>OU015502.1:72277325-72694825 GCA_907164885.2 Dolomedes plantarius | reverse complement strand
CGTATAAATTGCTTTCTTATTGTCTGCGATCTCTTCAGTTTTTTCCCATTCATATTTCACTTGAGTTACCGTTTTTTTTTTTTTTTTTTTCCATAAGAAGCACCTTTTTACACAAAAAAATGACTTAAAATTGGTGTGCGTTTTATGGTTTGAAGGTAACATTAAGGGCCACCCAGAGACTTTACGGGGCCTGGGACAAACTTCTGTTGGGGGCCCCAAGAAATCTGATTAATCAAATAATTTTTTTATATTTTTTGGGGGGGCCCTTTTTTCAGGAGATTATTTTGAATTTTGAAGTACGGTACAAGTTTCAGAATTTTCTTTCGGATGAAATCTAATAAATATTTTTTTAAACATTTTTGGGGGCCCCTCCGGCAGTTGTGGGCCTGGGGCATAGGGTCCCAGTTTCCCCCCCCCCTCTGGGCGGCCCTGGTAACATTAAAATAAAATGAATATGTATTATATTTTATGTATTTATTACATACATTTTTTTATCTTTATTAAGTAAGAAATTGAGAATATCTTTACATACCTAACAAAATACAAAATATCCTTACCTAAAGATTCTCCCAAAAATTTGAGGTGCTTCTTATCTTCCGTGTTATCGTCTTACGGTATGTCTTTATTTACTTCATAACATACGGTAATCCCATAATAAAGTAGCCAGCAAAACTTTGCTGATATTCATGGGCCAATGTCAGAAGAAGTACCCATCGTCAGAAGACAAGAGCCTGCCACATTGAATTCTTAAAAAAAAAAAAGCAACTTCAAAACCTTTCTTGCTGTATCTATAATTGGGAAATTAATCCTTCTATCATTAGGCATGCCCATCTGGGAAGAAGTTGATGTTATTGGTATTTTTAATATCTTTTAATTGATTATAATTCTATTGCTCGTGTATTGATAGTGATTTCAATTTGATAAAAAATATAGATATATTTACTAATAGGTTGTTAACACCAATTGATTAAAATGTCGAAAATTTCCTCGAAAATGAAAGTTACAAAATGTAGAATAATTAATGTAGAATAATAATGTAGAATATTAATGTAGAATAAAAATGTAGAATAATAATGTTAAATCAAAACTTGTTAAATTGAAATTTAGATATACGACACCTTTATTTGTATCACTGGAAATTGTAAAAAGACAATTATAAAGCTTGGTCTTAAGATTTATGCCTATTTCCAATTATTTTTAATTTTAGATACAGAAATACAATTTTGCTGACACAAATAGTATAAGACAAAATTATAAAAACATTAACAATTATTATTACAGTGGAATCTCGTTTTTCAAGGGACCGATTGAAATGAACGATAAATGCGGGAAAACGATAGATGCGGAAACATAACTAAGCAATATGATCGTTGGGACTGGATAAAATGAACGACACATACGGAAAAACGATGGATCCGAAAACGATCGATCGAGATTCCACTGTATTAGGTTTATTAATAATAATAATTATTATTATTAATTATATTTTATTATTATTATTAATGACAAAAATGTATTCATGGCAAAAGAATCAATTTATTTTTTATAAATTTATGCAGACACATTGTCATTGTTTGAAGAATTAATATGGAAGGATTTTGCCAATATATTAAGTTTATCACATGCCAAGCATTTATCAGCTTATATCAACAACGTTATCATCGATATTTAGCATCGATTCTTGTTGTATCTTTAATTAGAAAATTAATCCATCTAACACCAGGCTTGCATATGCCCATCTGGGAGGAAGTTGATATCATTGGTACTTTTAATATCTTTTAATTGATTTTAATTCTATTGCTTGTGTTTTGAAAGTAATTTCAATTTGAAAAAAAAATATATCTATATATTCGCTAATAGGTCGTTATCACCAATTGATTAAAATGTTGAAAATTACCTCGAAAATGAAAGTTACAAAATGTAGAATAATTGCATGTTTTAATAATAACTCGTTAAATTGAAATTTAGATAAACTACACCTACTTTTGTATTATTGGAAATCGCTAAAAGACAATCAAAAAGCTTGTTCTTAAGATTTATTCATATTTCCAATTATTTTTAATCTTAGATACAGAAATATAAATTTGCTGACACAAATAGTATAAGACAAAATAATAATAATAATTATTATTATTAATTATATTTTATTATCATTAATGACAAAAACTTATTCATGGCAAAAGAATCAATTTCTTTTTCATAAATTTATGCAGACACATTGTTATTGTTTGAAGAATTAATATGCAGGAATTTTGCTAATATATTAAATTTATCACATGCATTTATCAGCTTATATCACCAACGTTAGCATCGATATTCTAATGACAAATAACTCTATAAGTTTATGTTAAAACTGACGTAATCACACTTCAAACACTTAAATTTTTATTACTAAAGCAAACATTAAGTAAAGCTAGTAGGATACATAATTCTGAACATAATGAAATATGTTGAATTGATTACTTGAAATCCTGTTATCAGGTAAAGATATGCATATTAATGCCTCAAAGCATGAAAGGGAATGTTCTAGATCCGGCGAAAAATTGTCTTACTAATATTAACAACCCTTTTCGAGAAATGCGAATTAAAATCAATAAGAACTAATACGCAAACATTTATTTAAATTATATATAGGACGAGTAAGCAACTATATCTAAGTTGTTTTAAATACAACATTAGACAATAAGATTATTTAATGCAAAACATATTTTTCACATATTATCAACATACCTAAGAGGAAATAGTACGGTTAGGAGAAATAGGAATTAATATTTTCCGCATGAAAGACACTTTAAAAATTGTATTAAAGTTAAGATATTTATACTTACACCGTAATAACGGTGTCCAGTATATCAGTACGGTATCCTATATATAATTTACGGTAGGTAGATAATTTTGTATATAGTGGGAACTAAATACTTTTAATTAATTTTCTCTATAACGTCTCTTGTGTTTTTTTATACTGTCAGTATATATATAAATATTTTTCCAATGTGGATGCATTTTTTGTCAGACAGCCATTAGCCGTTATTCACCGCAGATTTTGCTGACCATTTTATTATGGAAGCACACTATAGGCGGACCAGAATTGCTCCCAATCAACGGACGACACGAAATGAGGTATTTTAGTGGCGCGCGCTTGGATTCGATCCGAGCGCCCTGAGCACCGAAAGCCAGCGCGTTTACCACAAGGCCACCTATATATATATATATATATATATATATATATATATATATATATATATATATATATATATATATATATATATATATATATATATATATATATATATATATATATATATATATATATATATATATATATATATATATATATATATATATATATATATATATATATATATATATATATATATATATATATATATATATATATATATATATATATATATATATGTATATATATATATATATATATATATAGGTGGCCTTGTACATACATACATTCATAAATTGGGGCTTAGTAGAGTAAAGATAAATAAAGAGTTAAACTTGAAGCAGAAGGCTCTTCAAGAATTTAGGAGATAACATGAGTTCCATTTACCCCCCCCCCCCCCAACAAAAGAAAAGTAATTTAATATTATTTCAATGGATCTAAAAAATTTTATTTCTTTCACTTTAGAAATCCCGTTTAGTAATATGAGTTAATAAAATACTCAAACTTGATGCTGTCTTGCGTTTACAAAGTCTGTATTTAATTTGCAAAAAAAAAAAAAAAAACTGATATATTATAGTCAACATATCCGTTTATTTAAAATGTTTTTTTTTCCATTCTTTTTCTGTAAATGCACCTTCCGTATACGCTGTTGAAAATAAGCAAATTCAAAAAAGTTTCTTCTTTAAGGGCATTAATTAATGAATACATAAAATCAGCTTTTTGCAGACAGATTTTCAAAAATTACGTGTACAGTAATTTTTCTGTAAAAAATTACATGTACAGTAAGATCTGTCATTAAGTACAGTGTAATTTTAAAATAAATTCCAAATTGTGGAATAGCTAAAAACAGTCCTCCAGAAAGTTAAACTTAAAGAAATAACAAGGATAGTGTTGCAAATTGAAAAGAGATATATTGTTTTAACGTACTGGTAGCTCCACCTGGCTGCTTCGCAGTTTGTGCGAAAGATGTATTTGTAGTTAGAATTACTCATGAAAAAATAAGTATGTAGCTCGAAGCCTGATTCTTGAATTTTTGTTTATAACATTTTGAATTTCTTCAGATACTAAATCGATTTATTTGAATAACAGATCAGTTTCTTTAAGACATATGCTATTTTTTTTTCTTTTTTACATTTGTAAAAACGATCAAAATTTCACATGAAATTTGGATCAAACTGATTTTTCACAAAAAAATCACATGAAATATCGAAAAGAGGATAGAAGCACTTTCAAAGAGTATATTTAAGAATTCTGGGTTATTTTCTAAAATTTCTTTCATCATTCGAAAATAAAAAAAGGAGTATTTTCCTCTGCTAGCAGTGAAAAAAATTATCTGTACGATAATTTGTCAAGAAATTGAGATATACCTTATAATCTTAACCGATAGAACGCCGTTTGATCAGGTTTTTAAGAATTCTTTTCAAACACACTCTTCTGTTAAAAAAACATGCTCAGCAAAGCGCATCCACCCCTTTCGACACGTGTGAGAGGGAGGAAAAGATCTCTACACCCAAAAAACTTTCCAGGACCCGCCTGTCATAGAACTCATTCTTAGGTAAGACAAAAAGAAGAAACGTTCCACTCCCGGCGGATCGTTCTACAAAGACATCCGAGGTATCAACCTGGATCTATCAACAACTGCTAATTAGAAAAATGTGACGAACAATTCACTGAGATTTTTTTTTCTGTTTTGGAAATATGAAACGTGTTTTTTTCCCTCATATTCACTGTAGTCGGGCTGTTCAGGAAGGAAACTCTGCGAAGCAAATTCAATATTTTGATGGTAGGTGTGACGCAGCGTCAAGACGTATTATTCGTGTATATGGTTGGGTGCACAATTGAGAACAAATTTCAAAAAAGTAGTATCTTATGCGTCTCAGGTAGTCCAAAAGTTGCAATTTTTTCATTAATATGGATCTGGTTTGGGCTTTAGATAAGGATGTTTTTTTCAATAAACTTGAGTACTTATTTAAAACGTTTTTCTGAAAACTTACGACACCCCTTAAAATCCGAAGTAAAGTGGGTTACCTTACTTTACTGCTTAACTCACAAAACAAGGGCTCGCGGTAAGCCCGAAAGGAAGACGTAACTGAAGCAAACAATTTGCCTAAGACGGGATAAATGACTAAAGCTTTTGCCTTCGGAAATGTCTGCTGGTTCAAATATAGCGATAGGAGTGGGATTTTGGAATTTCTTGGAATCGTTTTAAGTTTAGCCCGCGTTTCGCAAAAGATGACCGTGGAGTGCGAAGATAATCAACTAAACCATAAAGACTAGACTTGGATACAGCAAATTTAAATATCATCCGAGTTAAAATAACATATACTAATCTAAGAGTGTCTGGCTTCACTCGTTAACGAAATGAATGCTCCGCTGTAACCATATCTCCAAATAAATAAATATCTTCTCCCTTTTTGACGAGTTACTATTATATCTCTTGGTTCTGGTTTAACCATGCAACGTCATTGATGCTGTTTATGTTGGCTGGCCTTGATCTGGCAGACACATATTCCTTGGGGTAAGTTTACATCTGCAGTAGAATGTTCATTATATCTAGAATTGGAGAACTTCCTACGTAGCTCGGAAATAAATCTTTTAACCTATAAACTGTGTTATGTCATTTATCTTGACTTTGTGGTTTGGGGATGTCCGACAGATTTTGCAAGAACTAATAGGCAATGCGACATTTTTGAAAATAATTAACAACTAGTTTATTTTGTTCTGGAAAATGTTGAACTATGGGGTTTAAACACTACCAATTTTCCGAACACTTGTGGTTGCTAATACTAAATGTACTAAACAAATTGTAGGAAAGAACTGTTTTAAACCGTTAGTCATACATCTGACAAAGCAACTGGTTTAACCGTGCAACGTCATTGACGATGTTTATGTTGGCCGACCTTGATCTGGAAGACACATATTCGTTGGGGTAAGTTTACAGATGCAGTAGAATATTCTTAATATCTAAAATTGTAGAACTTCCTATGTACCTCGGAAATAAATCTTTTAATCTATAAACTGTGCTATGTCATTTATCTTGATTTTGTGGTTTGGGGATGTTCGACAGATTTTGCCTAGACAAGAACTATTAGGCAATGCGACACTTTTGAAAATAATTAACAAACTAGTTTATTTTGTTCTGGAAAATACTGAACTGTGGGGATTAAACACTACCAATTTTGCGAACACTTGTCGTTGCTAATACTAAAAGTACTAAACAAACTGTTGGAAAGAACATTTTTAAACCGGTAGTCATACATCTGATGAAACTTCACAAAAACAGAAAATTCTATATCTTCAGCAAATAAATTTGTAATTATCAGTTAATTTATTTATTTATAAAAAATATATGCTGGTACGTTTTTCTCTTAAAAAAGGAGAAAAAGACTTTGAAGAATAGAATTAAGAAAGGGAGAATTCCTCACAATGCCAGGATTATCCAGTTGATGGAATACTAACCAGTCTAGGTTTTTAAACATAGATTCTAGCAGGCACTTGTCAGCAATAAATTAAACTGACCTTTGAAAAGAGTTGACATTTTATTTGCTTGCAAATAAAGTAAAAGTTACAGCACTTTTAAGTTAATTCAATTGATGACATTAAGTAAATAAACCACGAGGCTTACGAAAAACAACCTAATGGCTCTGGGCAATCAACCTAATGGACCTGTTGGAAAATAAATCAAACCAGCCTTTGAAATCTGCATTAGGAGGCATCATGGGGATATTTTAAAGTAGTAAGAGTTTTTAACTGCATGGGGAATATTAAGAACTCAAATATCTCTGTTTTCCCACAAAAAACCCATCGAAATTATTAATTATGATTTATCGTTACTCTTTAAATGAAACACGAAATCGTCATTTCGATAACCATCTCTTTGGAGCATTATAAATAAATCTCGGGTAGCGGTTCAATCTTTATGTCACTAGACTAAGACTGGATTTAAAAAAGATAAGCTATACATACCTCCTCATACTAATTATTTCTGATACGGATGAGTACTTCAAATGTAATGAATTCTAATAGGAGTTTCGATTCCCAGTGCAGTACGGGATTAACTTGTTTTCCCTTAATGAGCTGATGGCTATCTAGAATCTCTGTGGGAAAAATGTTTAGTGTGTCACAGCAATTACCGATAGATATGGAAATGCGTTTTTGTATCCGCCGACAACAAAAATGATTTATCACTGGAATAAATGTAGAAAGTTGAAGTCTGAAAGAAGTTTGGAACTTTCATACAACCATTATCTATGTATAATTGAAATAGAATGATAAGAATCGAAATTTATGAAACGTAAGAAGCAAATTAATCCGACTTGAATTTATTACTAAATTAGTCAAGTGTGTAAAGTCTGTGTAACTACTTTGAAGCCAACCCTTCACTGCTTAGCGTTGCCATTTAGATGCAGAGAAAATCTTTCTATTGTTAATAACTGTAACCAAATGGACTTCTATAAAAATTGATTCTTACTGATTTTAATTTTTGCTCAGTTTTTCTGTTTTTAAAAATTTTATTTATTAAGATTTTTTAAGTAAATCACTGTGTAGTTAAGCTAGGTAAAAACTGATGAAATTTATAAAACCAAAAAACAAATTTCAGGTACTCTCTTCCAACGAAACTATCGCGGGTTATTAACGTAGGATTACTTGTCGTTGCTTACTTCTTTTGTATATGTATGTATGTGTTAATTATATATGTATCTATATATATGTACATATATGTAAGTCAAAATTTTGACGCATTTTGGTACTTTTCTGCTTAACTGTTTACTGCTTGTCCAAGCGAAACAGACTGGGTTTGACGCGCTGCCAAAATTATAACTCACGAGGTATGGACTGATGGTTTTAGCGTCTGAAATTTTCCTTTCCGGAGGACCGTTATGGAGGACCGTAATTCTACGTTAAAAAAATTTCATAACTTTGCAGTCTAATGCTATTGCCACAAAAACATATATATCTAGTATTGTCACTCGTACAAGACTGTCCTGCTGATCAGTAAATATTTATAACTATTCTTGGCTCCAAAATGTGGTGCATTTTAAATTTGTTCGCACGAAGAAACAGACTGTTGATCCTTTAACTAGTACTTTTTCTTTGTTAAAGGGCAAAGATCTCTTTCGAATGCTTCTGTTTTAGTGACAAACAACATATTTTATAGGTTGTAAGGGTAGAAAGAAACTTCCATGATAATTGTACTTCGCTATGATTTCGTTTCAGCTCAACTTGTGAGATCTGTGGGTGTTGTGATTTAGTTTCCGTTTATATTTGATCGTGTTCCAAAAACTTTGACGTATATTTGTGTTCATATGAAAATTTAAATGGCAAAGCAAACTAAATTTTTTTGCTCCTTTTCTAAGTGCATAAATTAATTATCATTTCAGAATTCAATTCGCATATAACAGCATCGTTTGAACCCGTGTATACTCGAGCAAAGCTGCAATAATGGATTACATACGCGATGTGGTATAGCACGTTTTCACTGACAGAACGAAGCATACAGCTACAACATCCGTCTACAATACAGTTTTAGAATTTTGTTTATGAATGATTGACAGGGGTGTCTCAGAACCCATAGAGCGAGTTTTTGACAGAGACGGATACTTGAATAGCGGAAGCCGCTGGATACCTTTTAAATTTCAACCACTAAGCACTGGTGAAAAATGACTGAGATCAAATTAATTTAAAGATTTAATTAGAAAATCAAGGTGTAACTACAAATAAAAAAGTAGGATATCGCCTTCACAACCTCTTCTGGAATTCCAGAATGATGCTTTAACTCAAGAAAACCTTACACTAGAATGCGACTAAATGTCGATTCAGATGCTACTGAATCGGCTTTTTTGCCTTAAAGTTAAATTGACATGTCAAGTGTTTAATTTTTAATTTTACGTTGATTTATTGATGAGGCGACTGAATTAACTTTTTGCATTAAGATAAAATCTGTATCTAGAATGTTTAATTTTTAATTTTACGTTGGTTTACTAATCAGACTACTGTAAAATCTGTTGTTATTGTTGTTGTTTCTAATCCAAAAGCCCATAAATCCGCAGGAGGTCCATTATAGGCGAGGTTCGGAGATAAAGTCCTCCCTATATAAATTAAAACAAGTTAGGATGTGGCCAGGGGTGAGTTAAAATGTATATCTAGAGTGTTTAATTTTTAATTTTACGCTGGTTTACTACTCAGACGACTAGACTGGCTTTTTTGTTTTAGGCTAAAATATGTTGTTGTTGTTGTTTCTAAAACATAAGCCCAGAAATCCTCAGGATGTCCATTTATAGGCGAGGATCGGAAATAAAGTCCTCCCTAGATAAATTAAAACAAGTTAGGATGGGGCTCGGGATGAGTTAAAATCTATATCTAGATCGTTTAATTTTTAATTTTACGTTGGTTTACTGGTTAGTTTTCTGATATATTTTACAAATGTTGCTTTCTACAAAGTCAGTAAATTAAATATTCCTAGTCCATGTTAATGTTGTTTTTTTATAATCATCCTCCTTTTGTTTTAAATTTCCATATTTAATAAATTTCTTTATATTCAATTATTTATTTCAGTACCTGTTGCAACGCTTATTGCAACACAAAAGTTAAAATGGACAATTTATTTTTTCTTATAACTTCCTTTAGAACCTATTAAAATTTTTCCTTATGTCATTGTTTCTCTAAACCTACAAACAATAAAATGTCCTCCAAACAAAATTTATCAAACATATCAATTTATTCACGTTTTAATGGAATGGTTACTTTTTAACTTCAGAACAGAATGCAGCGAGGAGAATGCAAAGAACCTCCTTAAGCAAGACAAAGCAGCAAAACAAATTTAATGCCTTGCTAAATAAATAATTAGCATCCACTCGTGTTTAAAATTCGTGTATGAGTGTATAACTAGCAATTACTATGCAATTAATATCTATGCAACATTGGGATATTCTTACTCTGTTATGAAAATGGGAGCTAACTATATCAGACAGAACTTGCATGGAGACTTTGACACACTTCTTTTATATTTTATCTTACCTGACCGTAGTGTTGATGCTAACGTTTAATTAAGTACTTTGTTTGCGGAAACTGGCGACAGATTATATTTGGTGGAAGCTTTCTGCTCCATTTTCTGCCCTTTAGTGAAAAGATTAAAAACAACGTGAATAATAAATAGATTTGTGTCTGCATGATTAGCTGTAAAGTCATATCTAATGAGCATGAATAATTAAGCTGCCCTCGTTAAATTTTGATGCGGTGTTTGTTGAAAGAAGTTATATATATATATATATATATATATATATATATATATATATATATATATATATATATATATATATATATAACTGTATATATTCAGTCCTATAACATTGGCTTTCTTTGAAAATATCAATATGGCTATTTATAGCCTGTAGTATTTGTACAAATGTTTGGAATAAATATAATGACCTTTTTCAATTTCCTCCATTACATGTTTATATTAATGCCGATGCGGCTGTTTATACCTCTTTATATAGTTATTTTTGATATTTATTTTTCTTAATTATAGAGACATATAACAACCTACCCCAAATTACATATATATATACTTTATTTCCAATGTCAAGCAATAAACAAAAAGAACAAGAAAAGAGGTACAAGAAAGCTGACAACAAGTAATAAAAATGTCAAACGAAGAATGAAACATATCAGTTGCTCAACGCTCTCGGCTTCAGAGATCTCGATCTGATATTGCTTAACAGGTCTAGAATTGGGAAATGCCCATAACTCGTGGTGTACCATAAATAGTGCAGAAAGGACTCTCTAGAATTTTAAGTGGCTCGGATGTTTAGCCAAACAGTCATGACCAGTAAAAGTCGGATCATGGCTACCGAATCCTTTCTTTGGAAATCTGGAATGTATGCACTATTAACAACCCATAACTAATTAGTCTAATTAGTATTTTTGTGAATTAATTCCTGATAAATTAGTTCTTTTTCAACGCAAAACTTCATACATTGTTGAGATGTTAATTCCATTTCTATGATTTTATTCTGGTCTTAATTTTATTTCTGTAATATCAGTTTCTGAACGTTGTTCACGAGTTTATCCCAAACTTCATGTTGCAGACTTTGAGAGTATTTTGACTTCTGATAGTTTTCCAAATTACTGTTGTTGAAGGACTAATTTTAAACGAGTAGATTTCCTGTTCATGATAGTGATCTTGTATCATAAATAATTTTCTTAATATTCAAATTCATTATAATTAATAAATAAATTTCTTAATATACAAATTCATTAGAATTAATAAATAAATTTCTTAATTATAATGAATTGGAATACAATATCAAAGATAATCATATGTCTGTGGCATTATGGCAGATGTTGATATTTCATGTTTTCGTCAAATTATAGAAGAAACTTTTCTTGTGAAATATAAAATCGCTCAATTAATTTTTTCAATTCAAATATTCTTTAGTTAATACTTATATTCAACTTCAATCATATGGCTGGTTTTCAATAAAAATATTAAATTAGGGATTGAAATATTCAATTAGCGAATAAAATATTCAATTAGGGACCAAGTATTACCTCTTTTATACGTAACAGCATTTGCCAAAACGAATAACTTAGTATTATTTCATAATTCCACAATCAGCTCTTGCCACATTAAAGAACCAATTTTAAGTGTGACATATCAACTTAAAATATAAAATTGAATTTTTTCGGACTTATCAACAACTTCCATAACGCCACAGATATGTATGCTATTGATTTTAGATGCCATAACTACATAAAAACAAATTTTATATGCTTTTCTTCGAATTCTAATTTTAAAAAGAAGAAAAAATTTAAAACAAAGAGTTTTCAAAAAGTCAACCAATTGTTTCCTAACAAACTTGAAACAACACTAAAAAGAATAAATTAACAATTAATAATTAAGGCTAAAATATAATAAAAGAAACTTTCATTATATTTCATTAACCGAAATTAGCATAAAATTTTATAAAGTATCATATCTGTGCTATTAATTACATAAGAACGCATTTTAAATGCTTTTCTTCAAATTCTTATTAAAAAAAAAGAAAAATAGGAACTTTTCTAAAAAAAAAGTAGAATGTATAAAAGTAAAACCAGTTGCTTCAGAGCAAACTTGAAACAAAACTATAAAAAAATATATAAACACATGAATAATAAAGATTAGAAGCGCAGAGAAACGCGGATGTAACTAGGGTGTAGGAAGTCGCCGGAAAAACAGGTTCAACCGAACAGTTACTGCTCTTTGAGAACATTTTAGCCCACAAACCTGTTTCGACCGTCACTTATAACTCGCAAAAAAACCCAATAAATAAAAACGCATCAAACGGGACTGCAGTCAAATATTTTCTGTTTTTTTCTTTTTTTATCTCTACCTCTTTCATATTCTAAGTGATTAAGCGTTGCATATTTCGAATTTTTCTTTTCTTGACTTGCAAATGGGACGTCACCTCCTCTTGAGGAAGCTTAATGAAAGGTATCCCTAATGAGAACAGCTTAACCGTGACTTTAGATTCTGTCTACGTGATCAAAAAATGATTTTCGATTGGAGAAAACAGAAAAAAAAATCCTTTTAACCTTTAACTTTTTAATAAGATAAAACGTATCTTGATGATTATGTAAACGATTCCGTTTACGTCAAGGTTATAACTGTGTTGTTTTCTATATGTAATTTAAATTGCATAATCACCCTTGCAGAAGCTATGCTGTCTCGTGTCGTACAGACATTTACAATCGAATATTTTATTCATGTTTTTCTCGAAAAAAGTAATTTACTTAGAATTCAGCTCTAGAATAAATCAATTACGATTATGAAAGCCTTTAATATATTGCTAAATTCGTTATGTATTTTTTTTTAGTACAGCTAGAGGTAGCCTAGGGGTGGCTCTCGAATTTTGGTGCTGGGGGTGCTCAGATCGTATCCCGATAAGCGCCATTAAATGCCTCCATGTCTAGGTCGGATAAGGGCACGTTAAATCCGCTGGACTTAAAGTCTATCTATGGGGTCGGAGAGGATGACAGAGGGTACGAGTCCCCCAGATGCCGCTTCTGGAGGTGCTCGGTCAAAATTGAGATGACACCTGGCTAAATCGGACTCCGACCCTTTTGGTGCCATTATAAACAGGATCCACACCACTCAACCCATTATCCTATAATGGACCTGGTCTGGAATGCTTCCGGCCAACGGGCGTTAGAACCAACAACAACAATATTTTCAGGATTTACTCCTTGATTAAAGGATTTTAGATTATTTGAACTGAGACTTATTAATCAAGTAATAGTGAATATATATATATATATATATATATATATATATATATATATATATATATATATATATATATATATAAATATATATATATATATATATATATATATATATATATATATATATATATATATGTATGTATATGTATATGTATATGTATATGTATATATATATATATATGTATATATATGCATATATATATATATATATGTATATATACATATACATATATATATATATATATACATATACATATACATATACATATATATATATATATATATACATATACATATACATATACATATATGTATATGTATATGTATAGCTTCAATGCCAGTCTGTTTCATTTTGCAACTAATTAAATGGAAAAGTTTCACCCTCACACGTGAAACTATACGACCCTTCTAACGGAAGGTCACTTGTCTAACAGCTGCTTCCCTACCGGCTTGTACCTTTAATGCAAATGTTGCAACTACCAGGAATCTTTCGTCCAGGCTGGAGCTGATTCAGAAAATAAGAGCATCAACATTAGTGAAAAACACTTCGGAATGAAAAAAAATCATGAATGAAAGTTCCTTATCATATGATTCTCTGTAATATAATAACAATAATACCTAGTGATTTATCTTCCGGCAAAGGTCAGGTTCTTCGTGCCTTCCAATTTCCCTATTGCTGTCTCGTGTGAACTCTCAGCCGAATTACTGCTTCTCCTCGTTGTAGAGTATTGCATTTCAACCTCTCCGTTAACAAAAGAAATTCTTCTATCTCGGCCTGAGACACTTCAAAAGATTTCCGACGGCTTGGGTGGCAATATGCTGACAGCAATTTTCCTTTTGTTCATCCGATAGACTTGTTCCACAGGACCTCAGGGGACGTGGTCATTTTTCTTGATTTAGTCATCGCCACCGGGCGACGCCGCTGGTATTTATTATAAATGACAGGAGACCCCCCAGGTGCTTTCATTCATGAACTATCAATTGTTAAGCAGCATCCTGGAGGCGTCGCGTGCCTAAACAAAAGGACTCGTGCCTTTCGCATTTTACCGAAGCGGCCCTTTTGAGACTCTTTGAAGTGGCTTGGAGGACAAACTAAAAAGGCGGCCGCTTTAGACCCGGGGAAAATATTTCATTATCGCCCCAGGAAACCCATTTCCGTTGCTCACTTGTTCTAGATCGTTCGACTTTCTGGAGAGTGATGCAATATCCGGTGGAGGTCTTCTATAAAAAGAGAATGGACCCCTCAGTCGAGGCTTGCGTCTTTTTAGTTCCTGACACGTAGCGGATCCAGTTCTAAGAGCAGCCGGGTTTGCCGCCCTTATCGGTTCAGCGTCCCTTGTGACTGTTTTGCAGCGACGATCTAGTTCCTGCAGGAGTAAACATACTCCACTAATTTGTCGGAGACCAGTCTTCGTGGAAGGAGCCTTTGCTACCTTATTTTCCAGTGAGGAGTCCTTTCTCCTTAATTTAATAATTTCATCGCTACCGGGTGCGTGCAGTGATCACCGCCGTTGATATTATTGGGGAGCCCTTTCCCGTCAGGAGAAGTGCCGTTTCTTCATCATTGAAGCAGAGCCAGTTCTGCTAGCCTAGCGGACTTCTGTGTTCTTACTCCGCCCCACGCCGATTAAATCGAGTGTGATCACTTATGTTACGAAGTTCATCTTACATCTGTGCAGTGTACATATCTCATCATCATCAACTTTATTAATAAATTGCTTTTGTTTTGTTTATGTAATGAGTGATGTATACCTGGTGTGTTTAAATCATTTTCTGGTTGACACTACGAACCTCAGTTCGCTACAGAAGGTATATATTCATTCATAATTTTGGTGGCAGCGTTTCGACGAAAAAAAAGCGACAGTAAGAACATTTTGTTTTTTATAGTGACAGTCGCGTGTGTTCAGAACTGTGACTGTGCGAAAGTGCTATTGCTGGTGTGTATCCTGTGAAGTAGTGTAGAGCGGCTGACGTTCTTGTGAAATCTGCTAAACTGCTGCAGTGTTAATTTCCTTAGTGACATTCGCGCGTGTTTCAGAACTGAGACTGTGTGAAAGTGCTATCGCGGGTGTGTGTATCCTGTGAATTAGAGTAGGACGTTTGACGTTCTTGTGCCATCTGATAAACTTGCTGCAGTGCCAACTAGATGCCAGTCTTCACATCAAATTGTGAGTACCATTCTGTTTCTCTTTTGTGCTGGTATCCAACAGTAGTTTAGTAAATAATATTTTGGTTGTTTTCTCAGAAGTAGGAGAATTAAATGGTTGAATTTAATAACCGTAATTAATAGCTTGATCTGAACTTAAAAGGTGTTAAAATTTTTTTTAATTTGAGGTAAAATAAGAACTAGTGTTATTGTGTAAAGTAGAATTGTTATTGAAATAGTAGTGTGTTAAATTAGTTCTCAGAAATTAAGGAATGTAACTGTGCTCAAAAAGAAATAGTGTAACTACATTGTGTTTAACTATTTTGCATTGTGTATTGTTGTGATATGTTAAAAGCAAAGTGATTTATCTTTTATGAACCTTAAAATAGTAACATCGCAAGCGGAATGTTAAAAGTAATTTAGTTCATATTTGTTAATACATTGCATGTGTACGTTAATTGATTGTGTTGTGTAGTTGCATTTTGTGTTCAGGTTTTAAAGTAATTACTACCTCAGGGTTTATAATAGTGTGTAGTATTCTGTGTAGTATTGTAATAGCTTTGTATTCTGTCAAACATGGGTTCCCTTGTTCGTGCAAAGAAAGAGGACTTAGTTAACCTCGCTATAGAAATGAGTTGTGAGGTAGATTTGGGAATGCTGAAGCTTGAGATGATCAAAAAAATTGAAAGTTCAGCAGATTACAATGTAAAATTGGCTGAAGGGTTGTTAGCTGAAATTATGGAGACCCGTATAGAAAACGAGCAACGAGAGCGGGAAGAACGGTTAGCCCGGCAAAAACGGGAAGATGAATTAGCTCAACAAGAACGGGAGGATAGGTTAGCTCAACAAGAGCGAGAGTTTGAGCTAGCCAAATTAAGACTGAGTAGGGAAGCCCCCCAAGAAAGCCCGTCTGTTAGTCCTCCGAGACCTGCGGGACACTCATTAAGGCACATAATGCAAAAATTCGACCCGGAAGAAACTGATATAAGCCTGTACCTTTGCCTTTTTGAACGGCAGGCACAGCATTTAAAAATACCGGAAGCTGAATGGTCAGGCAGTTTAATTAGCCTGTTACCATTATCAGTAGCGGCCATTGTGTTACGGGAAAAAGTCGAGGACACACAAAAATATTCCCATGTTAAGAGCGTGCTTCTCGAGCGATTCAGGCTCAGTCCTGAAGCTTTTCGTCAGAAGTTTGTTAGACACCAGCGTAAGCCAGGAACCCTATGGAAAGATTATCTTTTCGAAATAAAGACGTATTTCGAAGGTTGGATAGAGGGTCTCGGTGTTACAACTTTTGAATCGTTAAAAGATCTCTTTCTGGTCGACCAATTAAAACGGAAAATGGGAAGTGAAATCCGGGAGCAAAATATAAGGGATTGGGAGAATTACACGTCCCCTGAAACCTTGGTCAAAGACGCGGATCAGTTTGAGCTTATCAGAAAAACAGGTAAGCCCCCCAACCAGCCGAAGAAATTCGAGGGACGCGCGCCCGACCAACGTAAAATGTTTGGGGCTGTAAAAACGGGAGAGAAAGTTGAAAAATCCCCCGAACAACACGAACCCGAACGAAATTTAGATAAGGTGAGCTCCCCTCGCCCAAAAGAAAACCGCCGTAAAGAATGGAACCATAAAGAGTTCGACAAAAGGCGTGTGACAGACATTAAGTGCTATTTTTGCCACGAGGTCGGGCATGTTAGGCCCCAGTGTCCGTTATTAACAAAAAAAGAAGAGGTTAACTCCATAGGTGCCGATTTGGAAATCACAGATCCCTTAAAACCATATGTGAGTATAGGGACTGTGAACGGCCAGGTATGTGAGATACTTAGAGATACGGGTAGTACGATTGATCTGGTTTGTAAAAGATTTATTTCGCCCGACGACTACCTCGGCGAAACAGTCTGGCTCACTCAGCCGTTAGACACTCGTGCCATTAACGTGCCCCTAGCGCGCGTAATTCTGAACTCCCAGTATGGAAATATAACAACAAAGGCCTGTGTCATTTGCGACAGGTCAAATCAACAAAGATACATACTGGGAAATCAAACGGCAGCTCTTCTAAGACAGGGTCAACAAAACTCTAAGAGCATGCAAATCAATGCAATAACGCGCTCGCGTTCCAAATGTCAAGAGAGCTGTACACAGACACTTCAGTCAAACGATTCTCTTCGAGAGCGTTCGGACAATAGTCCCTCAGATGGGGAGTCAATCGTTTTGACACAACTGGAAAGGGAGGAACAGGCGAAATTGTTAGTTTTACCCCCCCTCGACCGCGAAGACCCAGCGTTGAGTCTATTAAATGTTTCCCCAGAGAAATTCGCAGACGCACAGCGGGAATGTGTAGAATTGGCCGCATTGTTAAAAAAAATCGAAAGTCCAAGTCAAACCGGCGAGAAGGGTTATGTAGTGATAAACGGGTTATTGTGTAAACAACAGAGGGACCACTTTGGGGATACACGAAGTCTTTTAGTTGTCCCACAGGTATTCAGGGAAAAACTGTTGGCAGTATGCCATGAGTCAACAAACGCTCATTTAGGTGCGACGAAATCGAAACAGAGGCTAGCCAAATCGTTTTTTTTGGCCCCGATGTTACCAAGAAATGGAGGAATACGTGAGGTCGTGCGACGCATGTCAGCGCATAGGAAATGCTCAAGATACTAAGAGATTCCCCATGCGATTAACGCCTATAATTAGCGAGCCATTTGTCAAAATAAACATCGACGCTTGCGGACCTCTGCCCGAATCTGAGAATGGAAATAAGTACCTAATCACCGCTATATGTTTAGCTTCAAAGTACCCGGAAGCAATTCCCGTGAAAAACCTAAGGTCATTATCTGTCACGGATGCTTTGTTGCAGGTATTCAGTAGAACCGGGTTCCCGAAAGAGGTGCAATGCGACAATGGCACGTCGTTTACGAGCGAGTTAACGTGCGAATTTTTTGAGAAATTCGGCATCAAAGTGACGCATAGTTCAGTGGGGCATCCACAAAGCAACCCTGTAGAGAGATTCCACCGAACACTTAAGAGACTGTTAAAGGTCCTGTGTTTGGAAAACGGGGAGAGTTGGGAACGTCATTTACCAGCCTCGCTCCTCGCGATTCGGACTATAACGCATAATAGTACGGGATTCTCACCGGCCGAACTGTTGTATGGAAAAAAACCTACGAACACCCGAAGTTTTATTGTACGAAGGTTGGATGGGAGGTTGTGAGGAAGAGAGACCCGTGACAGAGCACGTCCTTACCCTAGTGAATAGATTAAAAAGAGCGCGAGAATTAGCTGCTCAGAAAATGGGTGAAGAACAATCTAAGCGTAAGGAAGCGTATGATAAGAGCGCAGTTAAAAGGCATTTCGAGGTTGGAGATTTAGTTCTGATTTTCTCTTTATCTCGACCTAGCAAAATGGCGCCGAAGTGGATAGGCCCAGCGAAAATTGAAGCTCGCATATCCGAGACGAATTATCGAGTGCAAACTCCCGGACCTAGACAGAAATCCAGCATTTACCATATTAATATGCTGAAGCCCTATATCAGGCGTCCCGAAACTATAAATTGGGTTTATGAAGGTAAAGTCGAAATTGGTACTGAGGATGATTTCGCAATCCACGTTTTTGAAACCGGTGCTACCGATTTCGATTACGAGGAGATTGTGCGCGAGAGCGAACTTGACGCTCGTCTAAATCTCACTCAAAAAAGGGAATTAAAGAAATTATTGTGTCGCCATGCAAATATTTTTTCTAATAACCCAGGAAAAACCGAGAAAGTTACGCATGACATAGAGCTGATCTCGGATAAGGTCGTTAGGTCTAGACCATACAAAACGTCACACCGACAGAACGAAATCTTGAAGTTGGAGATTGACAAAATGTTAAAATTAGGAGTGATACAAGTAGGTGAGTCTGATTATACCTCGCCTATCATTTTGGTAGAAACCGATGGTCGTGAACCGAGACCCTGTATTGATTATCGTAGGTTGAACGAAATAATTCGCACCGAATATTACCCCCTCCCCAACATAGAGGAAAGGGTTGAACAAGTTGCAGGATCTGATTTCATAACAATACTCGATCTTGCAAAGGGGTATTGGCAAATCCCCTTGACAGAAAGGGCCCAACGCATTGCGGCTTTTGTCACCTCATTCGGGACATTCAGGCCTTTGCGGATGCCTTTCGGGCTTAAAAACGCACCTTTCTTTTTCAGTAAGCTCATGGCTGACGTCCTAAATGGGTGTGAGGAGTATGCCGTTCCATATATCGACGACATCGCGATATTTTCTAAGACCTGGGACGAGCATCTGAAGCATTTAGATATCGTGTTAAGTCGTGTAGCGCAAGCGCAGCTCACAATCAAATCATCGAAATGTCGGTTCGCCCAAAACCATGTAAAATACTTGGGGCACATGGTCGGCGGAGGTTATCGAAATCCCGCCGAATTAAAGGTAAAATGCATTAGGGAATTTCCCCGGCCAGAGACAAAGACGAGTATTCGGGCATTTCTGGGTCTCACTGGGTATTACGCGCACTATATTCCAAATTATTCTATGATAGCGGCCCCCTTAACCGATGCGTTAAAGGGACGGGAGAAACGCGCGGCGGTTGTGTGGGACGAAGCTTGCGAGGCAGCGTTCACCACTCTGAAAGACGCTCTTATAAAAACACCTGTGCTACGAGCTCCTGATTTTACTGTTCCATTTATTGTCCAAACGGACGCATCCGATCTGGGAGCCGGGGTAGTGTTGGCCCAACAAATAGGTGATAAGGAACATCCTATCCTGTACCTGAGTAGGAAGTTCTCTGAGCCCGAAAGGAAATACAGCACCACAGAGAAAGAGTGCTTGGCGATCATATTCGCGTTAAAAAAACTTCACTACTATCTGGACGGAAGCGAATTCAAAATCGTGACCGACCATAACCCATTGGTATGGCTCAAGAAGAATGCCAGTTCAAATGGCCGTCTTTTTCGGTGGCAACTTATGTTGCAGCAATTTTGTTTTCGGGTAGAACACAAGCCGGGAAGACAGAATACAAACGCTGACGCTTTAAGCAGATACATTCCTTAAACGTCCGCGAATTACCTAGATTTGTAAATGTAGTAACCTAGAGAATTAATTGTTAGTACCATGAATTTATTTGTGTTTGTATTTAGTAATCCAGTTAGTGCATGTGTACGTACTTGTTAGAATTGTGTATTTTTTTTTTGTGTAGTAGAAAAAAAAACTGTTGGAACTGGTACATTAGATAGCAGAATTGGGAACCACCCACACGAAACGTTGGTTTTCAATATGCAACCACATTGAAAACTTTAACGGCAGGGGGGTTATGTAGAGTATTGCATTTCAACCTCTCCGTTAACAAAAGAAATTCTTCTATCTCGGCCTGAGACACTTCAAAAGATTTCCGACGGCTTGGGTGGCAATATGCTGACAGCAATTTTCCTTTTGTTCATCCGATAGACTTGTTCCACAGGACCTCAGGGGACGTGGTCATTTTTCTTGATTTAGTCATCGCCACCGGGCGACGCCGCTGGTATTTATTATAAATGACAGGAGACCCCCCAGGTGCTTTCATTCATGAACTATCAATTGTTAAGCAGCATCCTGGAGGCGTCGCGTGCCTAAACAAAAGGACTCGTGCCTTTCGCATTTTACCGAAGCGGCCCTTTTGAGACTCTTTGAAGTGGCTTGGAGGACAAACTAAAAAGGCGGCCGCTTTAGACCCGGGGAAAATATTTCATTATCGCCCCAGGAAACCCATTTCCGTTGCTCACTTGTTCTAGATCGTTCGACTTTCTGGAGAGTGATGCAATATCCGGTGGAGGTCTTCTATAAAAAGAGAATGGACCCCTCAGTCGAGGCTTGCGTCTTTTTAGTTCCTGACACGTAGCGGATCCAGTTCTAAGAGCAGCCGGGTTTGCCGCCCTTATCGGTTCAGCGTCCCTTGTGACTGTTTTGCAGCGACGATCTAGTTCCTGCAGGAGTAAACATACTCCACTAATTTGTCGGAGACCAGTCTTCGTGGAAGGAGCCTTTGCTACCTTATTTTCCAGTGAGGAGTCCTTTCTCCTTAATTTAATAATTTCATCGCTACCGGGTGCGTGCAGTGATCACCGCCGTTGATATTATTGGGGAGCCCTTTCCCGTCAGGAGAAGTGCCGTTTCTTCATCATTGAAGCAGAGCCAGTTCTGCTAGCCTAGCGGACTTCTGTGTTCTTACTCCGCCCCACGCCGATTAAATCGAGTGTGATCACTTATGTTACGAAGTTCATCTTACATCTGTGCAGTGTACATATCTCATCATCATCAACTTTATTAATAAATTGCTTTTGTTTTGTTTATGTAATGAGTGATGTATACCTGGTGTGTTTAAATCATTTTCTGGTTGACACTACGAACCTCAGTTCGCTACATCGTTAAGTAGTTCGTTTGGAAATATCGCACTCATTAAATAAGCAAGCCCATGAACTTCTACGGCTCGCGTGTCTAGGTGAATGCAGCACAATGCTTCGCAATCAAGGGAATATTGCGTGGAGGAAAACGAATGAAAATAAATTGAAAAAACTGGTTTCAAAAGAAAAATAATTTTATTAAACCTTGCAAGTTGCCCGTGTTATCTTAACAGTTTTCGAAATGATTTCACTTGAAGATTTTCTTGATTTTAATAGATATCGAAATGACTTTTCTGGATTTAGTTTGTCTACCATGGCAAAATGATACGGATTTAAGGGCCTATTCCCACAGGATCCGTCAGAGTTACTCGTACTGAAATATATTTAGCCAATTACAAACCTCCAAACGATTAGACACTAAATTTTTAAGGTCCGTGATTGGTTTAAAATATGTCACTACGAGCACCGCTGACGCTGACGGATTCTATGTGAAGAGGCCCAAATAGTCCATTGAAAGAATGACAGATCATTCATATTATTTTATGGCATAGAACTCAATAATGACACTTTTCTATAATACGAAATTTTTTGCATAAATTTGACCGGGACATATCAATAATGTCTAAGCCAGGGAGGGGTCTGCAATCTTTTTAACTAGGAGGGCATATTTCAGAAATGCGGGAGTTCAGCGGGCACCACTGGGTGAAGAGGAGGAAAGGGGGGGGGGGGTAATATTTAAACATGAAAATATTAATGCGGTATAAAATTTCAATACATAAATTCAAATTTTAATTTTAAACAAAATAATCTTAAAATTGATAATGCAATATTTGACATTGCAAATCTGCAGTCAACTCGTTGTAATGTGGCACATAAGTTGAATTACCAGTTCTCAGGCATTGGTCCAAGTAAGTGTCAGTGGGGCTTAATCGGTAATTAGATTTTAAGTATTTCATATTAGAAAACAAAGATTCACAAGCATAAATTCTTGGTATTAAATTATTCCAATAAGGAATCAAAATGTTTGACAAACTAATAGGTGGTAGCATTTCCACCGCGATAATTTTCTAATTTTAAATTTGGAAAATGTGATAAATTATCTTTCTCAATATGCGATTTCCAGAGCGACAATTTACCTTTTAATGCATTTATCGCACTTATCATAGAAGCAAAGGGAGAACGACGCTGTCGAGAGATCAGACTGCTCAGATTTTGATTTTTACGGTTTTGCTATTTTTAATTTATTTTACTAAAATTATTCATTGCAAGTACGAGTGTTTGTTGTTCAAATATCGAAAAAATTTCGAAATTTGAACGGCGGGCACCTTAAAATTGCTTCGCGGTTATCAAGGTGCCCGCGGGCACCACGTTGCCGACCTCTGGTCTAAGCTGTAAGGGGCTTGATTTTTTAATATTAAGGGGGTCCAGGACAAAAAATTCTTCAAATTTTCAAAAAAAAATTATTGCATTAAAAAACTTTCTGTTCTTTCCCGCTTAAAATGACGTTTAAATCATGCTTCTATCTTAATTACACTAAGATATATTAATTTAATTTTTTTTTGCATCATTCTAACAGCAGCCAATCTTTCTTTAAACCTTTAAATGTATTTTTCACCATTTCTCGTCTGTAAATTGTTATAAGTGAAGAACCGTCAAAGATAAATGGTTCAAATTTGAAACAAGTCTTTTGCAATTATTTTACTTTAATTTTGATTCAGAAAATTTGAATAAATAGTTACTTTTGAAAATATGAATTTTTAAAAATAAGTTACATAATTTTTTTTTTAAATTTTGACCTAAATACTTTTAATTTTTTAAAAATTAATGCTTTAAAAATTCTGAATCACAATTAAAACTTATATATTTCTGTTTAATTCAAGGAAAAATTTTTTAAATTCGACAAATAATATTTCGAGTTATAACGATTTTAAATTACCCCACATTAAAAAAAATTAAATTAAAATTATTTTAAAAACTTTGAGAAGTTTTATGATGTGATTTTGTTTACAAATTATATGGTTAACCATCACAAAAAATTCAAAATTTTAACTCAATAAATAAAAAAAATTTAAAAGGTGTCCCTGAAATCCTTAATATTATTTTTAACTGCATTGAATTCACTTATAATTCCCTGAAAAGTATTTTGTGGAAGAATAGGACCTGTTTTTCAAAAGAATTTCAAAAATTTTAGAATTCTTCAAAATTCTCCAACAGCAATCATTTATTTCTGATTTCTTCCAAATTTCTCAGGATCGTTAATGGAAGTGTTTCGCTCAAAGCAATGCATAGTTCTTTGAAACCTGAAATATTTTTAAAATTTTTAGACCATGAAAAGTAGCATGTTGATTCCTTTATACATACATATTCATAAGTTTTAATATTATGCTTAAATTCGGACGTTTCAGCGAAATACAAGGTTGAACAAGTTATAATAAAGTAAAATATAGTTACTGTAACTTTTTTTTAGCATTTATCAGTAATTAAAAAAATACGGTAATAAAGAAATAAAGAATAATAAATAAAGTAAAAAACCTGCAAAATCATAAAAAAATAACAGGAAGAATAAATAAATAAATAAATAAATAAATTTATATATATATATATATATATATATATATATATATATATCTATGTGTGTGTGTGTGTGTATGTATATATATATAAGACTTTATATTCATACAAGGAAAAAAATCAATGTGCAATTATGTTTCTAAACATAGGGTAAACTTATATTAAAAATATTAATTTTTTTAAATGATATGGATTACGCATGGGGCATTTTCAATAACGTCAGAATATTTGAAAAATATTTTGAAAAAAAGGCAGGATTCTGCAAAAAAAAAAAATCCTTATTTTGAATTCTAAGGGAATTCAATTTAGTAGAAAAGGATATTAATTATTCTCCTTCTTTATGTAGACCTAAAAGTTGATAATAAAATAATTTAAGGTTGAACGTCCCTTGTCCCCTTTACCGAATTTAAGCATAATATTAAAAATTATGAATATGTATGTATAAAGGAATAGACATGCTACTTTTTGCATTAGTGGTAGAACAGTTATTTTGGGGGACCCGAGGTAGCCTAGTGGTAGCTCGTCGGCTTTTGGTATTGAGGGTGATCGGATCGAATCCCTACAAGCGTCATTAAATACCGGTCAAGACCAGATATGGGCATGTTAAATCCTTATACCGGAAAGTCCTTCTATGAGGTCAGTGGGTGGGGAAGGTACGATACCCAGATGTTTCCCCTACAGTGCTCGGTCAAAACTGTGGTGGCACCTAGCCAAGTCGGACTCCGAACCTTCTGATGCTGTTACAAACCGGAGCTGCATTACTCAGCCCGCACAGCCTATATGGACCTGGTCAGGAACTTCCCGCCAAGGGGCAATAGGAAGAAAAGGAACAACAACAACAACACAGTTGCTTTTCTACATAGAGTAACTATTTAGAGTATGTTTATGTACATAATATACCCGCTGTAACCTCAATAGAAAACAAATGACATATGAAACACATACATAGGAAAAATACGTCTGCGAAGCATTGAAAATATATCAAAAATGTTTCAAGGTCTAAATAATAATGATTTTTAAATGAACCATATAAGTTGTCTGCACAATTTCTGCGGGTAACTTGATAGAACATTTATGAAGTACTAGCTGAAAACCCGCATTTTGCTACTGAGTGCAATCAAATTAAATACAACGGTCAATGTATGCAATTAATGCTAATGTATATATATATATAATAAATACGACGATCAATGTATACAATTGATGTAAAAAAAATATATTTATAAAAAAATCGTCAGGGATATTTTATAGACAAAATAATGTAGAAGAAAATATTCAAATTAAATCTAATAGGACATACTAAAGAATATAGTACAGTTTATATAGTACTTGGGGAACACATTTTTACTGTATTTTAATATTTTTTTAGATAATGTCCAATCGTCTGCAGCATTAGCAAGAAAAGGAAAATATTTTTTTTGTCTATTTCGTTGTTATGACGTGACGATAAATTTATTTAAAGTACCAGAAAAAGAAATCACGTGATCGGCATTTAATAAATTAAATTCTAACAATTAATCTTTAAAAATTCACCAAAAATCAGAAAATAAAGGCAAAGATTTGAAAACGATTTCATTTTAAAGAAATTTTTATGATCTTTCTCGTGATATAAATTTTATAACCCTCAAATTGTTGTTTTAAAAGCAAACTTTAAAAATGTTACTAAAATATCTTAAAAATTTAATTTTAAAAAATCTAAGAAGAATTTTTTTTAAATATTTGTTAGCGCACTCCTACACTATAAGAAGAATACAAAATTTCACCATACAAAATTTCAGCCCTTTAGGTCCAGCGGTTTGGTCTGTGCGTTGTATGTCAGTGAGTCAGTCAGTTACGGCAGTGCCCGCAACCGCCGTGCCGTGGCACACTAGTGCTCCGCGAGGTGATCTTGACTGTGCCGTGGGGATTTTATCGATTATAATAATAAAAAAAAAATTAACCACCGCATCAGTTAGAATTTTTTCTAAGTAAAATATTCCTCTAACTTTTTGCTAATATTTCTCTGGGTCGAAATTATACACAAAACAAAAACATGTTACCTTACATTGTATGTGTGCTTGAGCGTCATATTTCTGGATTTTAGTTAAGAAAGAATATCCACAAATTTATGACACGGCCATTGCAATTTTGCTCTCTTTTTCTACGACATACTTATGTGAACAAAGTTTTTCGACACTGGTTCTAATTAAAAATGACAAACGATCATATTTAAAGGGTCTTGACCATGAACTTTCGAGTAGCTCTTCTAATATACAGTCAAATATTAAATGTACATATGTTCATCAAATCAAGCTCAAATGCATCATTAATAAATAAGTTATGTTTAAATTAAATTTGATTTATTAGGCTTAAGTAAAGGCCAAAAAAATTTTTTAATATAAAAATTCAAAGAGAAATTTTTTTTTCTTATACACTATAACTTTATATTTTTGTTCTTCTGTTGGTGCACAATTCAAAATGATTCTTATAAAACTTAAATGCTTATAATAATCTTGATACATAGAGCTATTTTATTTTGTTTTTTACCTAATAAAAACATATACGTATATTATTGTAATTTATGTATTTGAAAGCTTTTTCTTGTGGTGTGCCGCGGAATTATCGAAAAAGCTTTGTGCCGTGGAAGATAAAATGTTGCGAAGCTCTGAGTCACGGAACTGTTTTATATATATATAGATTTTATTAATTTCTTATGCTAGTGTGCATGAAAATCAACGGTTTTTAATGAATATTTTTTTAAATGGGAGAATGGCGAAATTATATTTATATGAAGTGGTAAATTAAGATTAAGACTACATTATAAATTAATGAAACTACTTAACATTAGTAATATGTATTATCTTATTACGCCATAACTTATCGATAAATAAAACACAAAACAACTCCTTAAGTCACATCTTGCCATTTAGTTAAACTCATCTAATTGTTTAAACCAAAAAAAGGGAGAATTACAGATTTTTGTCACTGAACTCGTGATGTGGAAGTTTAATTGGAAAGAACTAGTTTTCTAAGAACTGCTGAGGTAAATGCTTACAGAGAGGATTCTTGTTTGAAAAAAAGCAGACTATATCTGTAATTTTCGAGCTGAGTAGACTTAAATTTCTAAGAACAGCTTTCCGAATTAACATATGGGAAAGTTTTATGGAAATTAAAAGACTGAATATTTAGATGCTGCAGTGGGACAAAGCTAATTAAAACAGAAGTTTAAAGTTGTATATTCATATAAGATGAAATAAATGCCAGGTGTTTGACTTTATATATATATATACATATATATATATATATATATATATATATATATATATATATATATATATATACATATACATATACATACATACACACACACACACACACACACACATATATATATATATATATATATATGCGTTACCTACAGTACAATCATTTCTTTTCAGCAATTGAAGAATAGCTATAAAATCTCAATTTCTAAAAACTGATTTCAAAAAGCTTTAAGATTAATCTAAATGTTAGGTTTTATATAGAGAAATCTCCGTGATGTTTATGAAGAAACAATGAACGTTTGTGCTTGCACAATTGCGGATTCTCTAAATTCAATCTTTGAGTGAACATAAATTTATAACCATAACGCCATTGTTTTGTGTGTTTTAAATAGAAATTTACGATTTTGTTATAAGTAAAATAAAAAATATTATTAATTAATTTCTGTGACATATTTCTATCAATATCCATAAAAAAATATGTCCGCAAGTACAAAATCTGTATGGGTTCTTACATTCACAAAGCAGTTTATTATGTATATAATAGAAATAACTATTAAACTTTTTTTAAGACTAAACAAAAAGAAAAATGGAAAACACATTGATATGAAAAATAAGATCATTTATAAAATCTCTGATTCAATAGAGTATGATTTATTAATCCACTACCTGAATCCTATTCAACTGCTAGCCACTGTTTTTATTTTTATTATTCCGATCTTAATTTTCCTTTCTAGATTTGCGTCTGATGTAACAATGGATAGAGAAAGCTTTTTTTCTTCTTTTTAGTTTCTTGTGAGCACTTTCATATTTATTTTTAACTTAATTTAGGTCATGGACTTGCCCACGTTTTGGCGAAAGATACTGACAAAAAGGGAGAATAAACCATTTTTCTTCAACCACGACGTTACACACACAATTACACGACTTTTTTACATAAAAATTTAAACTTTAAAATTTTATTTAGTTAGGGAATGTAACTTCAGTTCATCAATAGAGATTTTATCCTGTATTTGTCCATTTACATTGAATAAAAAACGAGATTTAAACAGTAAATTAATGATTAAAGTGAAATGATTTACACACACATCTGTGTCTGATCAACCAATTCAACTACTGGCATTGTCATAAATTATAAAATCCATGTCGGTCGACAAATAAATAATTTTAGAAATTTCAGGATTCTGATTAGGCAATTTTTCAAATCATTTTCCAGAATAGCTCGTCCATCTACACTGAGTCCCATTTTTACTTTTGTTGGTATGTAAATTATTTAACTAACATTTTATTTTGATTTTCAATTGCATGACGATGATCAATCAAACCTCTGTAAATTTTACTATTTGATGTGGAGAACAATTAATTAGATGGAGGTAACTGTTTGTTATTGATCACAGCATTAATTTTCAGTAGTTTGAAAGTCCTTAAAAAGTAGTAACGGATTAAGGCAAATTAAGGCAGATATCTTAAGAATCTGTAATGAATACAAACAGAGCAGTAGCGTAGAGGGGGGGGGGGGGGGGGCAGAGGGTCTATCATGCCCCGGGTGCCAATCGCAGAGGGGCCCCAAATGGTCCTTTTCACTAATTCTATATATTATATTACTATATCTTTTTCGAGGGGGGGGGGGGGAGCGCCAAAAAGATATCGTGTCCCGGGCGCCAGTTATGCTCGCTACGTCACTGAAACAGAGGAAAAAGCATACATTTTGATGAATGACCTTTGTCTTTTAGCTGAATATGTTCAAAGGAGAAAAAAAACTTACAGGATTAATAGCCAACCCGGGTTATTTGTTGGTGACGTCCTAAAATCTGAAACAAAAGCTAACGAACGCTCAACTTATTTAATCCATTGTTATTTGAAAACTACTTGTAGCTAGAGAGTAAAACAACTGGAACAAAGAAATTCTACAGCGATGGGTTGCGTAGTTAGATATTCTTGCTATTTTCAGCCTTCAGTTATATGCTTTGCGCTTGCAGATCACATACGAAGTAATTTATTGCCAAACTTATTGAGAACTTTGGTGGCATATATTTTTGAAGATTTTCACTATCTATTAACGTATAGATTCTCTGTTTATAGTCTGCGGAAACTTGAATATCATCAAGTTGAATTCGTTAAAGTACATTATTTGAATGACCTCACTTTTGCATTTTTTTCAGTTCTGAGTAATTGGTTTTTGGCTTTCTTGAAATTCTCCTAACATAAAATCTTTTTTCATAATGAAAGGATTTTAATGGAAGAATATAAGGGTCACTAATGTTATTGTGGTTCTAAAACTGTAAAAGATTAATAAATCAGATTCACATGCATGTATATATATATATATATATAGTTGGTTATCAAAATAATGGAAACACCTATCAATATTAGTGGTGTTTATGAATGTGTTTCGTATTCCTTAAAAACAAGTCTGGTCACCGGTATTTTTTTTATATAATATAGTGTATGTATTAGTCTATTGTCAGGCAGCAGTAATGAAGCTAAGGGCATCGTGTTTTTGGAGGGAACAGCGTAAAATGTCAAATCTTGCATAAATTGAGAAAAGGGCAAATTGTTGGAGCTCATTTAAATTGGAGTATCTGTTACTGCAATCCCCAGACTAATGGGTGTTTTTCGAGCTATGGTATCGAAAGTTATGATAGCGTACAGAGTGTACGGAAAAAACATCCTTTGCCAGACAGAATAGTGGACGAAAAGGAGAGCTGAGTGAAAGAGACGGACGAAGTATTGAAGCGGATTGTCACTTAAAGAAATAAATTAACTCCAACCAAAATGACCGAAGAGCTCAATCTGCATCTCCATGTTCCAGCATCAACAATTAGAGGAAGAAGGGAACTTCACAAACAAAGAATTTACGGAAGTGTAGCTATTCCCAAGCCACTTGTAATAGATGCAGATACAAAATATCGTCCACAATGGTGCCACGAGCGCAAATCCTGGTCGAGTAATATGTCGAAAAGCGGCATTTGGTCAGACGAATTATTGTTCACATTGTTCCTCGCAACAGGACATGCGTATGTCTGGAGAACACCTACGCAAGCGTAAGATTCTGGCTGTCTCATTTCAACTGTCAATCATGGAGGTAGATCTATCAGGGTTTGTGATGGCATCTCATGGTTTTCTTCAGGCCCTATTGTAACCCTAAAAGAGAGATTGAATGAAGTACTATGTCGAAATTTTAGCTCCCTAGTCCATCCTGTGGTGCAAACATTATTTCTTGCAAGAGATGGCGTTCTCCAGGATGATAATTCCCATATACATACAGCTAAATCTATCAAGTATTGGTTTGAAGAGCATGAAAAAGAAGTCCAATATCTTATCTTGCTCTGTACAATGCCCCCGACTATATATCATCCAACCACCGTGATCTGTATAAGCGGATAGAGCCAGGTATTGATATCCACCATAGCATCTCTACAGGAACTTTCATTATTTCCCCCTGAAGAATGGTATAATATGTTCTTAACCACTATTCATGACTTAAATAGTATAATCCAATTCCAAGGTGAATCAGGTGGTATTCCATGTCAAAGGTGATCCTGGGTCATATTAATAAAGGTTTTCGTGATGTTTCTTAGTGTTTCCATTATTTTGATAACTACCTGTATATGTATATATATATATATATATATATATATATATATATATATATATATTCCAGTTTCAAGGTTAAAATACTAAGGTGCGATCTCCAGTTCGGGCAGTCGGTCATCACAGTGGTGACTGGCCTTTAGAAAGTGTCATAATGATCGTATAGTAAATATATGCTTAACATTCATGAGAAAAGTATCTTATTGAAAAGAGTACACAGGAAAATAAATAATAAAAATGAGAATTACTCAGATCGTCCGTGAAGTGAAACCCAGACAATACTGTCATCGGAGTTGATAGTCCCCTATTAGAAAACCCGTGCAAGAATTCGACCATTGAAAAAAATGGTAATCGATCATACGTAAAAGCAGGAAATAATTGTATGATGAAATAAAACTAACGTGGCTGGAAATAAAAAAGACCGACGTGAACATATGAACTAAAAAAGCCAAAAATGTCCTACAGAAAAAGAAAAGCCAACATCTTTTAAAAACAAATAACGAAATGAAATGTATATAGCCAACAACTGATGTTGTTGACCTGAGAAAAAAGGGGTAAGATGTAAGGTAAAAGCATCCAAAAATGAAACTTGTTTGAATAGCCGGGATAGCTCATTAGGGAGTGTATGTTCTCGAGGTTTGGACACTGTGGTTCAGTTCCTGGTATTGAAAATCGGTCATTACAAATCGTATATCAATTGAAAATCTGAGAAAATTCCTTTCTGGCTATCATGCATATCTCAGGGCATCAGTTCTATGATTCATGTTTATTTATAATTACAGAATCGACGTCAAATCATCGATGCACGTCAAATTCTGCAAAAACAGTTTAATATTTTAACAGTCTACAATAAACAATCATAATGTTCATGCAATTTCCTCAAGATGTAAGAATACACGCGAAAATATACAGTAAAAATGAAACAAACGTAATGTGTTTACAGATGTCAAGAATTTCAAACAATTTTTTTCCTGTTTCACACTAAAAATTCCTCTACTTGCATTAAAATTGACCGATACCTTCGGAACAATAACATTTACGGACATTAAAATTCCCATTTCGTAGTATTTTCCTTGTTTAGAAGAAATCCAGTGAACTTCTATTCCAGGAGCGCCTGACCGGCCGTTCAAGAATGCGGCAGGAGGAAAATGCTCTAATGAAGTAATTTGGAGGACGCAAAGGAACAATAAGGCGTGGCGAGAGAACAATGGCGAGCACGTGTTGAGAAAGCATTAAGGAACGTTCATTAGTTCAGTAAACAGGTTTTTTTTCCTAAAAACGCCCATTCGAAGGACTCTGATTTCACTTATGCAGAAATAAATTCTTGGAGAAAGGGAGATCTAAGCAGTGTTCAAAGGGAAAATAGGATAGACAGTGTCAAGTGCAAATAAAATAAAATGAATAATAATAGAAAGGTTTATACCCTATTGAAGTAAGTGGAACAGTTTATGTGAGACCGTCGTGTATGTCAACAAAGACACGTGCATGTAGAAAATAATGATTGTACTTACATGGAATAGAAAAGAAATACACTAGAAACCATCACTATTCTAAAAATGATAAATCTGTCAGATACAGTAGGCACCAGTAACATGAACTATATCAAATAACACAACTGTAATAAAACTCCCTCCAACACATACATACACAAATATGTATGTATGTATATATATATATATATATATATATATATACACACATATCTGTGGCTTGGTACAAGAAGTGCGTAAGTCAGTTGTTTCCAAGATGACTTTGTTTGTTTATGTCTCTTTAAAAAATATTATTTTCAGTGTAATACCCGAGTCTGTCCAATGATTTAAAAGTGTTTTCTAAACGACTGTACAGACTTGGGTATATTTTATATTGAAAATAATATTTTTTTAAAAAGACATTAAGCAAACAAGTCATATATATATATATATATATATATATATATATTATATATATATATATATATATGCACAGTGGAATCTCGATCTATCGTTTTTCAAGGGACCGACTGAACTGAACGATAAATGCGGGAAAACGATAGATCCGGGAACATAACATAGCAATATGATCGTCGGGACTGAGTGAAATAAACGACACATACGGGAAAACGATGATTCCGAAAATAGATCGATCGAGATTCCACTTATGTATATATATGTATATATACATAATATGTATATATATTATATATATATATATATATATATATATATATATATATATATATATATATATATATATATATATATATATATATACATATATATATATTATATATATATATATATATATATATATATATATAATATATATATATATATATATTTGTATATAAGCTAGGGAAAACAACGGGGGAGTGATCGGTCTCTCTCCGTATACATACACAAACAGGCACAAACACACATGAAAACCACACACATTTGTGTATAATGAATTTTTCTATTATAGATGTTTATGATGTCCATTAACATATTTCTTCTGTTAATGGAAATGTGAGAAGTTTGAATAAAGATTTTAAAATAAATAAATAAATAACAATGGCTAATTTTTTGCTAGACGCCTGGCGCCTTAAGAATTCCTGAGAAGAAAAGTGCGACTCCTTTTCTCTGTCTTGATCGTTTTTTTAAACTTCTTCCACTCCGCCGGTTATCAGCAATTATCCATTCAAAACGAAAGAGTGTCCACAAGAACCGTGCGTGTGTTTCTATTTCCGTCATTGTGGGGGAACAGTTCCGGTCGAGCGGGGATCCGGAAATCACTCTCCGCTCTCTGCGCATGAGCAGAGACTTTCTATTTTCGCGGCTCGGCCCATTGTCCGCCTCCAATGACCCATTTTACCACGCCGTGTGAAACACGTGTGATTCCACACAGCTGGAAACGGCCGGCTACACCATTCGGAACAGCGAAGTTGACAAGCCCCTCACACTTGCTTGTCCGTACACATTCTTTGGGTCACATTCGCTGTCGGAACAGCTCAGGAACGTGCTTTACACGGCTTAACCCTATCTGTCTGCGTGATCCAGTAACATACATCGAGGCTTTTGTCGTGTCTTCGTGTACTTGGTGAACTTGAACTCTAGTCAAATTGTTTGGTAGGGTTTTCTGATATTGCAACATAAGAGTCTGCCTGCCGTATCTGGTTTGATCGAATTGTAAGGAAGGGGTGCTTCCCCTGAAAATGTAAAGACCTCAAGAAGAAAATTTTCCAGCGGTTTTGGGGAAGCGAGGCTTTGATTGAAACTAGCTCGTTCAATCTAGTCACAGGTTTGCCTTATCCATTATCATTTCCTTGATGTTCGCTTGAAAAGCAGTTTTGCAAGTTGCGGTCCCAGATTCGGTCTTTTTATTGTATCATTTTTAAAAACTGTGTTTAGAACGTAAATTACGATATTTATTTATTTATTTTTTCTCTACATCAGAACAGTAAAAAATAACAAGCAAAATAAATAAATAAATAAAACCTTTTGCTGATATTTCCTACGCTAGAAATTTGACACTCATGTTTAAACCCTTCATAATCTCTTAAGTTTAATAATCTGAACAATCCATTTTGAAGTGATAGCATTTTTTTAAAATCAAAATACGTGACTTAAAAATCAAAATACGTAAATATTTAGTTAATGGGGTTGTTTGTGTTTTTGCCCCCTAGCCGGAATGTATTATAGACTCGATCCATATATGCTTGTTTCCTGAGGGGTGCGGCTCCAGTTTATTATAGCACCACAAGAGCCAGAGTCCGACTTAGCCAGGTGCCACCTCAATTTTGACCGAGCACCCCGAGGGTGATATCTGAAGGATCGTACCTTCTGCCACCCTCTGTTACATCATAGAAGAACTTAACGGTCTAAGGATTTAGCGGGACCATGTCCGGACTAAACACAAATGTATTTAATGGCTCTTGTCTGGATTCGAGGCCTAGCATCCCCGGGGCCAAAAGCCAATCCTTACCTCTAGGATACCTCGGTCCCATGATAATAGTTAAAATTAATGATAAAGAAACTGCAGAAAAAGGAAAAAAGTAATCCGCTCTTGTGCGGAAAATTAATTATTATTTTCAGTATATTGTAAAGACACAATCATTCAAACTTTCTCTCTCTCTCCAATGCTGTAGACGGTATTCTTGGACATTATCTTTACTGTCATATGACACCGTGGTTTTTGCTGGCCACTTTTCTGGGAGCACAGTATAGGTGGGCCAGCATTCTCCCCCCCCCCCTATGGGCCGGTCTCGTAATTTTAAGCTGAGTCAAGTGACGAGACCGGAACACTTTACCCTGCAACTCCAGAGGTAAATTTGAGAACTTGGAGAACATTGCAGATACAACAGATTTTACGTGCACCAGCAGCATTCAAACTTATACAATATAAATTTTTTGTATAAAGTATATAGTATTTTGTATATAGTATTTTTTGTATAAAGTTTTATATAGTATAAATTTTTTAACTTTCCCCACCCCCTGATCTCAAAGAAGAACTTTCCTGTCTACGGATTTAACGTGCCCATATTCGACCTAGACACGACACGAGAATGTGATTCTACATTAAAAAAGTTGTGCTAGAAATCTACATCAACCCGAAAATAAATGTGCAATTAACGCGAAATTGAAATAAATCGTCAATAGTCCATTTTTGCAACATAAAATTGTACTGGTTATTTTTTTAAAGGAAATTTTTCGTTAAGACATTCAGCATGTGGTAATCCACTTTAAATTAGGTTCCTAATAGAAAGGTTAAAGATAATCAAAAATCGGTACAAAAATAAACATACATATTAAATATTCGAGGTAAATATTCCAAAAAATATTCGAGGTAAATATTCGAAAAAAATATTTGAGGTAAATATTCATATTAAATATTCGAAAATCTTCGAGGGCAATAGCAATGGAACTGTTTGATTTCATTACTGGATGAATAATATTGCACAGGAAATACACTAACAAAATTTCTTATTGATGGCTTTACAAGGATAAGCATGCATTGTCCAAGAAGGCAAGTTATCGCTACACATACAGTGGTGTCAAGAAGTTAAGCATAATTCGTAAAATGTGGAAGAACGTGAGTAAATATTGGTAAAATTGCTCAAAATCACTTGTGGAGAATCACTGTTTGAAGGTGAAAGAGTGTGCATATTCAAAACATATCAGTCGACGTCGGCATGCTCAAAACTTATGGTATAACCAAATTACACTTACATATCACGTTTCCTGCAATTCTGACTTAGATTTTCTTAAATATTCCCACAAACATCAATTATGCTTAACTTTTGGACACCAGTGTATGTGGAATTTTTTTCTTTAATCGGTTCTACCAACTAGCACTATTACAAGCGATTTACCGTCAATTGAAGGCGAATATTTCAAGTGTCGCTGCTCGGCTTTGGAATGCCTTTTCCAATTTGATTTCCCTCTTAATTTTTTTCCCTATAATAATATTCTCCCAGCAGAAACGTAATCTGATTCTGCCCCTGTCTGGTATTTAATTATGGTCTCCAAAACGTAAACATCCAAGAGAGTTAATGCCTATTAATGAGGGACTCCAAATAATTTAATCGTTGAAAATTCACCAGGAAAGTGCAGAGTTACTCAATACAAATTTCAAATGTGTTCAGATAGCTTGCTTTAAGAGACGGTGTACGACAAATGCAGTTGCGTGCTACAGCGTATGTCCATACGGTGTACAGGGCCACTTTTACATTGCCATTTCTCGCGGTGGAAGGAGGAAGAAATAGATTATTGGGGAAAGTAATGTAAATAGAAGAGCAAGAAGAGTAATCACGAAAGAAGAACCAGGAAAACTGAGAGAATTTTGCAAAATAAAGGACTCATATTGAAAAGACAACAGCATAAAAAAAGAAAAAACAGATTAACGGAACGTCAGTACATTGAAGACAACTAGAATAATAAATTAAAATAAAATAAAATAAAGTAAAAAAGTATTAAATGACTATACAAAAGGATAACAAAAAGAAAAATATATACCAACTTAACTAAATATATACCAACAACATCTTACATTTCATATGCTATGTTCAGTTCCATTGATGGAACACTTCATCGATTCATGAACTGAAGCCGAACGCTTGTCTTCGCTAAACCTGAGTTTTTCGCGTACGAGACTCCTGACTTGCAGGGGTGCTTGAAGTCATTATGAATTGACTAATAGTTGTAAGTTCCTGTTTGCTAAGTTCTCGTGTAGCAAAAGAGGATGGCGATGTTCCATAAAACCCTCAGAGACCGAAATATAATCGCTCGCAATGCATTTGAATGATGTTTTCTAAACGCTTTGTTTTTAGAAACGGGTTTTTAATAACACCCTTTGGTAATCAAAATAGTTATGCATTAAAATATTTTTTATCCTTATGGAAATATAGCTATAATTCGAGATTTATTTACTCCAAATAAGCATCGCCGATGTAAATAAATTTTCAATGATAACGAGCAATCTTTCCTTTGCGAGATTTTTTTAAGTACCTAATTCCCTTCTAAGAATGTGTCTTTCTTTTTTAAATTATAATGACTCCTCTACCAATTATCAATACCACCAAAATGTAATCCTTCTGTATGAAAATGTTATTATTTCACAGCTGAAAATTAAAAACTGTTGACATTAACAACTCATTTTCTTCATTAGTGGTCTAAAATAATATCCGAACAACTTATGAACAATAGGCTCATTTCGCGCTGAACCTGTAAATCTTCAACTAAATTAATGTTTCATATTAAAAATACATAACAATATAAAATTTATAATACATCCCAATGTTTATCCAGTCTCGAGTAATAAGACACTGTAAAATAAGCCCACTTATTTGAATACCAGAATTTTAAATATTGAGGTTTAAATGAAAACTAGGCACCTATACAGTTTTATAGGTACCAACAAAATTATATTATAACACACTGTAATACATCCCAAGTTTACCCAGTCTCCATTAATAAGACAGTGTTAAAGAAGCCCACTTATTTGAATACCGGAATTTTAAATATTGAGGTTTAAATCAAAACTAGGCACCTATAGAGTTTTATAGGTACCAACAAAATTATATTATAACGCACTGTTAATACATCCCAAGTTTACCCAGTCTCCATTATAAGACAGTGTTAAAGAAGCCCACTTATTTGAATACCGGAATTTTTAAATATTGAGGTTTGAATCAAAACTAGGCACCTATACAGTTTTATAGGTACCAACAAAATTATATTATAACGCACTGTAATACATCCCAGTTTACCCAGTCTCCATTAATAAGACAGTGTTAAAGAAGCCCACTTATTTGAATACCGGAATTTTAAATATTGAGGTTTGAATCAAACTAGGCACCTATACAGTTTTATAGGTACCAACAAAATTATATTATAACGCACTGTTAATACATCCCAAGTTTACCCAGTCCTCCATTAATAAGACAGTGTTAAAGGAGCCCATTTATTTGAATACCGGAATTTTAAATATTGAGGTATAAATCAAAACTAGGCAGCTATACAATTTTATAGGTACCAGCAAAATTATATTATAACGCTCTTTAATACATACCAATGTTTACCTTGTCTCGATTAATAAGACACTGTAAAAGGAGCCCACTTATTTGAATACAGGAATTTTAAATATTGAGGTTTAAATCAAACTAGGCACCTATACAATTTTATAGGTACTAGCAAAATTATATTACAATTCACTGTTAATGCTGTCCATTGCTATAAAATTAAAACTACGTATTTTAGAACGTTCTGCTTCAAACTGTTAAAACTTATTGTACACCAGTAATACGTATTACACTTTATTTCCGTTATGTGCTAAATAATATTATACACATGTGCCATAACAATAAAGTTATTACTGTGTCTTCATTTTTCCGTTCTTTATTTTTTTGCAGTATTCGGCTATATAGCAAAGGCGACTGCCCTCTATTCCTGTGAACCATTATTATCCTCAATATGTATAAAAGCAAAACGATTCATTATGAATAGCACCAATGATATCCAGAACTCTACCAGATTAACTATCGCGTAAAATTATCGTCAGCAAACAATGAAGGGAGAGGTTCAGATTGACCTACATAAGCCAACCATAAGCTACAAAGGAAAGTTATCACTAAGGAACCGATGAAATCATTGCTTGTTCCGTGATGAACGAAAGACTTTTCTATCAGATCGAAAGTAGTTGTTAGTCTCCATAACAACCCTACCATTTTCATTTTGGGTTCATGTGAAGGCTGAGGAATGAGAATATTTCTACGCTGCATGTAATGAATATAATATAACGTGGTTTTACGCAGTGTTTGATAACAAACTCTATAGAAAGCAGTGTGCTATTCCAGTGGTAAGAGATGAAAGTTGCCATATTTCTTTATGGAGTTCACCTAAATCATATATCTGGTTTATGCACCAGGCTGTAGGTCAGATTCAATATATATATGTTTGTGTGTGAGAGGATTGAGAAAATGCAAGAAAGGCAACAAAATCTTCTCAACTTAGACCGTAAAAAGCTCTCAAGGTGCTGCATACACAAATTCATTAAGAGACTGGGTCTTGGAGAGAGCCCCTACAGAACCCAGAATCTCGATCTATCGTTTTCAAGAGACCGACTGAAACTGAACGATAAAAGCTGGAAAACGAGATAGATACTGGAATATAACAAAGCAATATAATCGTCTGGACTGGTTAAAATAAACGACACATATGGGAAATGATAATTCGGAGAACGATCGATCGAGATTCTCCTGTATACATACATACATACCTACATACATACACATAAATACATACAAATATATATATATATTTCTTATATATATATAATATTTATATATAGGTATATATATATATATATATATATATTATATAATATTATATATATATATATATATATATATATATATATATATATATATATATACTATATATAGATTATATATATATATAGAGAGAGAGAGAGAGAGAGAGAGAGAAAGAAAGAGAGAGAGAACCAAGAGAAGATGCATGTATGTAAGACAAAGAGTGAAAGTTTCATCGACTCTTGTAGAAGAATAACTAATGTTATTTCGTCTTCAAGGTCTCTGAACCGCGAACACTACTGCATTTCCGCTGCCTGTATTTGCGTCCCTCGTCTGAGGTTTTATAGAAGTTTTATACCCATACATTTAGTATTCAACGCAATAAAATTTGCAAACATCGTTAATTGTCAAAGCCTGGGCATAAGGTACCGCGTTTCCCCTTCGACCTTGTTACTTTTTCCTGTGCCCACCTTGAAAAATTATCAGTGATATCTCGATTTTCGTACTCTCGGCCTCGCTCCTGCGTGTACTTGTAATTGCCGCAGTCGAACAATAAGCTTCAAATGCATGGCGAACCATGCCTGCTAATTGCGTAATAGCTTATTAAGACGCCAATTCAGGGACCCTGTCGGACACTTTACTCACCAAAATTGACAATATATTCAAATGTCCACTTCCACATGGTAGCTCTTTGCGGGTATTTTTCTAAGAAAGAAATTTTTCGAGTGTCGTTTTTGCTTCTACGCGAAATCATAGTATGGTAAATCTACAATAGAGGCTCTACATTTATTTTGATTTTTATTTATTTATTTATATTTTACATTAAATATTTATTTTTGCATATTCACCCTGATGGAAACTTTTATTTTATTATTTTTATTTTATTTTTATTATTTTTTAAAGGGAGAAATTGAGTGATCATTTTGTAATAGGAACTATTTATAATAATTAATTTATGCCAGTAGCTATTGAAACTAGTGATTGAGACGAAAATATATGTAACACTTCTAACTTCATGATTTTAGCCCGTTACGTGTTATAAATGCGGCCATTAATTTCAGGACTGATCTAATAACTCCAGAAAAATATTACATGAAATACATGCCCATTTAATATGTTTCAGAGTAACTCCCTGCCGCAATGCAATTCTGTGCTCGTCTGTATAAGTTTCAGAAACAACTTTTAAAGTCCTCTTTCGGAATGCTCTTAATGCGGACATCACCGTTTTCCTGATGGCTTCGACATCCTCAAATCTTGTTCTCTTCAGTAAATTGGGCCAGCATGAGGTCGTGAGATGCAGCATCCTCCATACTGTCCAAACTTAGCACTGGCAGACTTTCTCTTGCTCCCAAAACTGACAGATTTGCTGAAGGGAAGAAGATTTGAGGATGTCGAAGTCATCAAGAAAACGGTGATGTCCACATTAAAGAGCATTCCGAAAGAGGACTATAAAAGTTGTTTCCGAAACTTATACGTCCGAGCACAGAAGTGCATTACGGCAGTTGGGAGTTACTTCGAAACATATTAAATGGTTATGTATTCTTGTAAAATTTTCTGGAGTTATTAGATCAGTCTTGGAAATTAATGGCCGCACGTTGTATAAATATTTATTTATAGTCTCTTCTTAAAAACTTTATTCTGTTACATTGCCTTTTAACCTGTTAAATATGTCAAAAGTCCGTCTCACCTTTCTAGGAGCCCATAACAATGTCGAAACCTAGGTTCAAGGCTATTGGGTTCGCTAGAGTATCCTGCCAGCCTTGGAATATATTTGCAATTGCGACTCCTCCCATGAGGGTGTCTAGAACGCAATTTGTCCTCCGTCTGACATTGTTTATTAACATGAGTGTCTTTAAATTTCTTACTTAAAAAAGACTCCTAAAGTTAAATTTTGTAAGTCTTATATAGTTGTTGAACTTTAGATCTTAAATGAAAGTTATTATAGTAAATTTGTAAAAATTCTGACATTAACGGATTTTGAAAAAATAAGCATGCCATCTGACTATAGTAAGAAAATACTAAATAATGGCACTCTATTACTGCTACTTACTGATATTTTAGCTATTACAATTGTAGTAAAAATAATTGATTTTGAATCACATGAAAATAATTATGATTTTGTTTAACCTCTAGTTTTTATACCTGTAGGTAGAAAATTCAATTTTTACATGTTTTTAAAGCGGTTGTGATAACTTCGTAGTCACATTTAAAAGGTGTATAAAATAATACCTTCCTGCTCTAAGCTAAAATATCTGCAAACATTAGTGGCATCAAACCCTTATTAAGGTAAAGGTTTATATTTTCAATGCAGTATTTCAAGATGCATTAGATGAACTCAAACTCACACAATAAATAGTTAAGTGGGTTCAAAAGATTACCTTTTACGTACTGAAATTCTTTTCAAGCTTATGAGTACAATGAGAAATATGTAAAGAAATTAACTTTCTTACCCAATAACTTAATGTTATTGCGTGAAATTTAAAATAAACCTAGTAAATTTTTTTTAGCTAAGTTACAAGCATTATATTCATGAGCTGTGGATACTCGAACGGTCTACTGATTAGATTTATTTTTATTAGTGAAAGAAAAACACCATCACTATTTGAAAACCAACAGCGTAATCAAAATCTTTATACGAATCATCGGGTTTAATATTTTTGTACGCTTTGTAGGTTAGTTTAAATGTTAACGTAAAATAGCTTATTTTGTCTCAAACATAAAGGTAATACGGCAAAAAGTTATCTCTAAAACGCATATTGCTTTGTAAACTCACAGATAAAACTACATTTTCATTTAAGGCAGAAAAGAAAATGGAGGTAAAATGAATTAAGTGACGTAATTTTTTGAGAGAATAAATAATATTATTTTTTTGTTTTTAATTTTAACGTTTAGCCACAAATATTTTTTTTGGGGAGTATCGTGCAAATGTATCTAATTTCCCCCTATGTAACTGTAAATTAAGTGTAGTAATCATTTATTTTTAACAAAAAAATTGCTTTTTATCGTTTAATATAAATATTTCTGTTTGATAATTTAGTTATTGCTTAAAATGAAAAGTTTGTCCCACACAAAAGTTAATAATTCTGAACTTTTGTTTTTTTTTCAGATATCGACACAAGATGGCAGCACTACAAAATCTACTGTTCCGACTAGCTATTTTTTAATATCATATCCTTATGCAAAAGTCGTAAGTATTATATTATATACAGACTAAAACACATAAATAAGTTAAATTGCATATAATTTCACTATTGTCTGTTTTATATAATAACTTATAAATGGCATAAATAAATTACACTTTTTTCTTTCTCCTTCCCGATTTTAAACAAATAATTATATATTGGTTATATATTGATTACAGCAAAATAGTTTCAAGACTGATATTAGTTTAATTTTAATTTAATCATAATAATACGTATTGCTTTCATATTAATTTATGTTCTTTACATCACTTGATTTTCGTTTTATTTTCCAGAATGTGAAATAGAATCAGGGGAGAGCGTTATTATTATGGACATTTTAGAAAGCAGGGGAAATCGTAAGTAAATTTATGCAATCACATACAACATTTCTTCAGTCATTATATATTGCATGGATGTCACTAACGTTAAATCCCTATGTGAAATGGGATGTATTGTACTTCACAATGATGGCCCTGAACAGACATGTAGCATCGTCTGATTAGTGCGGAATTGTAGAGATGAGGAAATGACATGAATCATTTCTATAACATGATTACAATCACGCAGTTTGGTTTATTGGTGTGACAAAACCAAATGATATTCAAAACAAACTTGGTGTGTGCAACTTTAATGATATCCAAAAACAAACTGTATCGTTACCCAAGTGTAGAGGTATTCCATGAAGAATATTAAATTCTTAGGTCATTTTTACAGTTATTACATATTCATAAACCGTTTATATAAACAGGGGTCCCCAACCTGGGGGTTGTGAATTGTTACTGGGGGATCACCACGATCTTATCCAATTAAATAATTTTTTAGCAAATTTCACTGAAAACATTTGTCAGTACACCTATCTTTCTATTTACACGGCAGATGCGTTCCACTACAAATCGTGTAAATCGAAAACGTGTAAAACAAGACACAGCATTTATATTAAACATGGGGATGGGTGCAAGCCGTAGTTATGTTTATAATGCCAGCGTAAAAATACAAAGAGTTTATGCCGAAGCGAAGACAAAGCAATTTAAGTAATATGCAGTGATAAATTACGTATTTATTTACGTATGAATTTCACAAATGAACGTCTTACCTCGTGTAGAACTGAACTAGAAATGATAATATGGAAATGAAACAAAATCTACTTTTTGTTTCACTTTCATATGACGCAAATGCTAAACGCAACGCAACGTGCACAACGCAACGCAACGCGACGCAATGTACTTGTGACGTCTGTGCAGATAATTAATGAGTGCGTTCAATGTAAAACACTCAAATAATCAAATAATGCATCGATATTTTTTTAATTGATAAAATTAAAAACCGTGTAAAAGCGAAACCGTATGAACCGAGTACCGTGGAAATCGAGGGACAGGTGTATTTATTACCTTAAACTGTAAGGTAGTGACGTCCTGAGACATTTGGGTTTCGGACATTGAATATCCGTCCTGTCATTTTTTCTATCTTTGCTGATAAAACAAAAATACATGGTTAGACAGATATACAGAGATTGCATGGATCTATACAGATGTATGCAAATTGACTCAAGCGTCACTCGGCCCAATTTGGTTGATCGTCCAAGATCTACTGGACACGTAGGTCCAGTAGATCTTGGACGATCTTCTTCACTACCCTTCTACAGTAGTAGTCGCTGTAGAATCTGTGGAGGCCCCATCATCTTATGTCCGTTGGTAGATTCTTTCTTGCTTCCTCTGCTATTATAAAACAAAAAAGGCAAAAATGTCAGTTGGTTCTATGAAGAATTTAAAAGGGCATGCTAATGGTTACAATTCTGTCACAAATCAAGCATGCAACGTTGCCAAATTATGCTGCATTTTGAAAGGAATAAAAAATAGCCATAAAAATTAGCACTAACTTTTCCATGTGTGCAACATGTTCTATAAACAATTTTATGATGATAAGCAATTATATAATAATTCTCTAAATAATCTTTTTCAGAAATTACATATTTGTATTGGTTTATAGTGACACATAATTGGTTATAATGCTTTCACAAAACGTTGCCAATGGGTTACGGTATTTAGAGTAGATGTAATTGAGTAGTAATCCCAGTTTATCTAATATTGCCTCGTAGAGAGAAATACTGGATTCTTTCATATTTGAAATCTATTCTACAAATATTAATAAAACGTTATTTTAAATTTCTGTGGTGCAAGCAATATAATATCTACCGTGCGTCCAAACCTACTGATTAAAGATTGTCTGCTATTCTATTTAGATTTGCCAATTTGTTAGATTCCGGTTTAGCAGTATGAAAAATTACACCTGGTCTATGACGCGCATATCTGAATTTTACTATAAAACCTTTTTCCTGCATTGACCCCTTTTAAAAGAATGATTTTCTTCATTTACCCCCTCACATTTTTCTCTATAATATATAGCATACAACAATTATAATACTAATAATTGCACATAAAGCACTTTAAGATAACTATTTGACTAAGAATATGAACAAAAAATTAGAAGAAGTGGTTCATTTGGTTTATGTTTTATTATTTTTGTACTATTTTCATTTTTAATTTCACAAATATAAACAAGATTTCAGAATAAGATTGTAATTGCACAAACATCGCCAAGAAAAAGACGAAATTGCTTCTGAATGGTTGGAACGAGGAGGATATATATGCTGTTTAAGGTCCAGTACATTTCCCCTGTTCTGCCTAGTGTTGGAACACAAATAATAGCCGACGGCGGTATTCGAGGCATATACAAAAGCGTCATGACATTCGACTTTAGATGCGTGGATCACTCCGACCTATGCAATAATTTATGCATATTAAAACGGATATTATTATCTAATAATTACATTCCTAAAAAATTAAATTAAATTTTAAAACAGAAAAATTTATCATAGACCCCCCAAGAGACCCCTGGAATACTATAGACCCTTTTTAAACTTCCATCGACTCCCAAGGGGTCCACCTAGACCTAGTTGGGAATCCCTGCTATAAAACAACCAAGCCAGACCACAGTATCATGCAAGATCTTTCACAGCGGCTTTGCCTAGCCAACTAGATAACTTAACTGTACTTTCATAGCTGTGGCTCGAGTTATTTCTTTGAATGTTTTATTAATTATTTGTTTTTTGTTGTTTAAAATAAAATATTAAATTTTCATGTTAAAAGTGCGAGTGGTTTATGATATTCCGTCACCTCGCTGTAGTACCAGCAACACGCCACCAAATTCTATGCCCATGTAAAGAAAGCTTACAAGCATAAATGCGGAAGGAAGACTATTCTCACCTAACGGTAGTTGAACGTCTTCCAAAACAGCCATCGGCGTTTCTGTATCTTCGCATTCGATCAAACCAGTCATAGGGAATTAAGCCCTTCTTCAACTGAGCAAGAACGAGATCACGTGATAAACTAACGGTTTCTTGACAAGGAAAGCCTGAAATATTGAGATACAATGACGAATCTTTACTGTACCTAGCAAATAAAAGTTTGGAGAAGGGAGGTTATCTTTTTCTCAGGTCTATCGGCGTAGGAATCATAAATAGATAGCCCTTCATGTATTAAATTCAAAGATTGTTTCTGTTTTCTTCCGCAATTTTTCCAGTTTGAATGCTGAGTTATGACAAAATTTCACCAATGACTACAGCTGATCGGATTTTAAATTTTTTTAATACCGAAATTTTCAGTTATTTGGAAGATATTGCAAACTGAAACCGTTATCTACGTAAAACTGACAACATGGCTTGACTTTAAGAGTCAGTTATAAAAAGGAATCCTCATTTAATAGCCTGTTATAAATACAATATTATAATATCATATATTTCTAACATTACCTATGTAGTCTCTCATTCTGGAGCTTTTAATGTGAATAATTTATCTCTTAATAAACATTATCTTAAGAGACATTTAACATCTGCCTTCGTAATTTCGTGCCAGGTGGTGGCTGAATGGCTAGGGCGCTGGCACTCGGTTTAGATCCTGTGGGTTCAAGTCCCACTGTTGACATGGATGTGTGTAGCCGTTCGGAATCGGCTTTAAACTGTGGGTCCCGGTCTAATTAGCCCTCGTGTAGCAAAAAGTTGACCGTATCGCTCCAAAACAAAACAAACCTTCGTAATTTTCAACAATAATGTTAGGTAATGTTAGAAATCTCATATATTTTTAACATTACCTATGTAGTCTCTCATTCTGGAGAGTTTAATATGAATAATTTCTCTCTTAAGTGACATTTTCTTAAGAGATATTTAACATCTTCCTTCGTAATTTTCGTGCCAGGTGTTGGCTGAATGGCTAGGGCGCTGGCATTCGGTTCAGATCCTGTGGGTTCGAGTCCCACTGTTGACATGGATGTGTGTAGCCCGTTCGGAATAGGCTTTAAACTGTAGGTCCCGGTCTAATTAGCCCTCGTGTAGCAAAAAGTTGACCGTAGCGCTCCAAAAACAAACAAACCTTCGTAATTTTCAACAATAATGTTAGGCAATGTTAGAAATCTCATATATTTCTAACATTACCTATGTAGTCTCTCGTTCTGGAGCATTTTATATGAATAATTTCTCTCTTAAGAGACATTTTACATCCTTTTCGTAATTTCCTACCTTACTGTAACATTGAAGGGTAAAATAGCTATTCTACTGTTTTTTCATTTATGTTTAATAATGTCACAATGTTCTTTTGGTTATGGATGCAGCGTTACCACTCAAATCTACAGCAAATGATAGGCTGTGAAATATGATCTAAAGTTTCACTAAAAATGTCTTCCTATGAGAACTTATTTTCAGATATTTAATTTTTTGCTACAACTATAAATGTTTTCTTTATGATAAACGCTTGAATTAAGCAGTGGATGTTTTATATTGAGCATTCTCTTTTGAATCGAAGAATTGAGAAACCTTTGACTTTTGACCCTGGGAAATTCCTTTGAAATTTTCTTAAGCCATTAAATAACCTTTATTCGAAATTTGGGGCATCTCTTTGTTAGAGAATTTTATGTTATAACGACCACTCTATGAGAGTCATATATAACAATTTTATCCTCACTTGAACTGTCACTGACTAGTCCGCAAATCCATCCTTGGACTATGCTTTTTTTGCACAGGAGCAAAACCTTTTCACTTCTATGCGTATCTTAGTCTCCACCAGCAAACCTCGCATTGATTTCAACACAAGTTTCATGCATTCGGCCAATCTTGAATCTGTTTTCATTTCAGAGATAAATCAGACGACGGTACCGTCGGAGCTTCCTATCCGCGGTACGCCTCCTCAAGTGGAACTGAGCATTCAGACGATGACCGCAGACTTCTTCGCGATCGACGGGAAGAGGCTGAGGCTCAAAAGACCCATTGATCGGATGTGAGTATACCGACAGCAACTTGTTTACTTTCGAGTGGAAATTATGAAGAACCAATAGTATCCACTTACGTCGGACTTATTTTTCATGCAAATTAGTAAGCCTAAATTCACTCTAACAGTTACGTATCTTCGAAATCTGTGAAAACATACTTCATTGTCGTTCTTGTGTCATGAAAATAATTGAGGCGTTCCCTTTGAAAAGCAGGTAAGTGCCAAAATTTCCCCCCAAAATATTTTTTCACTGATTCAAGGGTTTTTCCAAGGCTAATGGCGTGGAAAAGGAGGTAAGTGCCTAGCTCAGAACTCAACAAAACTAGCTAGGCACTTACCTTCTTATATACTCCATTAGCCTTGGAACAATTCCTTGTATCAGTGAAAAAATTTTCTTCGGAAATTTTGGCACTTACCTGCTTTTCAACGAGAAAGCCTCAATTCATCTTGCACCTTATAATTAGCTATTATATCAAGAATAAAAAGTCAACAAATCGTACTTTTCATTTTTATTGCCTTATGCACACTTACCGCAAAAAAAAAGCATTTGTACACTTCTATACATTAAATACAGTTTTTTAAATTGTGTGTAGTTAAATAACATGTTAGAATTTTTTGAAAATAATAATAGGTTAGAAAATTTTAATCGAATATTCTGGATCACTTCTGGCTCAGGGCTCGAGGTAGCCTAAGTGGTAGCGCTTCGGCTTTCGGTGCTTAGGGTGCTCGGATCGAATCCCGACAGGCGCCATTAAATACCTCCGTGTCTAAGCCGGATATGGGTACGTTAAATCCGCAGACAGGAAAGTCCCTCTATGAGGTTAGAGATGGGGGGAGAGGGTACGATCGCTCGGGATGTCACCCCTGGGGATGCTCGGTCAGAATTGTGTTGGCACCTGCTAATCGGAGCCACGCCTCTCAACTCTCTAGCCTATATGGACCTGGACTGGGAATACTTCCCGCCAGGGGGCATTATATACAACAACAACAACAACAACACATTTCAAACTTTTGCAGTTTCGACATTTCACATTTTCTAAGTTTTAAGGTTAAAAGACGGTGAAAAGATAAATTTGTTCATTACTGAGTGTATTCCAGCCCAGGGCTCCATCCATCTATGTTCAACAGTGAAGATATTTAAGGGCTTAATTTTCCATACGGTTCTAGAGTTTTCGCATATTGGACTTCTTTTTCTTTGGAAACTACTTGTCCAGAACTAAGACTTAATGCTTGAGAAAACCTACAATCTACTTACTATGACTTATTATTTTCTTCCTATGTGTACACAGAATACTAACCACTTCCATCAATCGCCGACAAAAGACATTCCTAGACAACAAAAGACTTGCTGGTCACTGTTTATCTCCTTATGCCTGAATCCACGCTTTACATTTTTGTCGAACGCCCACTTTTGTTCTAAAGATATTGTTATCAACTATGTGAAACGTTCGCCATTTGTTGTGAGACTTATGATTTCGAATTAGATAAATGTTCACCACATGTTTCCTTAATATTTTTTCCTTCTTCTAGGATGACAAGTTAAACATGGTTCGATTACAGATATCTTGCAGAGACGTTTCAACGTCAAACCAGGTATGTGTTGTGGTGTTTGGAACCTGTAAAATGTTAACTTAGGTATATTGCGAAAACTTTATTGAACGATGGTGATTCCCTATGCTATAAATTATTAAAAAAGGTAATTTGCGGAGACGTTTCAACGTCGAACCATGTATGTGTTATGGTGTTTGGATCCCGTAAAATTTTAAACAAGGTATATTGCGAAAAACTTCCTTGAACGATGGTGATTCCCTATGCTAATAAATTATTAAAAAAGATAGCTTGCGGAGACGTTTCAACGTCGAATCAGGTATGTGTTATGGTATTTGAATCCCGTAAAATTTTAACTAATATATATTGCGTAAAACTACCTTGAACGATGATGATTCCCTATACTAATAAATTATTCAAAATGTAGGCTTGCGGGGACTTTTCAACGTCTAACCAGGTATGTGTTATGGTGTTTGGAACCCGTAAATTTTAACTCAATTATACTGCGAAAAACTTCCTTGAACGATAATGATTCCCTATGCTAATAAATTATTAAAAAAGGTAGCTTGAAGACGACTTTCAAACGCGACCAGGTATTTGTTATGGTGTGTTCGAACCCGTAAAATTTTAACTAAGGATATATTGCGAAAAACTATCCTTGAACGATAATGATTCCCTATGCTAATAAATTATAAGTTACTAAAAAAGTATTATTAAGTATTATTGCTATTTTACGTCAAATAATAATGAAATACTGAATAATAATATCAGATAATAATGAATTCATGGTGCAAAAAGCTATCGTATGTTATTTTCTTTTTCTGGCAGCATAGAAAGTTACATGGCCGAAAATTATGTTGAAAACTTTAAAAAATAATCACTAATCGGCCCATTTGCATACTAGTCAAGCTTACTCGTGAACAATAATCGAATGCTGTTTTTAGAAAACACTTTCCTCCCATATTACACTGAAATTGATTTCTATTACATAATATTCTTATTTCATAAATACTTACTGTCCCGACTTCATAAACCAAATGTTTAAAACAATATTTTAAATTTTTGGGAACCTTAAGAATAAACACCGAAGCATTTTGTCTCACAATAGCGATACCGTGCTAAAGTGTTAAAAGTGTATCTAAAAAAATAATATTTATCTATCTCAGTCTTTGCTACATGATTTTTTTAAAGTTTTTAATACGAAATTTTACTAATTTGCATCATTTTTCTGGAATTCCATGCATTGTTAATCCAGTTTGATTTCATTAAGAAAATTACGATCATCACTATTATATAAAGAAAAACGTATAATGTTATCATGTTATAAATCTAGTATATTCTATCTTGTGTTTGGACCACTTATATTAAAAAGTACATATCAAAATTTGCATTCTTAACTAGATTAGAATGAGTTGAGTGAGATATTTTTTAAGTATTTTTTAATAGCACCTAAATTTATTTTCATTTAAAAATAAACAAATAACTGTAACCATAACGTCAAAAGGGTACTATTGATAAGAAGTATAATTACACTAATTATACAAATTATTAACCAAAATTATATCAATTATTTGCTGAAGAACAAAAGATACATAAACTCTAAACCTCTCAACTGAAAAATTACAATTTTACAGGAGGACAAAAAAACATTTTAACAACTAAGTCACAGCTGTTCATTAAACTACGTTTAGAATGCACTTAACACTATTTACTGAGTTTTTCTATGAATCAATTGATAAAGTACTTACCGTATTCCCACATAACATGAAAACAGCAAAAGGTAGGTAGATGAGAGGTTTTGGAGTTTACGTATCGAAAACGATCTGTAAAAATCACTTGGAGGACATAGCAGAGGATAATGAAAGAGAAGTAACTGTATGTTGAATTAATATTCCACCATTAGATTCCACTTTTTTTCAGATATTGTACCGAGAATTTGAGTGTTGTATTAATTTTAGATCAAATTCCTGCAGACATTGTGAGAGTAGCGTACGGTTGAAAAGACAGTCATGTATTTTTGCAAGGACATGTATTGTTGCAAGGAACAGAGCCAGTCATGCACACTGCTTTCTAAAATTGCTTGACTAAACTCCCTTATAAATCAGAAATCTTATTAATTTTTTTTTCTCTTTCAGATAAATGTACCAGTTGTAATCAGGATAGGAGACATAAATGACAACCCTCCTATTTTCAAGTCCCGTACCTACGAGACAACTGTATCTGAGGTAAGATAATTTATTTACTGCATTCACTTCATACTGTTCTTGGTGCCCAAGGTAGCCTAGTGGTAGCGCATCGTTTTTTCGGTGATGAGGGTGCTTAGATCGAATACTGACAAGCGCCATTAAATACCACCGTCTCTAGGCCGTATATGGGCACGTTAAGTACGGAGACCGGAAAGTCCCTCTAAGAGCTCAGAGAGGGTGGGAGACGGTATAATTCCCCCAGATGTCGCCCTTGCGGGTTCTCGACAAGAATTGAGGGGGCACCTGGCTAGATTCTCAGACCTTTGTGTGGCATTATAAACAGGAATCGCACCCTTAAGCCCGATAGCCTAAATTCACCTAATCTGGAATACTTCCGGCCAGACATTAGAAAGAACAACAACAGTCCTAGGTGCTAATACTGGACTCAAAATTGGCATTTAACATTCTGATGAGTTTAACTTAAGTGTACGATCTTTACAAGATGATGAAATAATAATTTTTTTAAAACTATACATGTAAGAACTAGCATTATAGCAAACAATACAAAAAAGTTCATGGTTAAAAATAAATGTACGGAACAATCCAATTTTATGTTTTAACATTTCATTAAAAAATTCCAATAAATGTTTTTAATTAGGTAAATCTTGAATAGAAATTTGGTATCGTATAAACATGTTTACGTAGCCGGGTTGAAAGCAAAGTAATTTTTACAATGTTATGCCGCTATATATGATGAAATACTATAAGTATATATGGTTTGTATGAAACTTTATACTATTTTAAATTATAACGAAATGCAAGAAATGTGCAAACTACGATTGTATAGTGAGCGTGAGACAATTGCAAATTTTTTATTAATAACATATGTAATTAAAACTTTTGAGTAGTATATTTTGCTTGTATCAGATCCACGTTTGGATTATACTTATATACCCCTGCATTAATTATCGTGATAATCGGGAATTCCATGTACAGTATGGATAACTAACCTTCTCTGCAAAAACTGATTCAGATATAATTTTACTGAAGGTTGGAAAGTACTTTCCCCGGTACTTTCCAACTTAAATACTAACTGGCAAAAAAATCTATATTTTAGAAATTAATAAGTCAAATAATTATTTCTGTAGAATATATTACATATGAATCCGAACAGTTATAATGTTAAATATTTACAAATATCCTAATCTTTAACAACTATATATATATATATATATATATATATATATGTAACAAGAAAACGCGTCTTCCTAAATTACTTTACTTTAAAGCATATTCTCTTGTTAATAAAGCACGACCCCTTTTCCAAAAATTGCAACCTAAAAGTAAAGTAAGTATAATTTATATTAGCCCTGCAGATCATTAAGCAGACATGTGAAGTATCTGAACTCAATAACATCCCCAGATATGAGTGTTAGAAGTTTATGATATTCCGAATGTCAGTATAGTGTCAAAATTCCTGAAGAGCCCTCGAATCACTCTAGAGTTATGTCTTTTTTAACGTCAAAAACCCACTTTGCAAGAACTTTATGGGCCACTTATCCTATGCCCAGTTCAACAGTTCACGGTTTTAACAAGCGCGGTATCTAGCAGTAAAGTCCCCGATAAACTTAAGTGGACACGTGAACTCCACGGATCTAAAGTCGCCCAATTAAAAAATAAGTAGTTTAGGCCCTCTGGCGAAAATATCGCAAGACACCCATTTAATATTGCATGAACGGAAGACTTTCCTCCCTCTTCGTTTCTAACTGTTGTCGCTGTCGGACATGCTGTCCGCTCCTGTATGTTTTACGTCCCGTCCTGGCATGGACGCCGGACAAGTCTTGTGGCCGCTGCAGCCTTCGCGATGCTTCATAATTGAATAAAAGTGTTTTCCTGAACCACACTCAGCCCGACTGCATCTCTCCAATTTGTGCGCAGCGATCTACTGAATGATCAACACCCTCGTGCCGACTGCATCTCTCCGATAACTTCTGCGCATCAATTCAACGTGTGCTAAAATTTCCAAATGTGATTATTATCACATATATATATATATATATATATATTTCTCAATAAAATTATGTATTATTAACAATATAACTGATTCTGTAAAGTACTTAAATGTTTTATATTATATTTTTATCAGCTCTCTCCCATTGGAACCACCATTTTCCGAGATCTGTCAGCTACAGATGCTGATTCTGAAAGCAATGGACTCGTGGAATACTATACTACTCCTGGAGACGCGACAGAGGTAAGTTAAAACACATTGTTTTTCAGTTATGAAATATTTGAATTACTTTTATACTTATAAGAAAACTTGATAAATAATATCTACTTAGTGCTACTTATTCATAAGCTTTTTGTTAATGTGGATTCAATGAATATGCAAGAACCAAGTTCTAAGTCCCACACCCATTTTTCCGCAATACATGGACAACTGGCAGATAACGATATGCGAAATGACTAAAAATCTGTTTGTTATAGATTTTATTATGTCATCATTTGCCCGATTAAATTTTGAAAATATTTTTTCTCATAGAATTAATATCTTATAACAGAGCTGCAAAATAGCAAAAGGCCAAATAGTACAAGGTAAAGGGAACACGCCTTTCAATGCAATGTATTATGCATCAGGCTGATTCTTCCATCAGGGCGTGTATCGTACAATTTTGTTTATAACATTGAATTTTCCATACTGAATAAACTAAGCTTTAAAAAATAGGTGATTGTTTCTGGCGTAGAGGTCCTATTCAAATGTAAATGAAGATACTTTATTAAATGCCCCTAGAAGCTCGATTCAATGAATCTGCATTAAATTAGTTTAGGGGTATTTATATAAAAATCTATTTTGTGTCAAACGACATTAAAACATAAATTAATTAACCAGTTCAATATGCTTAAAAATATGCCTACAATACAAAAAAGGTATTACTTTACGTAAAGAAAAAAAGAGTTATAGTCTGTAATTTTCAATTAACTTTTTAATTTTTTTCTAACGGAAACGTTTCTCCATTATTGTTAATCTGCTCATATCACTATTCTATTAACTTGTAGACTATTAATATTTCTAATTCATGCTAATATAGATTTTACAGTATAACATTACAATGAATGCATACTTTTAATACTTTTGCAAATACCCATTTCCAATAATACATAATATTTTTGAAGGTTTTTTTCCCGTATAGTATATATTTATTTTGGCATGCATAGCTTCTATTCTGATAGATTGAGTTGTGGAACTCGAAAACAGAGTTTCTTTCAAAACAATTCTCTTCTAAACTGCAAAAGGCTTTGTGTTATCAAATAATTATGTAATATAAGGAAGGAGAAAGAATAACATAAGAAACTGACTCCTTCGCTCTGACAAAATTTTATATAGAACTTAACTTATTTACTGAGGATTACAAGATGATCATATATCCGTAAAAAAACAGGATTAAGATAAGGATTTCGTACACATAACCAAAGAAGAAGAAATTATATTTTGGTAAATACAAACAAAATTTTTATATTTTTTAGAGAGAACTTTGAGTAAAAAATCTGTGTCTACTTACAATTTTTCATTCATTTGAAAATTCTTTCTTTTCTTTCAAAAGAGATGATGTTGTATATAATGTTTCAAAACACAGTTAGTAATGATAAACATCTATGATGAATTTCATCGCAAAAATTTTTACACCCACTGTGTGAACATCACTAAATTATTGTAACAAAATTACATGATTCATTTCACATGTAAGAAATATGTATACCTTATATTGTTATTTCAACACTATGTTTAATTCATTTGATATAGATGGATGGCTTTCCATATTTTGCTATTAATTTACCCCACCAAGGACTGGTTACTGTGAAGAAAACGCTGGATTATGAAAGATCAAAAATATATTACTTGACAGTTATTGCCGCGGTAAGTATATCTATTTGTCTCCCCTGAAACCACCTTTTAATCCTTTGAATAATAAACTTAAATACTAACTGCCGATAATATCATACTATATATATATATTATATATATATAATATATATTATATATAAATATATACATATAATATATATATAGCTATTTTTTAAAATATGCATCCATATTTTTGTTGATGAAAGAATAATTTCATTTCGTAGGCAAATGCGTTGACATTCGAATTAAAATTTCGTTTAGTGCTTTTTTGAACTATTAAATATCATCATCTAACATTCGTAAATTTTGTCATTTTGATGGCTCGAGCCTGAATAAAGACGCTTACAAAAAATGTATCTCCTCACTCTGAGCAATATAATGTATATCATATGTTTATAATATCGTATCTGTGCTTTTATTCTCTGATAAAACATAATTCCATTTCGTACGCAATTAAATCCGTTTTCTTTAAGATTCCAGATAAAATTTCCCTAGAAATACTTTTCCGTACTTTTTTATACCATCTTTATCTTTCGCATTTTTTCCACTTCATGACGTGATGCTAAAGATAGGCGCATAAAGAAAAAAAAATTCCTGCATGCATCGCCTCACAGTGAACTAACGAAAATTTTTCAGAATTTATGGTGCGAGAAGAAAGGGTGTCCGTATGTGAACAGAAGTATAAGAATATATAAGTTCGAAATTATTGCTTTTTAAGAGTGTAAACTTTGTATCACATAATTTCACTATAGGTATATTATCCGTACATGACTAATTAAGGAATTTGAAAAAAAGAAGTAAATTTTGATTGATTTGGTTTCTCGAAATCTTTTTAAGCGTGAAACCTTCAGGAATTTAATAAAATACTAATCAATTTATGAATAACTATAGATGGTTTATTATGTATTTAGTTTTTAAAATTTATTTTAATACTCGTGAATCATCGCCAGATTTTGTAATTTTTTTTTAAAGCAACTACTTTTCTGTTACAAGCTATTTTTTTGCAATTTAACGTAGGATTATGTTCCTCCATAAACGGTCCTCCGGAAAGGAATATTTCAGACGCTAAAACCGTCCTTCCGTACCTCGCGAGTTATAATTTTGGTAGCGTGCCAAACTCAGTCTGTATCGCTTTGGACATTCAGTAAACTGTTAAACAGGAAAGTCCCAAAATATGTCAAAATTTTGACATAATATATGCATATATATATATAATATATACGTACATATATATACATACATATATACAAAACACATCCATACATATACACATACAAAAGAGGAAAGCAACGATAAGTAATCTATGTTAAAAACCCGCGGTAGTTTCGTTTAGATGAGACTACCTTAAATTTTTTTATTATTTAACTTAGCAATCTGGTCTGTTACTTACAGTGTTAAAACCCACAATGAAACTATACTTCAATTATGGCATTGTAAATTATACTGATTGAAATGCAATTTTAAAACATACATTATGCATATTCAAAATGTTTTTTGTTTCTCCATTCTATTCAAGCATATTTTTAACTTTATATGCAATGTCTCTTGTGTAACTGAAACGGAACTTGGGAATCATTGTGTAGCATACCTTATGTCTGTAGATCCGTAATTTGTAAATTTGCATTTAGGATGGGGAAAACTACTCTATAAAGATCTATTGAGTGTTGACCACTCTTCAGACAGACTACTCTTTTATGAGAGCGTTTGGTCTCTGGAGTTTATTTCTGGAGAACGTTTGGTGATACACGGATTTAGATTACTTAATGTCATTCAAATTGCATGTAGCATCATATCAGTCACTATAAATACACTGCTGGCCACTGTAAATGAAACACCCTGAAGGAAACATGCAAATAACATGAAATTTGCAACATGCATTAGCGGACGTGAGATATGCAAATGATTAGAATTTCAGCGCAGACGCACATCACGCGTGCCTGTGGCGTCACTTCAAAGCGCTATTAAGGCTTGGAGATTTCGACGATTTCAAGTTCGGCAATTGTGTTTTTCTTGTGTTTTTTTCAAAAACGATCAATTATGCCACGTCAAAAACAGCGATCATCTTTTGATCAAGTATCCGAGTTCGACAGAGGAAGGATAGTGGCCTACCGAGATTGTGGATTATCTTTCAGAGAAATCGATAGTCATGTTGGACGAAACCAAACAACTGTAATGCGGATATGTGATCGTTGGATGCAGGAGGGTACGACGGACCGGCGTGTTCGATCGCATCCACCTCAGCACACCACTTCACGTGATAACAGGGAAATTGTGCGCATGGCAGTTTCGGATCGCTCAGTCACATCACGAACCATAGCACAGCACATGCAGTCTGTAACGCATCATCCAGTGTCTGCGCGTACCATTCGACGACGTTTACAGCAGAGTGGTCTGTCCGCAAGACGTCCATTGCTTTGTCTACCCTTGACGCAGAACCACAGACGTCTCCGCCGCCAATGGTGCGATGACAGAAGGATGTGGACTGCAGAATGGAATGAAATTGTCTTTACTGACGATTCACGCTTCTGTCTGCAACACCACGATGGTCGCATTCGAGTCACCGCATTCGACACCGTGCATTCGACACCGTGATCGCATTCGACACCGTGAAGAGAGGATGCTGAACAGCTGCGTTATGCACCGCCACACTGGTCCTGCACCGGGTATTATGGTATGGGGCGGTATTGGATATCACTCTCGCACACCTCTAGTACGCATTGCCGGTACTTCAAACAGCCAGCGCTACATCTCCGAGGTGTTGGAGCCAGTTGTCCTTCCTTACCTTCAGAGCTTGCCCACAGTCATATTTCAACAGGATAATGCGCGACCACACGTGGCACGCATTGTCCAACGGTTCTTCGTCAATCGCCAGATTGAATTGCTTCCCTGGCCGCCTCGCTCTCCGGATCTTTCGCCGATAGAAAACATGTGATCCATGGTTGCTCTACGATTGACCCAAATTCCATCCCCAGCTGCCACAGCAGATCACACTTTGGAAACGTATGGAAGCTGCTTGGTCTGCTGTACCCCAAGAACTCATCCAAAGCCTCTTTCAATCAATGCCGAGGCGTGTAGCAGCGGTGATCTCCAACAATGGCGGCTACTCTGGCTACTGATTTTGGCAGGAACCACACTTCACAGAAGTCTATAAATTTAATCATTTGATACTGGTCAACATGCTATCTACAAAATAAATTTTGTTGTGATATCTCTTGTCTTTCTTGGTGTTGCAATTTGTGTGGCCAGCAGTGTAGAAGTGATTTATTTTTATATTTGTGTTAAATTGAATAGTTATGATTAATTAATGATGTAATATACAAGGCACTTTCAATTTTTTTTTCCAGGATAAAGCTTAGATGCCAGTCAGCGCTTAACCTCAACCACTACTCTGACAATCCATGTTGCTGATGGTGATGACCAGGACCCTGCGTTTGTATACGACGCATGTGCTCTGGTTAATGGAGCCTGCGTAAATCCAGAGTACAGGGCACACGTAACCAGTGGAATCATGGTAAAAACATCCTTTTTTTAAATAAAAGTCTTAAACTTTTATTTTACAATTTGTTAAACTACGCAAAGTACGGTGAAACGTTAATTATATATTGTTGTCAAGGCTTTGAAATAAAAGTAAAACTGTAGGTAGTAAGGATTAAAGAAATGTTAGTTGTACATTATAATCAGGAACATAAGTACCGTATTTTACAGACTGTTTTTTACATAAAAAATCGACTTAAATTTGGGGTGCGACTTTTGGTCCATAGGTAACATTAAACAAACTGAATATTTTATTATTTATATATATATATATATATATGTTATTTATTTATTTATTTATTTATTATATATAAAAACTTAACTCACGGTGCAACAGTCCGCTGTGGACCAAGGCCAGCGGTGTCCATCTCCGCCTTCTTGACCGTGGGCTTGGGGTGCCATACAACATATGTCTCAGTCAGGTGGTCAACTGACGTGGGACCCACAGAGTTTAGTTCCCAAGCATGCTTGGTCCTCATTTTATCGACACACTGAAGGGATGAAAGGTTGAGTCGACCTTGCCCAGTCGCAAGATCGAACCCTGGACCTGTGGCGTGGCAGCTTGACGCTTTAAACTATTATATATATATATATATATATATATATATATATCTATATATATATATATATATATATATCTTTATTAAGTAAGGAATTGAAGAGTTCTTTATTTACCTAACAAAATACAAATATTCGTTTCTAAAAATCCTCCTATAAATTTAATGTGAGCCTTAGGGACTGAATAATAGGTAACCAGAAAAATTCTATAGTTAAGATAATAAAAAGAATCTCGATTTGAATATCGAAAACATAAATAAAAGATTAAAGACCTATTTATCACTGAAGCGTAGTTCATTTTAAGTCTCTTATTTTTACCCAACTTTCAGAGCTTTATCTTTTGGGTAATTTTCTTTCTTCGTGGTTAATTTTTTTCTTTTGAGTATCGTATCAAAAAGTTCGTTTTATTTATCTATATCAAAATTCTGTTAACTTTCATTATACTCTAAAAAATAATGTGGTAAAATGTCAGAAAAAATATTACAAATCTTCGATGCTACAATTACCGCTCTTTTCCCAGGTAACAAAATTTCTTATAATGTGTCTCTGTTTTATATATGTATATATATCATCGGTGTTCTCTAAAAAGGGCGAATACCCATGTAGATTTACATACATTTTTGCCCTTTTTACAGAACATCGACGATACATATATCTATATAAAATTCCCTATTTTGATCTATGTCTGTCATCAATTGTAATATAAGAAATATTTGTTTTACAGTCTGGATTATTAAAAGTTTTACCTGAACCTATCCTAGCAAAAGACAGGGATTCTCTCAATTCGATGATTCGGTATTCTTTCGTTAATGGTAAGTTACATTCGTTTGCTTGCAGTGCTTTAAAAAAATAGACTGGACTTGATAGACGATATATTGAATAAATATACTAGAATTTTCGCTGCATAGTTTAGTAAAATGTCAAGTTAAATATGGCCTAAATTTTAAAACCTTGGTCTTGTGAAAGTATAAAAAAGACTTTCATGATGCACTTTCATGGAAGTTTTTTTTTTTCGGGGGGGGGGCGGGTGTGTAGAATTTTCAATTTAGACAAAATAAACTTTAAGAGGAACATACAGCTTCCTTATATATATCAAGACTAACTATTAAGAAGTAGTATGTTTCAGTTATGTGTTTTTAATATGTTTAATATCAGTTTAAAAAAAACAAAATAAAATCTTACTCTAAAAAAAACTTTCTCCTTTTTTACTTTTCTAAATTACTTTTCTAAAATAAATAATCAGTGCTTTTGTTTAATTTATTTTGGTAGTGGTCACTGAAGATGATGTATGAGTGAATAAATTTTGTTTTTCTTGATTTTTTATATAATAAAAAACATTATTCTATACTATTTTTTTCGTGTATTGTGAAGTGCTTCTAATTTACCCATCAAGAATTCGAACTTAGATTTTAAGAGTACAAAAACCAAAGTATTATTTGAACTTATTTTGATTCTTATCTTTTACACCTTGTTTCTAGGAACGCCTTTGTTCTACGATGAATATTTTGAAATCGATCCAGTTACAGGGAGAGTACGGCAATTGAAAGCTCTAGACAGAAAACAAGCCAAAATTTACAAATAATTGTCAAGGTAAGTAGGGGGTTAAATTGATAAAAAAACACTACTCTAATAATACTTTTTTTCCTCTTTTGTATCCTAAAAAGCATTTAACGAACTCCATGTACTTTTTTATAGATAACGAATGCAACTAAATTAATTAATTAGTTAAGGATGATTGCTTTAGATTTAAGTTTTCTTTGTATCGAGTCCCAATATTCGAAAGCCAGGTGTTGGCAGAATGGCTAGGGCGCTGGCATTCGGTTCAGATGCTGAGGGTTCGAGTTCCGCTGTTACCATGGATATTTGCAGCCGTTCGGAGTCGGCTTTAAACTGTAGGTCCCGGTCTAATTAGCCCTCGTGTATCAAACATTTGACCGTAGTACTCTAAACCAAACCAAACCCAAGATATGAAACATTTAATAAAAACAGTATTTTGAATGTATTGATAACACGAATCAAATATCTCCCTTTCAGATATATTTGTTATTCATGTATATATTTATGCAGTTTTCAACCTAATTTGAACGTTATTTGCCTTTTAAAAAATATACTGTTAAGAAAATAACTTTAAAAGTTACTTTTAAATGATGAACAATTTCAAAGTTACATGACTTTTAACCTTATAATGAGTTGACCTGAAGAAAACGGTATTAATATATAAAAGAAGAGATTAGTCTCTATGACCTCAGAGAAAATATAAGTTATAATTTAATATATCATATTCAACATGAATACTTCCGTCGCTATGGCAGCAAAAATAGGAAAATGACTCCTAGTGTTTGATCAAAATCACTTGGTTGTCCCTTTATATAGATTTTTATCCATATTTTTGCTTTATCAGGCAGAAGAACAGACCGACAGCAGACGCTTGTCTACGGCCAAACTTCAAATAGACGTCGAGGCTGTAGATAACCACGCACCAGTTTTGACGCCGTCTGCAATGGAGGGATATGTGAACGAAAACTCTCCAGTAGGAACAACTGTGACCATCGACAAAGAAGGCAAGATTCCACTGGCATTATCAGTTTCTGATGCTGACCTAGTAAGTATTCGTGTATACCTTTCCATTATGTTCGTAACATTTATGTGTGTAAACACACACACACACATCATTTAAATGAGTGTAATAATTATTATATTTTTATTATTCAATATCCTTAATACAACAATGTATATTAAATTATTCCTTCAGAGCATCGAAGATGGACCTGTCTCTTATATGTTTGAAGTGACTACAAATTCTTTCCGTGTGAACTCTGACGGATACTTAGTTGTTAATGAGGCCAACTTGGATAGAGATCCCCCTAATCCCAGTAAATATACTTTCCAGGTAAGTTTGCTATCGATTTCATGAGAATTTTTTACAGTTGATATGATCTACACGTAATACCTTCAGAGTCAGAAAAGCCAAATTACCAAAAGTAAACTGTAAATCATATTTGACCTAGAATGTCGTATGTTGGAAGTGGTTTAATATATTTAATAATCCATTCATTTTTGTAATATTATGTCTGTCCTATAACTTATCTGATGGGGATCAAGTGATGTCCTAGAGAATTGGCTAAATGTATGTCAAAACAACATACTCATGAAAAATTTTACCTGTTGCAAGCGTTGATAATGTATAACGACTATGTCACAGATATAAATCTTTAACTGTTACAATGGACCTTAAACAGACATAAAACATAGTATTATCTGCCTATTCAAAGTAGCCTAAAGATTTCATTTGATGGAATTCATTGATAGTCTCAGATGACTGAACTGATCATTCTCAAAGCATATCGTATTTCAATTGCCTAGAAATCGACAATTCAGAAAATTCATTGCCTGCAGAGACATTTTGTTGGGTATAGATGTAATAGATTTTAGAGTCGGTTTCCATAAATCTAAAAAATCATTTAATACCTAAGGAAAATGCATTAAATAAGACTGAAAACATCATCTCTACTTATAAGACAACGTCCACTCAAGTTTGTTTGAAAACAGAGATGTAGTTCAAGAACATATTTGTAAAACATTATCTCTACTTAATAGACATTGTCCAAGAAAGTTTCTTGGTAAAATGAGGTATAGTTCAGGAGCATATTTTTATAGTTCCGGGTTCAGTAAATGGTTTGTCGTTAACGTTGCCTCTTTAGCTTAACTTGTATTGAATTTATCATTTTCATATGTAATTTCCAGCCAGTCACACAACCGCGGAATAAGTTTAAGCTTATCCTCCCAAACACTTAAACATATACAAAACAAAACATAGTTAGGTGGTAATTTAACTGTAAGTGGTAATTTTGTAAGGGTAAATTTGTAATTTTAAAAGGAAATTTACTTAGTTCTGTAGCTTCTTTGTTTACTCTACACTCGTCTCTCCCCTACCCTAAATAATGTAGACCATGCTCTCCCTACCTATTCAAGATCTTTGTCTGTACGTTATCCTTGATTCTTCCGTATGTAAGTAAACTGTGATTATATAAACTTTGACAAAAATTACTTGGGTTGTTAAAACTCAGTTCTTGAAAGACGTGTGCTAAGAATTAATTTTTTTTTTAATTTCAACATGTTTATGTCTCCTGCGGGAGCTACCGCCTAACGACAGACCACATATCACACCAAAGGAAAAAAAAGGAAATTTTTCTAAAATAGATTAGATATTATTCTTTATTCAAAGCAAATATCTATTCAACGGCAGTATCAGGAAGTCTATGACATACTATAGTTTTTTCTAATTCTTATACAGTTGCTATCTCCATGACAATAATCTAATGAAAATTATGATAAAACTTACGTAGATTTTTAATATATTCAAGTATATTTTAGTTAAGAATGAACGGAACCGGAAAATGATATTACAGCTGTTGCTGAGAATACACCTTCTATTCCGATCAGGCGAAACAATGTAAAATCAACCTTTATGCTGCTATGATTTCATCAGAAAACTTTTATTTAATGATAGATTCAAAAACAGAGAAAGACAACTTTTAAAAAACAACAGAAAAAAATCAACTTTTTGTCCTTCTATCTACACATTTCGCTAAAATTTATTTTTTCAAAAATCCATTAGACATGTTGTTTCATCCATGTGGGAACTTTTCTACTTTTAACTTTTAAACTTCTAAACCTTTGACAAGAAATGCAACCGCAAGTTCACCTTGTTAGTTTGCTAGTATCGTCTTTCAGAATCTAGCTTTAATTTACCATGGTGCTCGGGATATGTCGTACACATTCTTTGATAGCTATGGAAAATAGCTGAAGAAAACCGTTAAACTTCTATTCTTCCTAGAACAGAGTATCTTAATATTTTTCAGAACTTTTTTCTAAGTACTCATATTTACGATCAATGAGTCTATCCTTTCATAAAAGGCTAAATGCTCGATTTTTGTCTTCAGGTCATTGCAAGACAGAATGACAGTCCACCTGGCAAGGGGGCTAGTGCCCCTGTAGCTCTTAGTGTCCACTTAAACGATGTCAACGACAACTCTCCTGTCATCAAGCCAATGCAAACTGTTCGACTACCAGCTGGAGATGGAATTAGAACTGTGGCGATGGTAATTTAATTTTTTTTGTATTGTCTACGATAGGCATTACGGTTGTTGAAAGATTAAACTTATTTACAGTTGACTTATTACTTTCACGATTACTTTCTCTTATTGCTGAATATATGGGATGTTATACAGTACATATTCATTAGGAATTAACCCACAGATCGTCACATTACCCGTGACAATGTGTAGACCTTTGAAAACTTTTCACTAGTTTTTCCTCTCTGGAAATCAAGGTTTTTATTACATCTATCGAGTTCAAATTTAATTTAACAAATGCTAATTAAATGAGTTTAAATCATTTAAAAAACTTATATTACCTTTAATCTTGTGTAAATTGTAGCAGAAATTGAATAATTGCATGAAACTCTATTGCTGATTTATGCTAACTATATACGGGGTGTCATCTGTTAGGCTTAATATGACTATTCCTTCCCTTTCGTATACATCTCCGTCATGTAATTTTTCTAAACTAAATAAAATTTAAATGGTCTGTTTATAAAATACCATTGACAAATATATAAATCTAATTCAAAGGAGAAAAGGCCTTTGAGAGAATGGAGAAAATTTCTTCCATTTTACTATTCCTCCTAAAAAAAAGAGACTTCGAGCGAAATCTTCCGTCTCAACCAAAGATCTAACCTTGCCATAATAGCTTAGGGTGAATATCCTCTATTGAATTTCTATTGAACGGGGATGTGGTTTTTCCCCTCGTAATTTAGGTGTTTCTTAGTAGTGATAACTTAGAATGAACTTTTTTAATGCTTAGCAATTTTTTTTTTACAAAATCCCTTTATCTCTGATTAGAATACCTCTAAATTTTTCTGAGGTTCAAAAGTCTTACATGCAGGATGAATAAGCACAGAATGAAAAAGTCTGGTAAAATTTAGAGATATGATCTTAGAGAATAATTGTATTGGATGCATGTGGTCAAATGAGAAACATATTACTTTGAATAGATGATATGCTTAGGTTTATTTCGTATAAGCGTACATAGCATGTGCACTATGTATTGAAAATTCTTATCTCACGTGAGTGAAATATACATTGTATTGGACACAGGTGGTCAAATGAGAAATGTATTGCTTTGAGTAGATTTATTTTATTTTTAGGCTTAGGTTTATTTCGTATAAGCGTGCATAGCATGTGCACTGTGTATGTATTAAAAATTCTTATCTCACGTGACTGAAATATCCATATCTTTGCTTTCAGGTTGAAGCAACTGATGCAGATGATGCTGAAGGCTCAGAGCTCGTAGTGTATTCCATATACCACGTTTCTAACGAAGGGTTGACAAAATTCCGCATTGACCGTACCTCTGGTATTGTGCAAGTGGTCGAAAAAGTTATGGCTGGTCAGCAGTACAGTATCACAGTCCAAGCTACAGATCCGGGAGGAAGGTATGAAAATCTCCTACGAAATTTCTACGACGTTTCTCCCTTTAAAGAAATAAATGTGTATTTTTGTGTAAGAAAATAAATAATTTAATTTAAAATATAGCTGAAATTCATGAGAGTGGTAACTGAACAATTTTTTTTTTATAATTATCATTTTATATGTTATATCATTTAACTTATTGTCAATGTTAGATTTATTTTGATATAACCACGCAATATTTTGTTTATTGTTGCATACTTATGTTAAATGTATAAGAATAAAGACACAAAATAATATGTGGCTTATTATGTTAAGTTAGAACATATGCTAATTAGCATATTCTGTATAGTGGCTTATTATTTAATTATTTTTATTTTTATTTTTTTTGCTAAATTATTAATTTAAGAAATTCACTCTGACACATGTCTGAGAATAACTGAAGAGCACGTACTCAAATTTAATATTTAATGTAACCATTTAATTTCTCTTCATCTTACATACATTAATTTATACACTGACTACAAACTTTTACAGAGAGAATCATATCAATTAATATCATACGTTAAAAGATTATTATAACACATAAAATCCAAATTACATAAAAATAAATCACCGTGCTCTCGCCTGATAAATATAACACAAAATAATATTAACTTACCACCACCTTCGTATGGAATAGGTACATCTCGTATCTCATCAGTCGACCAGCGGAATCGGCGAAGCAAGCCAAAAAAAAATGGCGGATCTGATCGATATTCTCACCACGAGGTCCTATATCTGTCGCTGCTAAAACTCCAACTCCTTGGAAAAACGTTTTCTTATTCCTTCCTTTTTGAACTGGGGCGAGCAGAGGTCAGCTATCCTCGAACAAACACCTTTCAGCTCTCATTGGCTAAAAAAATGTTGCAAGGCCGTTGCCATGGGGACGCTAGACCCCCCTACAGCCGAGAAGGGGTGGCAAGTCACGCTTTTATTCTTATACAAAAAAAAAAAAAAAACTCTTTACGATAAGCTGAATTTGCCTCCGGGGGGTACATACCTTTCCCCCAGTAACCGGTACAAAATACAGGCGCGAACCCAACACACATACATCCTATGACATACACAACAAAACAGATACACTAGAATGTGCATGGAACCGAATCAATGTTGCATCAAGACTATGGGACAATAAAATATATTTACAAAGTCGAATTCCATGTCACATGGCTATATGAAGACATAGTTTTATTACTCTATGATTTTGAAAGATTTTTAGAACTTCTAACCAGTACAATGTTAATCTTACAGTTACTTTGCAAAAATGAGGTTTTATGCTTCATAAATGTAAGGACCATTCAGTTAACCAGTGAAAGAAGAAATGTGATAATGTACTATAATTTTAAGAATAAATTTTAAGCAACTCATATTATAAAATATCAACTTATTCCTTTTACATCTAAGTCTCTTTAGAAGTACAGCGAATAATTTATTTAACTTTATTTTTGTCAATGATTACATCCTATATATATATATATATATATATATATATATATATATATATATATATATATATATATATATATATATATATATATATATATGTGTGTGTGTGTGTGTCACTAGCATATTTGAGAAATAATTTTTCGGATAAATATGCTGTTATAGATTGCGATTGTCACAATGAATCCTTCATCTTACAGATTTAGCCAAGCCATCCTTGACGTAGTCGTTGTAGCAGGACCAAATTCGGGTGGTCCTGTCTTTCCACAAGATAGGTATGATGCACAAGTCAGTGAAGGAGCAGCCGTCAAATCGACAGTCATAACGCTTACGGTAAGTGTCTTAGATTCCCAATAAAGCCTTCATTATAATTTCATTAAAATAGGTTACACATTATCTCAGTGTAGAGAGACGATATATTGAAGTCTGTGCGTAGGTTTTGTTAATGTATAGTTATACAGGTATAAAATTTGTATCGGGCAAAAGATTCTACATAGTAATTCTCTATTTTCGCTTTCAGGCGGAGGATCCAGAAAAAGATGAAGTGATGTATTCTATAATGGAAGGAAATATCAACAATGACTTTGATATTGATCCCAAGACGTAAGTAAACTAACGAATTAGGGAAAAAAGGAATTTTGGTAGTCTCTTATACTTTGTTATGCGCCCATATTTAGGTGGTACATCGGTTGAGGGCTTGAGGTAGCCTATTGGACTACCCGCGTCGGCTCTCGGAGCTGAGGGTGCTCGGATCTAATCCCAACAAGCGCCATTAAATACCTCTGTGTCTAGACCGGATATGGGCATGTTAAATCCGTAGACCGAAAATTCCTACTATGAGACAGTGAGGATGGGAGTGCGTGTGATCATCCAGATGTCGCCTCTGGGGGTGCTCAATAAAAATTGAGGTGCACCTGGTTAAATCGGACTCTGGTTAAATGACACTTGTGGTGTCATTATAAACCGGAGCCACACCCTTCAGCCCGCTAGCCTATATGGACCTGGTCTGGACAGGGGGGTCTGGCCCCGGCCAGGGGACATAAGTAACAACAAGAACAACATCGATTGACATAGCAGATTTTTAGTACCAATGTAAAGTTATAAGCAACTGGCCTCTCTGGATTTTTTTATAAAAAATTAGATTAAGAGTGTTTTAAATTCCGATTTTAGCATTTGAGACTTGATCTTTAAGAACAAAAGCCTGTATTTCAAAAGTCAATTTATTTTGATTTTCTTTTCAAAAAATAATTTTAATATTGTTTTGGTAGACATCTCTAATTGAATGACCAGATAAAATTTACCTACGGAAAATTTTTGAGACGTGATCTTTAAGAACAAAAGTCAGTATTTCAAAAGTCAATTTATTTTGATTTTCTTTTCAAAAAATAATTTTAATATTGTTTTGGTAGACATCTCTAATTGAATGACCAGATAAAATTTACCTACGGAAAATTTTTGAGACGTGATCTTTAAGAACAAAAGTCAGTATTTCAAAAGTCAATTTATTTTGATTTTCTTTTAAAAAAATAATTTTAATATTGTTTTGATAGACATCTCTAATTCAATGACCAGAAAAAATTACCTACGGAAAATTTTTGAGACGTGATCTTTAAGAACAAAAGTCAGTATTTCAAAAGTCAATTTATTTTGATTTTCTTTTCAAAAAACAATTTTATACTGTTTTGATAGACATCTCTAATTGAATGACCAGATAAAAATTACCTACAGGAATATTTTTGAGACTTGATCTTTAAAAACAAAAGTCAGTATTTCAAAAGTCAATTTATTTTGATTTTCTTTTCCAAAAACAATTTTGATAGACATATCTAATTGAATGACGAGAGAAAAAATTACCTACGGAAAATTTTTAAATTTCAAAACCAACACTTTTTTATTTAGACATCTAGCTTCCTATGGGAGAAAAATCAAAAATATGTATTTGCTAATATGTGATAAGAAAAACTATGAGAGGGGAATTTTTCATTACTTGATACTGCAATTCATATGTAAAATGATGTCCATCCTTAAATAAATGTGTGAAATAAACCTCTGAAGAATCTACCGAAAATAAAATTGTTCATCACAAGGATAATATTTTTTATCTCCTCTTACAACCTCTTGCATTAAAACTAATCAATCCTTAACAGAAATAATTTTAACGTTTTTCATCTTACTCCACGTTAAAAACCAATGGCCGGTCTGCTTTTCGAATAAAAATTGCTCAATTACTTCCCTATTTTGTATATAATACTAGCTGAATACTCGTGCTTCGCTATGGAGTACATTCATATTAAATACAACGGTTAATATATGCTACTAATTCCAATATATATATATATATATACAGAGGCTGTTCACACATTTTTTAGACGATGTATATTGTATTCACAAAACGAAATTACATAAAATTCTTGTGTTTTAAATATTCTATTTGACATCCCTTACTCTGAACTATCTTTCAACACCGCAATTTCCAGGATAATAATGCCTTTTGAAGTGTCAGAAGAGGTATTCTATCCCATTCCTCCTGAACAGCTTTCCAGATTCCTGTAAGGGTTTTGGGACGACGTTTGGATAATGCAGATTTTAAAAGTCCGAAAGCACAAAAATCCAGATACATCGGGAGATTTAGTAGGGATATCAATGAAGGGTATGGCCTTGATACCGGTTTTTTTGTTCCATTTCTTTTAGGAAATTTACAGTGGATTTTGATGTGTGACTGCTACCTTTGTCCTGATGGAGTCTCACAGATTGATGGCACTGTGGGTAAAGCGATGGTATTTCATTCAGAAAAATTGACGATAAAATATGTTCCTGATAGTATTTGGAGTTAATCTTGACATTTTTTCCACTCTCTTTATTTTTAACTTGCGATTATGAGAAAAACCAGCAACAATCATGAATCCCTTAGAAAAACTTTCTTTCGATTCTTTGACCATGTACTTAAAATTTTTCTCCCTTTTATGATAATAAATGGCTCTTTTTTTGTTGCAATCATTTAAATACACCCATGATTCATCTATTGTGACAATTGTTTTCCATTTTTCTTTGGATAAGTTTTTCTCATATAGAATTCTGCAGCGTGTCCTGCGTTCAGCGATATGATTTGGAAGAAGACGATGCACATTGCGTTTTTTCGCTTTCTTAAGATTTAAATCAACGTTTATCATTTTGGTTACAGTGGACACAGAGTATTTTAATGATTTTGCAACTGTCCTGTGACTAGGGGGATTTTCTTTTAGCATTAAACAACGTACCTTTGCAATAGTCGAAGATGTCCGTTTTTTCCTTGGATACTTCTTTGGAATTTTTGTCCCACTTGAGGCTCTAATTTGACGTTTTTTTCCTTTCTTGTTGACGATATTACCTATCGACGCTTTAGATATCACAAAACCATGAATCTCACATCGTTTTTAGATAACGGAGTATGCATATTTCTCTTCGGAAAGAGCATAAATGTAGCCTTCGAACCACTGCTTTGTTAAAAACGTCATTTTGAATAAAAACAAAACTTTCAAGCCGCAGATGATAATTTTGGCTTTAAACATAGTACAATTGCAATTATTTCTTTTGCAGCAAACGACTTTTTATTACCGCTTACCAAAATCGTCTAAAAAATGTGCGAACAGCCTCTGTATATATGTATATATATATATATATATATATATATATATATATATATATATATTATATATATATATATATATATATATATATATAATAGTAACGGATATTTTTATAGACAAAATAATGTTAAAGAAAATATTCAAATTAAGTTAAACGGTCAATGTATGCAATTAATTTGCATGCTTAATATCCATAAACATACTAATTTAAATTAAATTCTTTAAAAAAAAACTTCCATCTCAATTAGTCTAGGGGTTAAATTTTAAAATTTACTGTATTTCAATATTTACTCTGTCAATTTATTTCGTTTTTGTGCATGTGACGCAAAATTAATTTGAAGTATCACAAAAAGAAAAGAAACCACGTGATCAGCATGTAATAAATTAAATTCTAAAATTTAATCTTTAAAAATTCTCCAGAAATCAGAAATTGGAGGTAAAGATTCGAGAAAGATTTCATTTTAAAGGAATTTTTATGATCTTTCTCGTGATATAAATTTTATAACCCTCAAATTTATTTTAAATGCAAACTTTAAAAAAAGTTACAAAAACAGCTTAAAAATTTAATTTAAAAATCTAAGAATTTTTCAAAAATCTTTCTTAGTGCACCCCTACACTATAAGAAGAATCGTCATGCAAAATTTCAGCCTTTTAGGTCCAGCGGTTTGGTCTCCACGTTATCTGTCAGTCAATCAATCAGTTACGGAACTGTTATATATATATATATATATATATATATATATATATATATATATATATATAAGGGATGAACTCACAGAACTCACAGAGCACTTTATATAAAAGAAGCAAATAGACAGAATCAAATCCAGAGATTCTTCTAAAATTATTCAAATATTAATCCTGAGAATTATTTTTCCCGAATGAATTACTGATGAGGTACAACACTAACACAACAATAAGCATAATACATAAAAAAAACTGTAGTTATAGTTACATTAAAGAGTTGTGAGGCGCAAAATGCGTTTTCCAGCCTTCGAGTGTAACATCCTTGCAAAGTAATTTTTCTTCTTCGGGTTACGGCATTTGTGAACAACTTTTGTTAGCTTTATGTCACCACAACTTCTCCACGTATGACTTCGTGACTTGAAATTTTCTGTAAAACGTCTGAACTTCGTGAAACGCTTTAAAGTCTACTCTTTCTGTTAGTGTTTCATTTTCCTAGCTTTATAAAATTTATACTATATAAGTTAGAATGAAAGTTTCTGTACAATATATTTAAAATATATTTAGTTTCTGTTCAAAAGGTTTTTTTTCTATTTCTGAAGTTTCGTTATGATTAATTTTAACTATTATCAGGGGCCTGAAGTATCCCAGTGGTAGCGAGTCGGCTTTCAACACCAAGGCTGCTCGAATCCTGACAAGCGCCATTAAATACTTTTTGTATCTAGGCCGGACATGGTCACGTTAAATCTTTAGACTGTTAAGTCCTTCTATGGTGCAACAGAGGGTGGGAGAAGGTACGATCTCTCAGATGTCAACCCTGGGGGAGGGATGCTCGGACAAAATTGACGTGGCATCTAGACAAGTCGGACTCTGGACCTTGTGGGGCTTCTATAAACCGGAGCCGTACTCCTTAGCCCTCAAATTCTACATGGACCTGGTTTAGAACTTCCGCCAGGGGCATTTGAAACAGCAACACTTTTATTATTTCTGTTAATCACTATTTAAGTTTTATAATTCGACTGAGTCCCCAAAAAACCGTTAAATCTCGTTAAATTATTTTTGACTGTGATTTCTACCAGGAAATTGAATTATTGTATTTTGCAGGGGAACGATCTCCGTGGCAAGACGCTTAGACAGAGAAGAGGTATCAGCGTACACATTAACCGTGAAAGCTTCTGATCCAAGTAACCTGGTAAGTTTAAAACTCTACACAATTATCTGTAAGTTAATACCTGGTATCCATAAATGGTCATTATCATTTGTATTGCAGTAAGTCTACCTTGATGGTTGATATCTAAATGAATAATTCACTTTCATGAATAACTGTTTGAAATATTATAATAATCTGCTGGAAAAAAATATAGAAAACGTACAAAAACATTGCAAACTCTTTTTGTGTACTATTTCTAGCTTGTACAAAGATTAATTTTCAGTCTCCTCAGATAAAGTAGTCTTCTAAACATTTAAGTTATCATATTATATATAATAATATACATGCGTTAAGATATTTTAGAGAAGTCACTCTTTAATTTATACCATAATTGTAGATGGAGACGTTTACATCAAAGCGGCATGTGTTGCTTCACAAATATTAATCCGTTAATGCCAATCAATTTTACCCCGTCATGTGGGAGTATTAACATTTTAATCCCCCTAAAGAGAAATTTAAGACAGTTCACACCCGAACTTTGGGGTTACAAAACATTTTTTCTTCAGTGAATTTTTTGTATTTTTTTTCTTGCTGCATTCAACGTAAAATTCCCCGGAAATGTGACAAGTAGCAGTCTAGAAAAGAATTAACATAAAATGACTTTTACGGAAGAAAAATTAAACTGTAACTTGTTTGTAAGTAATAAACTTTATTATATCAGACAGTTTAGACCAGGGATACTAAAATTGCGTTAGAGGGCCGCATGTAGCCCACCAAGCTTTTATGTGCGGGCCGAAACACTCACATTCATGATTAGGAGGACTCTTTTGTAAACAAAATTTTGGAAATTGGGGCTCGAAAACACAAAACGTTGCAAAATTGTGCCACCTGCTCTTCACCTTGTTCGCATCAACGTATATTTGTGAATCATCCAATTCGAAACTGAAATATGCAAAAAACTTGTATGGAAATCGGCTTATCGACTCTTACCTTCGTGACGTATTGAGAGTAGCATGTAGCAAGAATAAACCTGATTTGACTAAAACGGATAAAAGAATGGATAAAAGTTTGAAAAGCTCAACATAACAAAATCACACTCAATTTTGAATAAAAGTTTGAGTAGATTCAGGGTTTTTTTTAGTTGTTTCATTTGAAATCTCCTCATGCACCACAAGGTATAACATGAGGCTTACAGAAGTAAGTGAAAAACACAAAACAAGAAAAATTAAAAGTTTAAATTACAAACAAAATTTCGCAAGACAGAAAGACTTTCAACAATTTAAAAGAAATTCAGGGTTTGAGTTCTTTTACATTGTTATATTATGAATTATAGAACTATGTTGCGGCCTGCGTGACGTAGCAAACATATGCATGCAGCCTGAAGGAAAAAAATTTTGAGTTTGACTTGTTTCGACCATACTTTACACATACTTATGCAAAAAAAGTATGTATCCAATTTTTTACATTAAATACCGTTATTTTTAAAAATAGCAGGAAGTTAAATAGCATATTATATATTTTTAATTATAATGCATTATAAAAATTCTGGTTCATAACTGGGAACTTATTTTGTGTTAAAGTTTATGAAAAAGTAAATCTAGTTTGTGAAAGTTGCATGCAATATAAATGAAGAAATACTCTCGATATCTGAGCATTATTAAAATTCACTTTTAATAATGCTAAGCATTATTAAAAGCATTATCAAAATTTATTTTTTTAATATGATTTATTTTAATTATTCAAATAATTTGATCCTTATCTTTTCAGTTCACAACAACTACAGTTGATGTGAGAGTGACGGATATCAATGACCAGAACCCGGTATTTTTACAATCTGATTATACCTTTAGAGTCGATGAAGGAATGGCAGACGCCTATGTAGGAACTGTGGAGGTTAGTGAAATCGTTTCAGAAATTTAGTGTGCAAAACATATGTTACCATCTTCAAACATATGTTACTACAGTCGAATCCCGTTATAACGAACTTCAAGGGACCAAATATTTTGATCGCTATATCCGGTGATTCGCTATATCCGAGCAGTTAAGAAAAATGTTAGAGTTCACAAAATGTATAACTCATTAGTTGCTATGTATATTGAATAATGATGTATTAAAAAATGATAAAATCTATTAAACATGATCATTAATGAATTAAATTAACTAAAATCGATTACATTAAACTGACACAATGCTAATTAAATTAACTAAAAATGAAGACTAATGGAAATAAGTTGATTTTATCTTTAATTATTGCTCACTGTTTTGATACAGAAATAATCGGTAATCTGCTGACTTGATGCCGATTTCAAAAACATTTTATGAATTTCTTCGCCCAATAAATCAAATGACTCCAACACTCTTTCTTCCACTGTTTGTGTAGATAAAAACTTATTAATTACACGTATCGCTGCTGTATCATCTGAGATGGTGGGGATTTCGTAATTTATGCGCTCCTCTTCATCAGATGCAGAATCTTTGATTCCAGAATGATTCATTTTAATTTCTTCCACAATATCTTCCTCAGTCGGATTTTCCCATGCAATGACTTCATCATCACATGTTTCGAACAATTGCATGTCGAAACCATAGAATGATGAAATTTTGTTCTTTTCTATCCACATCGCAATAGGTAAATCTTCTTCATATTCATCTTCAACATTCCTTTGCTTCTTCAACATTCGTTGTATCTTCAACATTCTTAAAAAATTTTAAAAGAAAAAATTCAGTAGTCAACTGAAAAAGAGGTTCGTTATAGCCGATTCTTAAGATTTTGGAGGTTTACTATAAAAGGATAAATTAGCATTAGATAGCAAAGGATAAATTAGCATAATTCAATAGGTAAACGGCGGGACCAAACTTTTCGTTCGTTATATCCATGAGTTCGTCATATACCTCTATAACGGGGTTCGACTGTACACCAAACAAAGTTCAGTGAACTGTCAGTGAAATGTATAACTGTCTCTATAAATTTCGATTTAAACAACGATTCCATATTTTTTTAACCCCAAGTACTTTTGGATATACCTTATGGACTGAAAGAATAGTTGTTTTCATTCAATAAAGAACTGTCATCGTTAAGACTGCCGTGTACACTGGTGTAAGAAATTAAGAGAATTTGCAGACCTGGTCGATTATCTCTAGAACTACTGTACCGATTTTAATGAAATTTGATATGTGCATACATTGATACAATACAAAACAAATAATCATTCAATAATTGTAATACACACGCATGATCGTGCGTAACACTAGTTGGAGTCGGAAGGTATGAAACAGCGGTTGCAAAATAAACAAAAAAATGGGTTAATTCTTGGTGTTAATTTGCAGCAATCGGTTAATTTCAAATTGCAACAGTAAAAATGAGTAACCACCAACGTTTAGATGATGGAATGAGGTGGCGAATTGTGGGGAGGCTAGAAGCAGGCCAATCTCAAGTCAAAATTTGCAGAGAGTTAAATTTAACGCCCAGCGTCGTGTGTAACTTATGGAAACAGTTCCAGGATACCGGATCCATCGAGAGAAAGCATGGGCAAGGTCGTCCAAGAGCCACGACGGCCAGAGAAGATCGCCATTTGTCGATTATAGCGAGGCGTAACAGGAGTGCTACAGCTTCTCAGCTCTCTCGTGACTTGTATGCAGCCACAGGAACCCGTGTATCAAGGGTGGCTGTTTCCAAAAGACTTCATGAGAGAGGGTTGTTTGTAAGAAGACCTGCTGTTTGCGCCCGCTCACTTCTACGAACAGGAGAATCCGCTTATCATGGTGCAGAGAGCATAGAGTTTGGAGTATGGATCAATGGGTGACCGTTCTCTTCACTGATGAGTCCCGGTTCAGCCTAAACACCGATTCTCGCCGTACGTTCATATGGAGAGAACCGGGGACCCGCTACCTACCCTCCAATGTCCACGAAATCGACCATTATGGCGGAGGAGGTTTAATGGTCTGGGCAGGCATCATGTTAGATGCCCGCACACCTTTCCATGTCTTTGAAAGAGGCACTGTGACTGGTGTGAGGTATAGGGATGAATTCTTGGAGCCCTATGTTCGCCTTTTCAGGGGTGCATTTGGCCCTCAGTTCATTTTAATGGACGATAACGCGAGGCCACATAGAGCTCTTCTGGTCGACGAATTTCTAGAGAGTGAGGATATTCGCCGGATGGATTGGCCAGCCAGATCTCCAGACCTTAACCCTATAGAGCATCTCTGGGACGCTCTGGGGAGGGCAATTGTAACTCGCAACCACCCTCCGAGAACCATCCAGGGAATGAAAACAGCGTTGCTGAACGAGTGGGACCAATTGCCACAGGAAATGATAAACTGCCTTATTTCAAGTATGAAATCACGCTGCGAGACCTGTATATCTGTAAGAGGGGACCATACCCCTTATAAACCCATCTATTAACCCATTTTTTTGTTTATTCTGCAATCGCTGTTTCATACCTTCCGACTCCAACGAGTGTTACGCACGATCATGCGTGTGTATTACAATTATTGAATGGTTATTTGTTTTGTATTGTATCAATGTATGTACATATAAAATTTCATTAAAATCGGTACAGTAGTTCTACAGATAATCGACCAAGTCTGCAAATTCTCTTAATTTCTTACACCAGTGTACTAAACCTATTGGATCCGTTCAGCTCAATGTTAACCAATGGAGAAAATGTGTCTACTATTGACAGCTACATAAATGCTAAGAATCTAATAAAAATGGTATTTTCAGATAGCCTGAACTTTTGTGCATCTTGTGACAGGATTCATTTTACAAATTTCGCCCACCAAAGGAATTGGGGAGCGTTTAATTCTATACCGGATTTTCCCGATTAATTTAAATTTAAAAATATTATTTGCAATTTTTTAAACTAAAAATTCCTCAAGGTGTAAAACTTCTCTCTCTATTACGGAGTACAATTAAAAAAAAAAATTCAATCCAAGTCGGCGATCCTTGGACAAATTTTCTCCATAGGTTAACATTGAGGTGAGCGAACCCAATAGGGTTTGTACACAGCAGCCTTAAGTTTGATGCAATAGTTCATTATTCACAACTTAATACAGGGTAAAATCAATAAGTTCATCATGTGTAATTGTAGTATCGCATCTGAGACAGAAGATCCGTTTTAACGCATTCTAAATTCAAACATAGATCCTTATTACTCAAGAGTTTATTTTAAAGGAGTTTCTTCCCATATTCACGACAGTTAACTGGAGTCACCATTTGAACTTATTTCTCTTGTGGTAGTGTTTGGCTGTTTAACATGATACCAAACTGGAACAAGAGCCTAAGTTCAGTTTAGTGTAAAATTAAATGCCTGTCGAATTTCTTTAAAAAATATTTAAGAAAGATGTAACAATTCATTGAGCAGCAACATGACGCACTGAATAGTTATGTTCATCAAGAACCAACATTGCAAGCTGATTTTTCTGTTTTTCCCGGCCTCAGAGACAAGTTGAGTTATCACTAGTTACCAAAAAATAAATAAATAAATAAATAAAAGTAGCCCTCCAAACCAAATAAAACGGGGCAGAAGACTATTTCAATGCCTTCAAAATAAAAGTTGCGGACTTGCTTACTCAAACTGTTTATTTTCAAGGAGTTCTTCTTTATAAAACACAATAATTCAATGTAGCATACTTTTGAACTCTTTCGGCCAATAATTAAACTTCTTTCCATAGTGATAATTTTTCTGCCATGCGTCATTGTAGATCGTTGTTTTTTCTGTGTTTGTTTGTTTTTTGAAGTTCCAGAAACAAAAAGCTGTTTAATAACATCAGAATCCAGGTCAGGAGCCAACATACTCAAATGGAAAATTTTAGACTAGTTTTTCCATATATACACAACAGTTTAGTCAAGAACTGAACTTTTTCACTTGTGATACAATCTGTGGCTGTGTGACCGAATACCAAAATTCTCTCATTGTAAATGCCTATAATAAAAATTAATACATGCCTTATTGGTTTAAAAAACATCTAAATGAGGCATAACAGTTCATTAAACACTCACATAATCCAATTAATAGTCAACGCGTTCCTTTTCTATCATAATAGCAAGCTGTTGCTTTTACGGCTTTTGAAGAAGACAAGTTTGGCGTCTTCGAAACATTTTCGACAGAATTAATTCATGACTAATTTCAATTACTTTTTTCTGTATATCGTTGGCCACGGGATTAAAAAAATATGATTTTGGGAATTTTATGCTATTACATTGGTTTATGGTCCCTGTACAACTCTGTCAAACCTCATCAACTCCAAAAAATTTAATTCCTCCAAAAAAAAGGAAAAACATCACATACTACGTGACTCCTTTACTTAACTGTTGATAACCCTGTAACTCCACTTTAACTATAAAGATGTTTAATTACACAACAATGTGGCTTACTTATATTTCAGAACACTTTAACATTTATTTTAAATAATAAACGATAGTAATTTATCTTTTCCCTGTCGAATAAATCAGTTTTTGTGTTCATCCTGTAAAAAGTGGGAAAGGGGAGTTACGTGTTTTGTTAATTAGGACAGCGATACCTGTGTTGATCAAAGTTAATTGAAATGCAAAAATAAGTAGATATATTTAATAAAATTTTTATTTATTAAAATTTTATTTATTAATATATTTTTTCCAGGCTAGAGATGATGACATATCCATGAATGGGCAAATTACCTATTCCCTCTCAGGATCTGAGTAAGTATCTTATTTTTGCACATAAAAATCGGTATGAAACAATATGTAAAGAGAGAAAAGGTTTTCAAAATAATGCAGTATAATTATTGTACAGTAAAACCTCGTGTATCTGGCCCTCGTTGATCCGGATCTCCGGATAATCCGGATCAGATTTGTAGACATTATTTTTATTTAATGTTCACATTAGATAATAATTTTTAACTACGATAGCAAGAACGTAACTACAAGTACGCCAAATATTCGCTTTTTAGTTTGATTCAATGTATAATTCCTGCATAGATAGTACAATAAATTATGGTAATAAAATACTTTTTGTTGAGTTTAATAAAGTTTTACTAGACCAGGGTTGGGCAACCTTTTTGAGAGTGCGTGCCAAAATCGGCCAAATCTCTGACACAAAACATTTCCACGTGCCAACCAAAATTTCTTGAGAACATATAATTTGATATCATTATTTGATTTGTAAGTGATAATGCAAATCATGTAAAACAACTGAATGAAAAAAAATTGCTACACGAAAAAAGTGTTTTTGTGGATATTTTGTATTAGCCTGTAAGTATAAGTTTAACTGTCATACATAACATAATTTAAAGACACTATTATTAGCAACAACACAAAGAGTTAGCGCTAACTGCTATTTTTTTCGATTCAACAGTCATTATTTTTCTCCAGTTATACATTTGTATGAAACACAGTAAAAAGAGAGGTTATTACACATAATCTTTTGCTGATTTCAAACACCTTATAAATGATTCATAAAAAATGATGTATAAAAAAGAAAATATGGATAGTAACACTGCTGCAAGGCTTTTTAAACAGACATAATTAGGTGCTAATTGAAAATAAATTTGACAAGGACTTCTTTCACGTGCCAGAAACAAGTCATCAGTGTGCTACATTTGCACGCGTGCCAAGGGTTGCCCACCCATGTACTAGACTAATTCTTTGTTGAGAGATGATGTGAAAAGTTATTTTATATTTTTTAATGTCTTGTAAACAATACTATGTAATTTTGTTACAAAACATAGTTTTTTTTCGTAATAAATGGTAAGTCTGCTTAGTTAAGGATTTCGTTTTGCTTATTACCCATATTACCCGGATTATCCGGATTGCCATGGTCCCAGTTAGTCCGGATAAACGAGGTTTTACTGTAATTCGTAATCCATTGTGCCAGAAATAAATTGAGTTGGAGTAAGCATATTTGCTTTTTAGAAACTGTCATGGGCCCGAGGTAGCCTAGTGGTTACTCATCGGCTTTCGATACTGAGGGTGCTCGAATCAAATACCTACAATTGCGATTAAATACCTTCGTATCATGGCCGGATATTGGCACATTAAATCCGTAGACCGGAACGTCCTTCTATGACGTTAGTGGGTGGGGAAGGCACGTACCCCCAGATTTGTGCCCCTGGAACTGCTCGGTGAAAATTGCAGTGGCACTTAAACAAGTGGAACTCTGAGTCTTGTGGTGTTGTTATATACCGGAGCTGCACTACTCAGCCCGCTAAGCCTATATGCACCTAGTCCGGAACTTTCGGTCAGGGGCATTAGGAACAACAGATACCCTCCCGCTTCAGTTATAAAAAATCTATAAACTGGTGAGGAAACACTGTCTGTCAATCTAATATTTTGACAGCACTCATGTTATATGTAAAGTAATGTACTCAATTATTACAAATACAAAAGGGGAATATTGAATAGAAAATTTTAATCTTGCACACAAACAAAGCAATTCGTTTTAACAAATAATTTTTTTATTTTATTGTACAATTTACTTTTAATTTTTAAAGATTCAATTCCAGTTAACTGCATATAAATTGTGTGCATACTGAGGCTGAAATTTAAATTATTTAGCAAGCACATAAACAATATTATATTGCAATACGGATTTTGCCTAGCAAAGTTCCTGGTTTAGAGGAAATATGAAAGGGAAAATGTAACATTAGTAATTTTCAAGAAATGTTTTAATCAAACTGAAGGGTGAATTCAAGCTCAAATTAAATAGATGTTATCTGAGACTTACTTGATGATTTACTTTGTAGCATTGTACCTTTCATGACATTCTTTTTCTTGCTTTCTGTGTGGTAGAGAATTAGTATGGAAAATCTTCTTAAAAGTTCCCCATTGTATCATGCTTATGTTAGCAAAATACAAAATTAGTTGATAATCTTCAAAGAATATCTAACTGATATTAACTTATAACAAAATGTATAAATCTGTTGTTTGAAAAAAGAGAAAATTTGCAAAATAAAAATTTAAACTTTAAAACCTAAATATTACATACGAGTATATCCAGTTCGTATTGAAATAATCATATAATAACAAGTATATATATATATATATATATGTATGTATGTATGTATGTATGTATAATCAGCTTCAAAACATCAAACAGTATAAAATGCGGAGATGAAATATAAGAAAGGAAATTTACAGCAATAAAACATCGCTTAAATTTCCAAATTTCAGATTCTGATAAAAAAAAATTGATAGGTAACTATATTCATTGCATAGTAATGTTTTTAGAAAAAAAGGGATTCTTTAAAAAATATATCAGTTGCCCTACTTGGGGCAATGGGTTGCAGATGTGAAAAATACATCAATCAAAATTTATTTATTGTCATTCTTTTGGGGTTTAGGGCCTTTAAAATCGATCCCGAGTCTGGTGAAATTCGAACTTCCCGAGCCTTAGACTTCGAATCAGAACCGACACATCGGCTGCTGGTGACAGCAAAAGACAACGCACCAGATTCGCGATACGGCACCGCATCGGTCACTGTATTGATAGGCGACGTACAGGACGAGAAACCTGTGTTTGAGAAAAGTGTTTACGAAGGAAGTGTCCCGGAAAACAAAGCTAACCACGACATCTTGCAAGTGAAGGTAAGTTGATATGGATGAGTAACTTAGTTATTATTTATTTATTTTTGACGTTGATATCGAAATAAGGGCTCATACCTTCTACACCCGTAATTACTCTCTATGAGAATCATAAATTTAGTTTCCAGGGCAATATCGGATTGACCCATTGCAGTAAATAGAGTGAAAAGTTATCAGGACACTGTAAGAAATTTCAGAGACGTGAACGATATATTTCTAAAGATGAGGATTCCCTAAAATCTAGGACCATTATACGTATCCCTACTCCTTTGAAGAATAAATAAATAATATATACATATATATATATATATATATATATATATATATATATATATATATGTGTGTGTGTGTGTGTGTACTAGCTGAAAACCCGTACTTCGCTAAGGAGTACATTCAGATTAAATAAAACGGTCAATGTACGCAATTAACGCCGAAGATATGTATATATATATATATATATATATATATATATATATAATACAGAGGCTGTTCGCACATTTTTTAGACGATTTTGGTAAGCGGTAATGAAAAATCGTTTGCTGCAAAAGAAATATGTGCAATTGTACTATGTTTTTAAAAGTCAAAATTATCGTCTGCGGCTTGAAAGTTTTGTTTTTATTCAAAATGGCGTTTTTAACAGAGCAGTGGTTCGAAGGCTACATTTATGCTCTTTCCGAAGAGAAATATGCATATTCCGTTATCCAAAAACGATGTGAGAGTCATGGTTTTGTGATATCTAAAGCATCAATAGGTAATATCCTCAACAAGAAAGGAAACAAACGTGAAATTGGAGCCTCAAGTGGGACAAAAATTCCAAACAAGTATGCAAGGAAAAAACGGACATCTTCAACAATGAGGAATTTGCACGTTTTTTTATTTTACATTTATGATATAGAAAATAGAAAAATATGATCGAAAGCATCTTTTTTTTTAGTTTTAGAACTCTAAAAGTTAACATAATTTGTTTTTAAACGCGCACTATTTACTTCGTCTCAAAAACGCTTCTTTTCCTACGCGGATACATGTGACGTCACAATGCACTATGGCGAATTTGTTTACTTCGGTGTTTGGATTGTGTTGCGTAGTTTGAGTTTGATATCTAGTGTCTTTTCTTTATTTTTAAGATGTCAAAGTGTGTTACAGAAAATTTTAAATATTGTATAGTACTATAATAGTCCGGGTAACCAATATAATAGTCCCGGTAAGGTGAATCGACGAGGTTGTAATTCGTCGTGCCTCTATAGAACTAGACACAAAGCAGAGACTCCATCAGAAGGCTTTTTTAAACACATTTATTCGGACAACACAATTCAGAACGCCGCACGGCATAGCGCGCCCGACCTGCGAGAGATTTTCTCCTCGACTCTCACGTGACGGCGCGCATCTCCCCAAAGAAGGGGGAAAGAAGTGATGTCACGTGGTTCGCCTCTCGAAGATTGGAGCGGGAACACTACAGAGTATGCCCCCAGTGACGTAGTCACGATTACAGAAAATTGGTAATTAATACATAGGTACATAGTAAGAATTATACAAACAGTCTGGAGTACAATTGAAAATTCGTATGATGCCTAGAGGGAAATTGGCATGATGTACAAGAGAGATAAACAAGGTTACATATGCATTACATGAAATAAAAGAATAGGTAGATTATGTACAGTTGATATCACAAAATTTTTTACACAATATATTCAGAAACAAGGTGTTGTGGAAAGCGAACTTTGCGACCAGATCTGGTGGTGGTCTGTTCGACAGGAGTTGTTTGAGCATTCATGGACTCAGTTGGCTTTTGAGGTCCACAAGGTTCAAGAGAATCTGAAAGTTGATATGCAGGTTTGATACGATCGATAGAGACTGTACTCTGCTTTCCGTTTAATTCCAAAACAAAAGTTTTGTCATTTCTGTCGACCACTAGATGTGGTCCCGTGTAAGAAGGTGATAAGGGAGGATTGACTTTATCTGATCGTAAAAATACATGTGAACAGGTTTTCAATGAGGGATTAACATAAATTTTGGGATTGCCGTGTACGGCAGTGGCAATAGGATTTAAGGTTCTCATTGTTTTAATTAACTCGGACACATAGGTAAGGGTAATGGGTTGTTTGACAGTATCACTGGTAATGAGATCGGAAGGTAGTCTGAGATTGGTGCCATAAACAAGCTGGGCACAGGTGGCTTTGATGTCACTTTTGAGAGCAGTGCGCAATCCTAGTAAGACTATGGGAAGGATTTCAGTCCATTTAGTTTGGTTGTGCGCTTTAAGAGAGCTCTTGAGATGACGATGAAACCTTTCAATGATACCGTTCGACTGTGGATGGTAAGCAGATGCTCGGATTCTGTTGCATCCTAATATGTTAGTGAGTTCTTTGAAGAGAACAGATTCAAAATTTCTACCCTGATCAGTAGTTACAGTAACAGGGGATCCAAATCTGGAGATCCAACCGTGTACTAATGCTCGAGCAGTTGTTTCCGCAGTCATATCGGGTGTAGGGATAACTTCGGGCCATCTCGTGAACCTATCGATGATGGTCATACAATATTGATTGCCATCTGAGGGTGGGAGCGGTCCAATAAAGTCTATATGTATGTGGGCGAAACGAGCATCAGGATCAGAGAAAGTGCCAATTGGTGATTTGGTATGTTGAAAGATTTTAGCTTTTTGACATTTAGTACAACTGCGAACCATAGATTTTATGTCTTTACGCATGCCAGGCCAAGCGAATCGTTTAGAGATTAAATCTAATGAGGCTGATATACCTGGATGGGAGAAAAAATGCAAGGTTTGAAAAACAGATTGTCGCATACTTTTGGGAACAAAAGGTCGAGGGTGTGTCTGTGACATATCGCAGTATAAATATATATCTTCGAGAGGAAAATAGTGTTTTTCCAATCTTAAAGATGAGGTGTCAGATTCGATAAGCTGTTTCAGCTCGTCATCAATGGTCTGAGCAGTGGCGAACTCTTTAAAGTCAAGCACATTAGGAGAAATTGAGTTGATCTCAATGCGAGATAGTGCGTCGGCCACGCTGTTATCAGAACCTTTGGTGTACCGAACATCGGTAGAAAACTGCGAAATATAATCTAAATGGCGCAGCTGCCTAGGGCTACATTTATTAGGGTTTTGTTGGAAGGCAAATATAAGGGGTTTTTGGTCTGTATAAATAACAAAATTGCGACCTTCTAGCATATGCCTAAATTTTTTTATGCAAGAGTAAATAGCAAATAATTCACGATCGTAAGTTGACCAATTTCTCTGAGCCTTATTTAGTTTACAAGAATAGAACGCTATGGGTTCCCACTGAGCTTCTGAGAGCTGCATTAAGGATCCACCAATCGCGACATTACTAGCATCAACCCATAAACTTATCTGGGCACCAGGTACAGGATGTCTTAATAGTGTAGCTTGAGCTATAGCTTCTTTTGAAGCAGTGAAGGAGAGAGTTGCTTCATCGTTCCATTGTAATTGCTCAGTGTTGCTAGCACTGGAACGGGGATGTTTTTTCTTATTTTTATGTCCTTCTAGGAATTTAACAAGAGGGGCTAAAATGTCGGCAGCTTTGGGAATGCATCGCCGATAAAAATTGAAAAGACCTAAATAACGCCGTAGTTGAGTTAAGGTAGTCGGTTGAGGAAATTCCAGGATGCATGAAACGCGATCAGGAAGGGGTTCAATTCCTTCTGCTGAAAGCTTGAATCCTAAGAATTCAATAGTGGTTTGCCCAAATTGACATTTATCAACATTAATGCATAGTCCATACTCTTTAAGTTTGGAGAACAACAACTGAAGGTGTTGCATATGTTCTTTTTCATTATCTGAGGCAACAAGCAAATCATCAACAAATGCATAAACAAATCCTAAGTCACGAGTTACTTCATCTATAAAGCGTTGAAAGGTAGAAGACGCATTGCAAAGGCCAAACTGCATGCGCGTGCTTTCAAAAAGGCCAAAGGGAGTACAAATCGCAGTTTTATGTACATCATCAGGATTGATGGGAATTTGGTGGTATGCTTTTATCAGGTCAATGTGACTGAAGATTTGTTTACCATGTAATTCAGCAGTGAAATCTGCAATACAGGGAATAGGATACTTCTCTTTAATAGTTTGTGCATTTAGAGTACGATAATCACCAACAGGTCTCCAATCGACAGATCCTTTCTTCGGCACCATGTGCAAAGGCGAAGAGTAGTTACTTTTGGAGGGTCTCATGTGACCAAGCTGTAGCATCTGCTGAAATTCAGCTTTAGCGAGTTTTAGCCGATCTGGCGCTAGCCGTCTAGGCTTAGCCGCGACTGGAGGTCCCTTGGTGTTTATGTAATGCACAGTATTGTGCTTTACCGGTTGGTTAGGATCCGGTAATTTTGTAATTTCAGGAAATTGTAGCAATAGTTTACCATATACATTATTAACACAATTAGGTTTTACAGAGAAAATATTGCAAACACTTAATTTAGCAGGAGTGTTTAAATGAGTAATGGAATCGATAAGACGGCGATTCCGTAAATCAAGATTTAAATTAAAATAATGCAGGAAATCAGCTCCTAAAATAGCACATGAAACATCACAAATGTAAAAAGAAAAAGTAAACGATCGGCGTAAACCTAAACTAAGAGTAATACTCTTTCGACCATAAACATTAATTTTTGTGCCATTAGCGGCACGAAATGTTTGGAGAACTGGCCGTGATTTATCTTGTTTGGTAGCAGATATCAGACTGGCGTCAGATCCAGAGTCAACAAGAAAACACATACCCGTATTTCTGTCTCTCACGAAAAGGCGACGAGAAGGTGCGGGAGAGAGGTACGTCGCTTCTACTCTTCCCGCGTCCGGTTTCCCGCAAATGAACAGGGCGGATTGCATTTGTTTGCTTTTTGTTGGAATTTTGCATGATACCAACAAATTGTTGAATCCTTACCGCGTGACTTAGAGCGGTATCGAGGATGATTGTATTTTCTAGAAACACTTCTAGAATGTCGAAGTTCGACGACTTCTTTTCGTAGCTCTCGAATTTCTTTCAACAGCATCTCTGTGGTCGCTGGAGTCTGAGCGGCGGCTGGTGTAGGTGTGGAAATCGAAACTGCGCTGATGTTCGACGGTGTTAAATCCAAGATACGATCGGCAATCTCTGCCGCTTTATCGGGAGTGATGGGGTCGAGTGATGCGAAAATAGTCTGCACAGGGGTCGGCATTTGCTGGGTAAATAATTCCAAAAGAAGTGCGTCGCTGATATTGTGGTTTTCTGCTCTTCTCTTCATTAAACGCAGCAATTCGGTGGGTTTCCTATCACCGAGGCTTTCACCGGCTAGTAGCTTACGTATTTCCAATGTTCGGCTTTCTCCGCATCTTTCTATGATTTTCGTTTTTAGGTCCTCGTATGGATGTGTAGTATCCGGCTTCATTATAACGTCTCGCACCATAGTAGCAGGTGCAGGAGGAAGGTGGGCGACAACACAGTTGAACTTTGTTTTTGATTCAGATATAGATTTGGGAGTTGCTAACGCGAAAGTACTTTCCAGCATGTGGAACCATAAAGCGGGGTCCACCGATATATACGGAGGTATTACGACTGCAGAGGCTTCTGTTGTTGATCCAGGGGAGAGAGACATGGTTGCTGGCGAAAACGAAAGCGGAAGTCCAATGACGCAGTTCGAAGGCGCAGGCTGTGTTCGATGGCCGGTCACCAATATAATAGTCCGGGTAACCAATATAATAGTCCCGGTAAGGTGAATCGACGAGGTTGTAATTCGTCGTGCCTCTATAGAACTAGACACAAAGCAGAGACTCCATCAGAAGGCTTTTTTAAACACATTTATTCGGACAACACAATTCAGAACGCCGCACGGCTTAGCGCGCCCGACCTGCGAGAGATTTTCTCCTCGACTCTCACGTGACGGCGCGCATCTCCCCAAAGAAGGGGGAAAGAAGTGATGTCACGTGGTTCGCCTCTCGCAGATTGGAGCGGGAACACTACAGTACCTTGCTGCACAAGCACAACGGTAAATACACCTGGAAAGCTTTTTTTTAGTGTTCCAACAGATAATGTCAAAAGGAAATCATGGACAGTTGCAATAAAACGCGACGAAAAAAAAATCCTCATTCAATAATTTTTTAATTTAGCTATAATTGTGAGTTTTAATGTAATACAGATGATTTGCCAAATCATTGCAGCAAATATGAATTTAAAATACAAGTTTTGACATTTTCCACTTAAATAAATATTTAAATATATTTGTAAACACAACGAGTTTTGTTATGAGTTATATTCTCCAGATGGTGAATTCCACCTAACATGAAACCATTACGAAAGAAAATCATTTTAAACAAATTATTAAGTGTTATATATCATTGGAAAGCTTATGACCTCTAGAACTAGAACGTACTATTGCTTTTTCCTTACATTAAGTTTGTTTTGTAGGGGATGTAATGGGAAAATATCTATTTGTAAGTTTTTTTAGCAAGTAAAATTATCATTTTTATACCTTATTACTTACGTAAATTATGCCACTGAATTTAATTGGAGTAAATTTAATATTAATGTAAAAACTATAAAAGTAAAATAAATGCATGTTTGTGACTGTTTTGAATATAAATAGCCTAGTTAAGGGTACAGCTGCAGCATCATGTATTATATGTAACATCTGTTACAAATAGTTTTTATATTTTTTATTACAGAAAAAAATGACTGATTTTTTATGTCAAGGTTCTGATAAATTACAGGCATGTCTTGTGATGTTATTTTTAAAATTTTTGAACAAATTGACATAATAGATTCACAGATTTTTTTATCTTATGATGCTATAGTACAAATGATGTTCCATTTTATGTAGCATCCGTTACATTAAAGATTTTTTTTTTCAGCTTAAATACACCAGAAATAAATTTTGAAACCTGTCAAGTTTATCTTTAGTTTTTATCAGGAATTGGTTTTATCAGGAAAAAATAATACTCTCCTATTTTGAAGCATTAATATGCATCTCATAATCTTTTTATTATTTATTTTGTGCGTGAATGTTTCGTCCGTTACAATGGAATTCACCAGATGCTGGGTTGGGGGTAGGTGATGAAATTTTAAAATAAATACAATTTGTGTGCAAAATGTGACAAAAGCATAAAATATATTAATTATTTTGTAAGTTTATTTTTAATTAATCTTTTTACACTAGTTTTGGGTGCTAGTTTTTTACATAAAATGTATAAAGTATTGTATTAAAAAGATTTTTTTATAACTGCTGAAGTATTTCTAATTATTTATAAATTACTTAAAGCGGGGAAAGCTAACCATGGATGGTCTATTGTATCTACCCCAAACACACTATCATTAAAACTTTTAGATAAAATTAAATATAATACATAAAGGAACTCATCCAAAGATGCTGCACAATCATTGCATTGGACGGAAAGGACATTTTCTTCCTTTTCATTCAACTTGAGTTCCACACTGTAAGTCTTTTTTGTGACATTATGTTCTGGTGTCACCCTTGCATTGACTGTACAGATGTCTCCATCCCTTTTTACCTGAACATATCCTACAGCATTATCTCCATAGCCTTATCGTCCAAATCTAAGTAAAAGTAACTTTCTAAGTACTAAAGCATTAATTTAAAAATGTGTTTTTAAAACACAAAATTATGGAGTTAGAGGATTGTTTAAAATTATTATGAGTAGTAAACATTTGTTTCTTTGCACCACTTAGTATGTGATTAGTCAAAAGTTTAATTATCATGCATAGTTCAGATTTATTATAATTCCTTTACCATTTAAAATACACATATTTCTATGATATGAATGCAGAACACTGAACACATTCGTAAATTTGGTAGTGTTTTTAATTTCTGTCAACTTTCTAATACACAATTAAAAATACTAAATATCCTATAACAGACACTACTTGTAATGTTGCAGAGCTAATTAATTCTACAAAATTAAACATGTACTATGAATGAATAATAATAGAAGCTGTTTATTAAACTTTTAGAGTACGATATTAATTTAATAGTATGCATAAACAATGTGTAACTTTAAAGTTTGTGTAAAGCACAACGCACGTCAGCGTTCTACAATCTACATTACATAACTAGAATAATAATTGCAAACAAATATATACATCCCTCTGAACTTTAAATCCTCGTATTTCTGCTCCCATAAAACTTGAATTATTTCCCAAAAAGGAAAACACTGCAAATGAATCCATTTTAGGCAGGTTGTCAGATTGCCCTTTTGCAAAACCGGGTAATAACGCCATGGTAAACAAAACAGAAATAAAACTAAGAATAAAGACGACGATAGAATATAATTTTAAAAAAAGGGGGAATAAACAATAGCCACAAACTAAAATTAGAAAAATTAAACCAAATTAGGAAAAAAATATGATTTTAAAATGTTAGTTTAAGAGGAGGAAACGTAGAATCTCGCGCTAGACAAATGTAAACATTGAAGCATGGTGCATAGTGACGTCAGAACCAATCACGTAGCGTTTTGAGGTCACATGATTTTTCAACACTTTTCGCTTATTTTAAATTTAAAATTCTTATTATTTAGATCTATATATACGTTTTAATTGATGTTTTCGAACAATTTGATAACCAATCTGTTAATAAAAAATAGAAATGAGCATTTTCCCCACATGTGCAAATTCCTCATTGCAAAGGTACGTTGTTTAATGTTAAAAAAAAATCCCCCTAGTCAAATGACAGTTGCAAAATCATTAAAACGCTCGGTGTCCACTGTAAACAAAATGATAAACGTTGATTTAAATCTTATGAAAGCGAAAAAACGCAATGCGCATCGTCTTTTTCCAAATCATATCACTGAACGCAGGACACGATGCAGAATTCTGTATGAGAAACACTTATCCAAAGAAAAATGGAAAACAATTGTCACAATAGATGAATCATGGGTGTATTTAAATGATTGCAACAAAAAAAGAGTCATTTATTATCATAAAAGCGGAGAAAAAATTTAAGTACATGGTTCAAAGAATTGAAAGAAAGTTTTTCTAAGGGATTCATGATTGTTGCTGGTTTTTCTTATAATGGCAAGTTAAAAATAAGGAGAGTGGAAAAAATGTCAAGATTAACTCCAAATACTATCAGGAACATATTTTATCGCCAATTTTTCTGAATGAAATACCATCGTTTTACCCACAGTGCCATCAATCTGTGAGACTCCATCAGGACAAAGCTAGCAGTCACACGTCAAAATCCACTGTAAATTTCCTAAACGAAATGGAACAATAAACTGGTATCAAGGCCATACCCTTCACTAATATCCCTACTAAATCTCCCGATGTATCACCTATGGATTTTTGTGCTTTCGGACTTTTAAAATCTGCATTTTCCAAACGTCGTCCCAAAACCCGTAGTGGACTCTGGAAAGCTGTTCAGAAGGAATGGGATAGAATACCTCTTCTGACACTTGAAAAAGCATTATTATCCTGGAAATTGCGGTGTCGAAAGATAGTTCGGAATAAGGGATGTCAAATAGAACATTTAAATCACAAGAATTTTATGTAATTTAGTTTTGTGAATACAATATACATCGTCTAAAAAATGTGTGAACAGACTCTGTATATACAACGATCAATGTATGCAATTGATGTAAAAAAGTGAATAAATATATTTGTTAAAAAATCGTAACGGATATTTTTATAGACAAAATAATGTAGAAGAAAATATTCAAATTAAATCTAATAAAACATACAAAATAATATAGTACAGTTAATATAGTACAGTTTGAGGAACATTTCTTTAACTGTATGCTAATATTTTTTTGGCTAATGCCCAATCGTCTGCCGCATTATCAATAAAAACAATTTTTTTTTCTATTTCGTTGTTATGCACGAGACGCAAAATTAAAAGAAAAGGAACCACGTGATCAGAATTTAATAAATTAAATTCTAAAAATTAATCTTTAAAAATTCACCAAAAATCAGAAAATGCAGGTAAAGATTAGAAAAAGATTTCATTTTAAAGGAATTTTTAGGATCTTTCTCGTGATATAAATTTTATAACCCTCGGATTATTATTTTAAATGCAAAGTTTAAAGAATATTACAAAAACAGCTTAAAAATTTAATTTTAAAAAATATAAGAAGAATTTTTCAAAAATCTTGTGATATAAATTTTATAACCCTCAAATTATTATTTTAAATGTAAACTTTAAAAAAGTTACTACAATAGCTTAAAAATTTAATTTGAAAAATCGAAGAAGAATTTTTCAAAAATATTTCTTAGTGCACCCCTAAGCTATAAGAAGAATCGCCATGCAAAATTTCAGCCCTTTAGGTCCAGCGGTTTGGTCATATGTTATTCAGTCAGTCAGTCACGGAACTGTTATATAGATATATAAGTTAATTAATTAATTTTAAAAATATAAATTTAAAAAAAGCTGTGGGTTCATTTTGTTACGTAGTCTACTGTTTAGTTTTGCTTTAAACTCATCCCTTATGCACATTGGTTTCTCTATTCAGCGTTTATCGAATGTTTGGACGCATCTGCAGCTTAAGGAACTCTCTGCGACAGATAATTCTATTTTCAAATCTTCGTATTGTACACCGTAAAACGCACCTCACAAATTTAAGCTACTAGACAACAGTAGAGGTTTAACGCATCCCTTAACATTCTCTGCAGATTATGCTACCATTTTTATCACATTTAAACTTATAAGCAGAGAGAGATTGGCATAAAAGTTTGCCTTCAGCAAGATCTTCTATTCAACATCATTCACCCAAACGTCTCCAAGAGATTGCTTGCCTACATTACAGTAATCTCAGCGTTCCGCTACCAGAGTTTAGTTAGAATATCAAATGAAAGCAGTAGCTCAACGTTTTTGCCTAGGAAAATGATGCAGCGTTTCTGGATACAGCATTCAGCGTTATAGTGGAAGGGGGCCATTACAGTAGCATTCTATTTCTTAAGAAAATTATTTCAGAAAACTTTAGATAACTCAAGAAATAATAATGTATTTTCCTTATATGGGTTCAATTCGGAAACATAACAACTAGATTCCTAATGCCTACCTTAGATGATAACCAGAGAGTTTTATTTACTGCAAAATTATGGCAGAAACACTTGTCAAGGCAGTATAAATTGGGTGATATATAATTTAAGTACAAAAATGTTTAAACTCCCAACATTTTTAATTGCCTTCGGAAAACCTGAGCCAGTCTTTATGATTGATTGGTGTATTCTCTTTATTTAGAAAAAAACATTTTAAGTTGCATAATATAGCTGCGTTTGCTGTGTAAAGAGTGTCAAATCCAAAATCGTAGTTTTGAGAAAAACGGGATTGAAAAAAAAAACGGCTGTTGTAAAATCAGTTTTTTTAAGTTTAATTTTTAATTTTTTTAAAATAAATTTTTCTAATTTTATTTTTGTTGATTAAAGAGTGTTAAGTCCTTGATTGGGACATAACTCCTTTAACACTAACTTGTTTGTGTTTTGTCCCAAATATTCCCTGATGAATAAAAATATTTAGGAGTGGAATTGGACTTAGCTTTCTGTACCCTGCAGTAGCAGGAACAGAATTAGTTTTTTCAAACATGTCTGGAAAAAAGAAGGCACAGAAGGGTTAGCATTTTTCAAACATGTCTGGTTTGATAACTCATTTTAGCCCATATTGTACTTAACACCCTTAGCACAGCAAACCCAGATATGAACACTTGAGTGTTGTTTAGAAGAAAAAAGAACCCCCCCCCCATACACACATATCCTCCAGACTCACACGTACACACTCAAGACATTCTTTTGTATATACTAAATTTTATAAACACGTTGAGACTAGTCTACCGTAATTTTAAGCATTTACACTAACTTACGTAAGTCTGAAAGATATAGAAAGCAAATGTTGGAAAAAAAAGTCAACCTTTTTTTTCACATTTTAGAAAAATTTTAAGAGTAAATTTATGGTTTAAGAAATACACTACTATTCTCACATGTATTAAGTTGATCTCATGTTTCCCTTTGCATTACTATATGATTTCGTATTTATTTTTGCATGTTTCTTTTTTTTCTTCCAATGGAATATGCTTTTGCTAACCCTTTCTTCGAAAATTTCATTTTTAGGCTCGTGATCCAGATTATGTCAGTAGCGTAACATACGTAATGCGTGAGGGAGACCAAGACTTATTCGCTATTGACTCAATGCATTAAGTTGCTCTCACATGTATTAAGTTGCTCTTATGTTTCCCTTTGCATTACTATATGATTTCGTCTTTATTTTTGTATGTTTCTTTTTTTTTCTTCGAATGGAATATGCTTTTGCTAACCCTTTCTTCGAAAATTTCCTTTTTAGGCTCGTGATCCAGATTCTGTCAGTAGCGTAACATACGTAATGCGTGAGGGAGACCAAGACTTATTCGCTATTTACTCAATGTATTAAGTTGCTTTCACATGTATTAAGTTGCTCTCGTGTTTCCCTTTGCATTACTATATGATTTCGTCTTTATTTTTGCATGTTTCTATTTTTTTCTTCCAATGGATTATGCTTTTGCTAACCCTTTCTTCGAAAATTTCCTTTTTAGGCTCGTGATCCAGATTCTGTCAGTAGCGTAACATACGTAATGCGTGAGGGAGACGAAGACTTATTCGCTATTGACTCAAATACGGGTGTGATCCGGACTCTGCAGCCCTTAGACTATGAAAAGAAAGCTACTTACAACCTCGTTGTGGGAACGGTAGAGAACGAAGGACCCGATGCTAGAGCGTCAGCAACTGTGGTTATATCCGTAGAGGTCAGTATACGTAAAAAGATTCTTTGCCCTTTATAAACGACATAGCAAACTAATCTTAATTGCCAGAATATGAGGTGCTGTTCTTCCTCTTCATCTTTTCCATTGTATGTCAATAATGGAAAAGATGAAGAGTTAACTTCCTTTTCAGCCGCCTTGTATTGGAAAATTTTCTCAAACGCAAAGAGAAGTCGTTGTAGGACTTTTTCAGAGCGGTCTCTCTATATTAATATCTAAGCAAATCTTACAACTTATAATTTTTACAGTATCAAGAATCCAGTGTTAAATAGTGGCTTTTGGTTAGTTGATCATAGATTTTTCAAAAGGTATAAAAATATTTGATTAGATGTGGAATTTCTGAACCTCTATATTTAAAATCCCAGAGATTCCAGTTTTTTATTTTTTTTTTAAGATACAGAATATTGTATAGAAAGGAGTTGATTCATGTCGAAGCGAGTTACAATAATAACCATTACTACTTTACATATTATTTTAATGTAAACTGAAGTGCCACTGAATTAGGAATAGCAATGCCTACGCAAATTGTGTAGCGCTGCGCATTATGTATGCGCAAGTGAGGGCGCTGTGGTAACTGCATATATAGCGCGTACAGTGGTTGTTCTGAATTAGTTGTTGGAATTGCCAGTATGGGTAAACTGCCTGATTTAGACGCCTTCGATCGCGGACAAATCGTAGGTGCGCGACGCATGGGCCATTCAATTTCTGAAATCGTCAGACAGCTAGGATTTTCAAGGTCGACAGTGTCAAGAGTATACCAAGAATACATGGATGGTGGAAAAAAAACTAGCGATCGGGCAAAATGCAAAGGACAATTAGCCTTGACAGTGCGTGGTGAGAGACGGCTCAGGCGTATTGTACGTAGCCAACGAAGCCAAACATTAGCTCATATTACCACCCAGTTTAATGACGGTGCCAGTCGTACAGTCAATAAACGGACTGTGCATCGCTCGCTTCACCGTATGGGTTTCGGGAGCCGTCGACCTACAAGAGTACCATTGCTTTATAATCGCCATCGGGCTGCGCGTCTTGCCTGGGCAAGAGAGCACAGAGACTGGAGTGTAGAGGACTGGAAACGAGTAGCATGGAGTGATGAGTCTCGATTCCGACTACTTAACGCCGACGGGAGGATGAGAATATGGCGTCAGGCTCATGAAACCATGGATCCTGCATGCCTGGCTGGAACTGTACAAGGGCATGATGGCTCAATCATGGTCTGGGGTGTTTTTTCGTGGTACAGTTTGGGATCTTTGGTCCATGTACCAACCTCTCTCAATGCAATTCGGTACGTAGAGTTGCTGGGTGATCACCTCCATCCGTTTATGCTGTTCTGTTATCCGCACGGTAATGGAGTTTTCCAGCAAGACAACTGTACCTCTCACAAGTCCCGGTTGGCTACTGGCTGGTTGGATGAGCATTCCTCTGACTTCTCTGTCATTAATTGGCCACCTAGAAGCCCAGACTTATATCCTATTGAGCATCTTTGGGATGTTTTGGAACAAGGCGTGAAAGGCCATCACATAGCACCAAAGAACCTTACTGAATTATGGACAGCTGTAGCCAATATTTGGCAAGCCATTCCCGTGGAACGTTTCCAGAAACTTGTTGAATCTATGCCTCGTCGTGTGGAAGCCGTTATCAAGGCCAGAGGAGGCCCAACTCGTTACTAGGTAGGTATTCCTAATTCATTGGCACTTCAGTGTATTTTATAACGTGTGATTCATATTGTTGAAACCAATAGATGGGCCAATTTATGCTCGGATTTTTTCTGGAAAGATTTCAACTCGAATATACATACCGATTTTAATGGAATCTAATTATTTCTTGATTTACAATGTAAACATTAATCGGTTTAGCTTATCATCTGAGACAAAGTGGATTTGCTGCCCTAATGTTAAATCCTAGGAAATCGTAAAACTCGTAAGATTTTCAGAATTTCAAAAACCCAGTTAAAAAGCAGGACAATCACAGCCTGGTTTTAATTTTTTTACCATTGTGCATCCAGCAGTGTAAAAGGAAAATTTGACAAACTTAACAAGTTCCTGAATGTCCGTGCTTATGGAAAATTGTTTCTAATTCCTATAAAAACCATAACATTGAAGAATGTGTAGATTCATATCAGAGATAAATTCAGTAATTTCATTTCCTCAAAGTATGTTGTATTTTTTTGAGTTAGATTCATAAAGTAAACAAAAAAATAATAAGTATTTTTCTTCTTTTTTATGGTTACCTGCTCAAACGTAAAGAGGGATTTTCTTACTGCATATATAGCTGCATTTTGTAATAGAAAATACTCTGTATTAAAGTACTGGATATGTTTGAGCTTGTAAGCTTAGTAGAATTTTGAGAAATCAGTCTTAAACATATACCATCATAGCTTATTGGTACTGTTGTAAAATCATACTTGTTTTTTTTTGTTTTAACAAAATTCCTGAACCATCATGTAAGGAATAGAATTTCTAATTCTTTGGAAAATTATAATATTCCATGCATGAGTAAACAATATTCAACAGTTGCAGTTTCTAAGAATTTTATGAGATGTAATCATTTAGTGAAGAAATCACTTTAATGTGCTTTACTGTAGGTTAATCATTGGGCATTTTCAGGATAAGGTTTTGCTCATTTGTTGTCCTAAAACTCTATGCACTGCATGTCACAGAATGCAGTAATTCACAGAAACAGATAATTCAAATAACATGTATTTTACGTAAAATGTTATATACATAATCTTGTTTGTTGTTTTCTTACATTTAGAGGAGTTTTGAATTCAACAATTTAATGATATGTAATGCATAAAATCTTAACTCCCTGGAATTCTTTTATGGTTTCAAAAGCTCTTTATGGACCTAAATTAAACTATGTTCTATTTTAAAATTTGCTCCTGAACTTCTTTTGAAAAATCTTATTTCTTATCCAGGATGTGAACGACATTGCACCAGTATTTACCAGTGTTCCTTTGCCCATTCGCCTACAAGATACCGTACCCCTTGGTACTGTGGTCACTACAGTAGTTGCGTCGGATTCAGATGGGACGGTGAGTGATTAATCTTATCAGAATTATATCTAAAAAATAAGTAAGTATATATAACATAGACCTGTAGCTCTGTTCCGTGGAACCTCTCTTTATTTTGCTTCAAGAGTTACCTTTCTAACGAATATAAATAATGCTCGTTTGGAACAAATGTTCAATGGGATTCCCATTGACAGCTGAATTACATTTCAAAAAAGTAATTCGTTTACCCCCAATTGTATTATGTTGAACGTGCCTAGGGGAAAAAAGAAATGTTTTTACGAAAACGATTGAGAAATTTATGTTTTCTGGTCTAGTGATAGTCTAGTAAACGTTACGAAATAAATTAAATGAATGAAAGTCATAGCCGAAGCGTCGGGGGGTACGTGTCCCCCCCCCCAAACTTAGCTTGAAATAAATTAAAACGTTAATAGAAGTTAAGTTAAAATCGAAAAATTGTAGAAAACTTTTAAGAAAGTTGGTTTTTTTTCCCGTTTTTTTCAAACTGGGAAACTGAAGATTCCGATTATGTCTTAAGCCGTAACATAGTTTTTAACAATGATATGATCCATAACAAAATTTCGATGCTATATTTTTTTTCTCATTTTTAACTTTTGAATACTACTCAAAAATCAATTCTATTGTTATTCAATTTTAAAAAATCATAATTCACAGCCTCCATCTATCGACCTTCTTGCACTGCATATATTCAATTTTTAAAACAGTATTGACACCAGTAATGAGCAAATAGAAATATGGGAAAGTAAATAATGAAATGTAAAGAGAATACTTACTCCAAAAAGAAACTTAAAGGTAGAAATGAGCACAGGGGGTCACAAAATTGAATTTAAACATCGTAGACGTGTACAAGTGGAGTAATTGTCAGCGCACTTATCTGTATAGGAGGTCTGTGTTTCAAGATCATAGGTGTTGCTTTAACCTTTTGATGCGATAGCATGTATCCCACGAATACATACACACACACACACACACACACACACACACATATATATATATATATATATATATATATATATATATATATATATATATATATATAAACCCCTTAATGGCAGTTCTTACGAAGTGGGTATGGAATTTCCCGTTCTAAAGAGGGAATTTGAAAAATGGACCCCGTGAACTAAAGGTAAATAATGCGTAATGAAACGTGAAAAAATAACAGCTCAATTCGTTGAAAATTATTCTTTTTTTTTACAAATCCTCAAGTTTTTATCTTGGTATTATAAAAATAAATCTTAAGCTCCGTTGTTGCAACTTTGTATCATAAGAATTTTGTACTCAGTAGCCCGCATAAGGGAAAAATTTTAGGATTTGTTATAATGAGATACATTTCAGGCTCCTGGAAGCGAGATACGTTATGAAGTTAGTGGAAAGGAGAAAGCACCAACCTATTTCCTTGTGGATGCAGAGTCGGGACTAATTTCAGTAAAAGATGACCTAAGAAAAGAACCAGACTCAGAATATAGGGTAAGTATCAGATGCTATTAGAGCAGTGATTCTCAATCACTGTGTAGCGGTACTTTAGTGTGCAGCGAGATTCTTGTAGTGTGCCACCCCTGCGAATTATTACGCATGCAATTTTTACAAATTATATTATAGGTACATCAATCAATTATCCAAGTAAAATTCTTTTAAATTTATCTTATTGTTAGCGTGCCGCCAAACTTTTAAATTATTAAAAGTGTACCATGACGAAAAAAGGTTGAGAATCATTGTACTAGAGAATGAAATGTATTTTAAAAAAGATACAAAAAACTAAATAATTTTTGGCCAAATGCTTGACACAGGAAAAAATTGTTATTGTGTCCTGACTCTTCTAAGCTATCAATTTTGCTCAGTTTAAGATGCAAGTCCAGCTCAATAATGTTAAAAATACTAAATCAGGGTTTAAGAGTTCGGAGATGGAAGATTTACTGAATGTTATAAATTCAAATTGTTCATTAGATGTTGAATAATTTCTTTTTTTATTGATTGTTAATAAATTTGGATTAAAATAACATATCTGCGAGATGTTTAAGTGTATCAAGGATCGGCAGACTCATGTCACAAAACAACTTTGAGGGTTGCAATCAACAACTAAAGGAGGGTTTAAGAGTTCGGAGATGTAAGATTTACTAAATGTTATAAATTCAAATTATTAATTAGATGTCGAATAATTTCTTTTTTTTATCGATTTTAAATAAATTTTGCTTAACATAACATATCTGCGAGATGTATAAGTGTGTTAAGGATCGGTAGACTCATGTTACAAAACAACTTTTATGGCCCAATGAGATATTATTTATAGATTTAATTTGATAAATTAGGAGTTTTTGTATGTGCTAACCCATAGTACGCCTATTGTGAGATAAATGATAATTTTTTTGGTTTGATTCCTAATTACGGTTGCTTTTTCATGCAGATTTTTAAAAACTCAAACACCTGCTTTAAAAGACTCTAGAAATACATATATCACTTTTCAAATAGTATAATTCAATTGTTCCCTTTAAATTTAAAGTATTGAAAAGTATGGTAGAGAGACAACAGGGCGGAGTTTTAATCTCCTTTCATGTAATTAATGTAAATCAAAACTTCTGTGAGTACATTCCTTTGAAATATTAGAAATACAAATTTCTAAAAGTTTCTAAATCTCAAAAGATAATGTAAATAGTGTTCTATCTTGCATTTAAAGAATACATTGCCCTTTTACTCTAAAAACATCATTTACTCTAAAAGAGAAGGACATCATTTAAATATCCTATCTTGTATTTAAAGAATATATTTCCCTTTTACTCTAAAAACATCATTTACCCTAAAAGAGAAGGACATTATTTAAACACATTTAGTCAATTAAGAAACTAGATTATGTTGTATAGAGTCAACTCATAACACTGAAATCTACGACAAAGTCTTCAAATTTCTTTATAATCCTGATATTTTGGTGTTTGCGAGTAAGCTTGTAATTTTGTATTTGGCCACTGTTCATTATTTCTAACCTTCCATTATTGCATGAACTTTACATTCTCTTCTTTACGCTCTAGATCGAAGTAACAGCGAGAGATCTCGGAACGCCGCCTTTGTCTGCTACAGCCACCCTCACAGTATACGTAGAGCACATTGCAACTGTGGCTCCAGATTCTGGATTGGGATTCGCTGATTCTCTGTATAAGTGAGTATAATTTTAAAAAAATAAACATTTTTTTCTCAATTTCGAATTGCATTACTATGATGAACCGTAACGAAAGCTATAATGGCACCTGAACTCAAGTGACCACGTTAACTTTGACTCCATTTTAGGAGATAAATCATTTCTGATATCTATATGAATACTAAGCCGCATACATTCAACTTATATATTGCCATTGACGCTGAAAGCTACGAGGCACATATATGGTTGTGAAGAGCTCTATATCCTTGATCTAAAACGATAGGATATTATCCTTACGTTTCTGATAACTGATACAAAATAATTATTTTTTTAAACAAATCAAGGGTATATTTACGTTAATGAGATAGATGTATGAAATTTAAGGCCCGCTGATAAGAGTCACATTGCATGTAACTTTAGCATGAAAAGAAATATTATACATATTTCTCTTACGCATTTACAGTACTAATCATTACATTCTAAGGTTCAAATGTTTTTATAGACTACCTGGAGATCAGAGAAGACTACAGCCAAATGTTGCTGCAGCAGCAGTTATATTAGTATGCTCTCTATATACAATAATTAGCTCAAATTTGTAACATTTTTATGTTACGTTTGTGCACAGATGCTTTTTTGCAATCATAGTATACAAATTTCTTTAACTAAGCAATTTTAAGAAAAGAATAAGAACTTTTATAAAAAAAAATTCCCTTGATATTTCCATAAGCAAATTTTACTATATCACATACTTTAAATTTCAACTATTAAATCCCCGATATAAATAAAAAACAGTGATACCCAAAGTATTAAAATTAATGTAATTCGACCTTTAAAATCAATTGTTAACTATTTATTTGTATTTCTCTGAGAAATGGTTTTAATCGAGCGAAAATTTTCTCATAATCTGCGTTTCTTAAGTAAAATACTCCTAAGAGAAGCTAAATAGAGTTCCGTAATTTGCTATTTTTTCTCGTTTCTAGTGTGGAGATACCTGAGAACTCCTTGGCTAACACCCTAATAAAAAGTCTTCAAGTAATAAACAAACCTCGAGGAAACTTTCCAATAGGATGCCGCATAGACAGAGGAAACGAAGAAGGTGAGTTAATTAACATCCTTTCTTTTCCATTCAAAAAATACTATTCAGAATTTCCAAATTTAAATGGACAGAATTCATACCAGTTTGAAATTTGCAGTTCCTGTAATTCCACCTTTATTAAGGGTTTGGTTTGGATCACTACGGTCAAAGTTTTGTTACACTAGAGCTTATTAGACCGGAACCTACAGTTTAAAGCCGATTTAGACCGTCTGCAAACATTCATGCCAACAATGGGATTCGAACCCACAGGATCTGAACCGAATGCCAGCGCTCTAGTCACACCTGTATTAAGGAAAGATACTAATAGAGAGCCAGATGGATGTAATTATGAAATAATCCGATAAAACCAGATGATATGCCTTCGTTATCTTAATCTACCATATAGAAATATATCTGCGTACCGTTTATTTTGAAAGGGGTGTAAGTCCATTTTTTGAAAAAAAATGAGATATCCCATAATTTGAGATTAATTTGAGTGTAAACTTTTTATTTATAACTAGTTAATATTTAATATCTTAAAAAATGCTAATGCTTTGTTCAGTTTAAAATTGGCCAATAAAAGAAACTGCTTAGCTATTGATTTTAAAAGTGGACATTTTCTCGAAACAACAAAAAATGGACTTGCACCTTTTTCAAAATAAACGCTTCATATTACATTTTATTCCTTTACCTTTCATTACTACGTCCTCTAGCTTTTATTTTCCTTTTTTTTCTCAAATTTTCCATTTTATCGTTTAGCTTCGTCAACGGATGTGTCCTGTGTGTGGCCTGGTGGTCATAAAACTAATTACCCTTCCTTTTGCCCTACTTCTTCCTTTGGCTTTTGAGCGTTCGCAGCCTCCCACGACAATTCTTCTAGAATTTTCGGTATTAGCCCCTATTTATATCAAAGTGTTTCGGCGATCCTCGCATTTGTGAATTGTTCATAGGGACAATCACACCTAATGCTCCTTCACCTGACAATGAACTATTAATTAGTTCGATAAATGTTTGATTTGGTATGATTTGGAGCGCTACGGTAATTTTTTGCTACACGAGGGTTACTTAGACCGGGACCTACTGCTTAAAGCCGATTCTGAACGGCTGCAAATTTCCATGCGTAGAATAGGATTCGAACCCACAGACTCGGGTCCCGAATGCCTGCACCCTAGCCATTTCTACCATCGTCCGGCTAGTTTGGTACATGTCGCCATCCTTTCAATTACATTGCGGAATATAAGAAGTTGTGTTTTTATCCATACTTAATAAGTTATTTCGATTAGCTGTAGATTTATTAAAAATGTCCCGTTCTAATAAAGACTATTGAAAGAATTTTCCATATTTGTTATATTTACTATATTTTTATTTGAATTCTTTTACAGATCTCTTCTACGTTTTGGAAACCAACCACCGAGACTGCGAACTACGCCTAAAAACTGGACAACTAGATTATGAGAGGCAAAACAAATACCTTTTGACAGTTAGGCTTGTGACTGTCGGAGGCCTATTTGGTAAGCAAATAATATTGTGGTATTGGTTTTTATTATATTTTATCCCCATCGTTTAACTTCGCTATGTAATTAGCTGCAATCTTTGATATAAAATTCATCTTCTTAATGAACTCTTTAGCGTGATATGTTCTTCAGATATTTGAGGCATTTCAATCTTTTCGCAAAAAGGTTGTGTATCACAGGTTTATCTTATCGCACAATACATTTATTGGGAAACTTTAATTTTCAACGCATTATATACAAAACTGAAAACCCGCACTTCGCTACGGAGTACATTCAAATTAAATACAACAATGTATGCAATTAATGTCAAATATATATATATATATATATATATATATATATATATATAATAAATAAGACGATCAATGTATACAATTTATGTAGAAGAAAATATTCATATTAAATCTAATAGGACATACTGAAGAATATAGTACAGTTAATATAGTTTGAGGAACATATCTTTTACTGTATTTTAATTTTTTTTGGATAATGACCAATCATCTGCCGCATTAGCAAGGAAATTTTTTTTTTGTTTATTTCGTTGTTATGCACGTGACGATAAATTTATTTAAAGTACCAGAAAAAGAAATCACGTGATCAGCATTTAATAAATTAAATTCTAAAAATTAATCTTTAAAAATTCACCAAAAATCAGAAAATGGAAGTAAAGATTCGAAAAAGATTTCATTTTAAAGGAATTTTTATGATCTTTCTCGTGATATAAATTTTATAACCTTCAAAGTATTATTTTAAATGCAAACTCAAAAAAGTTACTAAAACAGCTTAAAAATTTAATTTAAAAAAATCTAAGAAGAATTTTTCAAAAATCTTTCTTAGTGCACCCCTACACTATAAGAAGAATCGCCATGAAAAATTTTAGCCCTTTAGGTCCAGCGGTTTGGTCTGTGCGTTGTATGTCAGTCAGTCAGTCAATTACGGAACTGTTTTATATATATAGATAATGTAAAATAAGGAATTTCATCATTATTTTGTATCCTTCTTTTGTATGCTATCCTCTGTTTGTTTGTTTTTTAATGTGGAAGCTTTTCCTGTGAGAATGTGACGCTTGTATTATCGACTTAATTTCATAAACATCTACTCAAATTTCTTTATAAACTATAGTATCACGTCTGATAATACATCGGCAATGAGAAAATGTCTCATCCAGTGTCCTCCATTATTTCATCAAAAACACATTTTTTTTGACCTATTGACTCTTTCTACGAGAAAGTGGTTAATTCTGTTTTTGATATGTGACGATTCTTGTGAGGACAGAGCTTATTCAGGTATTACAGTTTTGTTTAATCACACTACGAACTAACCCACTATTGGGAAAACAAAATCTTAAACACATTTTATACAAGATAATAGTAGAAAAAGGAATTTCATAAACCACGTCCTTATTTTTTTAGTGTGGAAACTCTTACTATCAGAATGTGACGTATTAATTTTCGGCTTAATTTCATAAACAACACGCTAATTAATTATTAATATTACTATTTTTAGTAGTAATTGTATTTGTACGTCTGATGACACATCTACACTAAGAAAATGGCTGATTCAGTTTCCTCTATTATTTATCAAAACTTAAGAATAATTTAAATATTATTTTTACTATTTTTAATATCATTATCATTATTTTTATAACTACTATTATTATTATTAAAGCGAATTTTTATATCAAAAAGTGGTTAGTTCAGGTCTTGTTATAACATGATTAATCACGACTTATTTTTGACATGTAGTTCTTCTTCTACGGACATCGCTAACTGTTCGGTTTCGTCACTTTTTCTTGAACAAAGCCCCTTTTTTGCTGCTCATTAGCTTTTTTGCAGCTCATTAGCTTGCTGCTCATTAGCATTCACACTATTTGGAATCGGCCTATAATTCTACGATTTCTTCACCATCAGGTTCATCGCGACTTCGCACTGACGTTGCTCTACATGTGATGGACATGAACGACAACAGCCCAGAATTCTTTTTCCCTTCGAGATATTCAAGGGTCCTTGAAACAAGATACGTAGCAGCAGTATCTCATGATGCCCCCTTGGAAACTGCTTTTCTTCAAGTATTGGTAAGTACCAGATTCAAGTCATTAAACTTGGTATATTACGGAATTTAGAAATCTAATCATCAAGAGAATACAAAGACATTTTCCATAAAAAGTGCCATTTCCTGTCAAAATATTAATTGTGACCTCTACCTCACCATTAGAGCATTTAATTTTTCAGTTCCTTAATCAGTCCTATATCTTTCTAATTGCTGTTTGAATCTTTATCTAACATTCCTTGAGGCCGAGTTGCAGTCTTTAAAATAATAGTTGACGACATTGATTCAAGAACTGTGATTAAAAGTTTTATTTTGACAAGTAGGCCAGAAGGCGTGAGGATTTTTTCATGTTTGAGTAAATATTTCTAAATAGCATTGTGTTGCGTCTACGTTACATGCATGAAAGGGCAAAAAATTGCATATAGCTATGATTCATGTAGCTTCTACTTTTGCATATGTATGGAAAATAAGAAATATGTAAAATGAAAATTAGAAATATTCCCTTTAGTGGGTGGGAATAGACTGTGATTAGTTTATTTCTTCTTCTTCTTTTCGCTAGCACTACAGCCTGTTACAGGCCAAGGCTGTCTCGCCAATTTTTCCCCACCTAGCTCGATCCCGTGCAATGGACCTCCATCGGTTCACCCCAATTGTTCTTAGGTCCTTTTCTACCTCATCCAACCATCTAGTTGGAGATCTTCCTCTTTGTCGCCTTCCCTCCAAATTTGAAAAGGTGATTTTTTTTGTGGGAAACGTGTCATCATATCTGAATATGTGGCCTAGCCACCTAAAATTAGTTTATTTAATCCCAGTAAATATGATCTTTCTAAGTTTATCTAGTTATGGTATATCATGGATGTCTGTTTGAAATTACTGATATGGAGAAGTAACAAGACATACTTTTGTTTTGATTATCTATAATGATAGTCTCTCAAATCTACTAACAGTAATAACAACAATCATTTCAGGCAGTAGATGCTGATTCAGGGCCCAACGGGCTAGTGACTTACGAAATTTCCTCGGAGTCAGACCCTTTCCGACGTTTTAGAATTGAACCTCAATCTGGTTTTATCAGCAACATAAAATCCCTGGAAGATGTATGGTCAGAAGAACTTCCTCTTCGGCTGAAAGTAGTTGCCAGGGACAACCCAGCCCTCCGATCTGCAGTGATGACAAGGTCAACCGAAGTTCTGGTACGAATCAGATTTCTAATTTGTATTATTTTAATAGATCTTTAAAATAAATTTCTTTGCATATATAATTCGAATTTTTTTTGCAGGTGAATGTCATCAGAGATGAAAATAGGATGGTTTTGGTCTTAAAAAATGCAGTACCCAATAAAGTACTTGAGGAGAAAGAAAACATACTAAAGTAAGTTTGGTATCATATAGTTGAGGATTAAAGCCTTTACTTAAGATTATTTCCGTATATCTAATTATCATTTCTTCAGTTTGGTTTAAAATAAATTATAAATAATACATTCAGAGAATTTGATAATAGCCCGTGTAACGTATTAAATGATATAAATATATCATTAAAAGAGATGTATATGAAATAAGATAATCTAATAAGTATGTAATGTATTAGACAGAATAAATAAAAAAGGTGAAGATATATTAACAAACAAACATCATATGCAGGATAAGGAAAATTATCGTCATTTCAATTAAAGCGTGCAATGAGGAAAAAAAAATTCTTTATACACAGGAAACAGCAGTAAATCGTTTAATAATTAATCGTAAAGGAGAAGAATAATTTTTACTCGCCAATAGTAAGTCGATTGCAGCATTTTATCTTAAATTTGCAATCAAAATTGGTTATACTTTTCTATGATTGGATACACAGTTTTTTTTGGTAGCTTTACTCAAAATCTAAGGCATAGCCTCAAAATCTAAGGGAAAGCCTTTACTACCAATGATTACTTATCTTAAAGGATGTTCTGGTCTTTATACATACATACATACACACACGCACACACACACATACACACACACACACACACACATATATATATATATATAATTAATGTTTTTCACTGAAATTCATTTCATTTTAATGAATCTTTACGCAAGATTCTTCTAAATATAGTTTTATAGTTTAACTCAAGGGGAATTAATTATTTATGAGAAAATTTGTTAAAGTACTATCTTAAACGTATTGAATATTAAATCTTTAAATTAAGCCTTTTTTCATATGCTGAAGCAAGTTTTTTTTGTCCTCCCTTTCATACTTCATTAGTATACATATAGTATACTAATGAAAAAGTGGTTGAATCAGTACTTTATAAATCCTTTTTGATTGTATTTAAAGTGTATTCAGGTACACAATGGGGATTGACAAGGAGAAAATATTTATAATTTAAAACTTGAAAAAACTTTTATATTAAGGAGAAATAATAAAGAATTATTTTGTAACATAAGGCATTTTTTACAGGATGATACAAGATCGAACCGGAGTCATCACAGATGTTGAACGTGTAGTTTCTTTGAAAATGGTTAAGAACAATACCATTGAATCAGATACTTCTGGGTAAGTAAACTGGAATGATAATAATATATTAAAATGAGTAAAATTTGATTTCATACGGACATAAACAAACTTTTAATGTAACATCCAAAATGTTCTTACCGATCGATTTCTTACCTCGTAAATCAACATTAAAACATGGAACTTCAAGCATAACATTTTATTTTGACCTAAATTTTTAATATTTTTCATAAGACAGGACTAATCATATACTGGGTTCCCACCTATATCCGTTTTACCCCCCTTAACTTCTAAACGGTGATAGCTTAGGCCATAAAGTTGGTGTCTAGGTATAGTAAAAAGGCTATACGTTACTCGATGAGACAGCTTACAACGCCACCTATTGGCAAATTTTGGAATTAGCGTTTTTATCTCGAAAACAGTATGAGATACGGGAAAAAGTCAATTTCAAAGTTGTTCAGCATCATCGTTTTAGTAAGAAAAGACACCTTGTGCACATTACTCAAAATAGAATGTAGAAAATGTACATTTGTTTGATCGTGATTTTCAGCACTATGGTGTCGTGAAACTCGAGCGAAGCTCGAAAAGACCAGAGAATCCAGCCCAGAGTGCAAATGTGTATAGTAGCTAATGGAGCGCATTTTTACCAACAAAAATAAATGATCCTGAAGATAGGGAAGTGTCTCAGTTTCTTTCTTCCACTCTTTATGACATGACAATTTTCGAAATCGTGATCAAACAAATGTTCATTTTCTACATTCTGTTTTAATTATTATTGTGCGCAAAGTGTATTTTCTTACTAAATCGATAATGCTGAACAACTTTGTAATTGATTTTTTTCCCGTATCTCGTACCGTTTTTGAGATAAAAACGCTAATTCTAAATTTTGCCGATAGAGGGCGTTGTAAGTTGTCTCATCGAGTAACGCATAGCCTTTTTACTATATCTAGACACCAATTTTATGGCCTAAGCTGTCACCGTTTAGAAGTTAAGGGACTGTAACGGATGTAGGTGGGAACCCTGTATTTCTAAACCTTATATATTTTCAAATTGCTCATTTGACCATTATATATGTCTATAATCGATATTTTCCGCCATAAAGTAACATGTCTCCAAAGATACCTTTGTATTGTTCATTGGGCATGTTCAGACTTTTCAGGATTTTTCTTTGCAAAGAAACGCTGCGTTATTAAGCATTGCTTGTATTAGGTTTAATATTAAATTTAGACTCCCTAAGTTTGTCTATTGAGTCATTTATTTTAATACTTGAATCTAGATAACTGAGAAATAAAATTTACTTTAGTATTTGGACCTAATTAAAAACATTCAAGAAAAAATCACCAGTCAACATTCTGTAAAAAAATTCTCAATTAAAAATTAATTTGTATTGACTTTCTGTTCTGTACCAGTAAATAAAATGTTCAGTTTCTATGAACTAATAAGGAGAATTAGGTACCACTGTCCAAACTTCTGACATATAATTTGGCCTTAAATGCTTATCATTCTTGTTAAATCATGAAATAATAGGGATTAAATATCCCATTAACAAATTGAATTTAACAAATAAAATTTGAGATTAATTTTATTTGTTAAATTTTATAATAAAATTATTAAATTTTATTGTTTAATAAAATTTAACAATAAAATTTGATTTAAGAAATAAAATTTGAGTTCAAATGGGATTCTAGTATTTTACTTTGCAATTTTTTGTATAGAGCTATCTATCTTCTGCAACTAAAGACATTTTCTTATTTATGAGTCATTAAATAATAAATTTTTATGCAGTGCTTCACGCAGTCATTGCTAAAGTTTTTTTTATTTGCTTTTCAAAATCCACCGAGATATAAAATGGATTATGACGAGATATCTTTTTTCATTATTAAATTTCCATTACCTGAGTGTTGTTTAAGTTTACATTATACTTTGACAGGAGTGATTTCTGGTTCTATGCAATTGATCCAGCGACGATGAAGATCTTACGAGCTGATGATCCGAAGCTTAGAATGTAAGTTGCTTTCTGCCTTTTATGGTTGTAAACAAACCCAGTTCTAACTCTTTCTTTTCCAAATAGGCATTATAATTTTAAATTGAAGCCTGCATCGGGTCAATGACATATGGAAGGAGTTATACATTACTTAATTAACTCGATCAAGGGATAAAAAACACATTTCATAATACTGCATTGTGTTGATTGGGTTATTTTGAAAACAAGAGAAAGTTTTCATTTTTCCAATCTGCCTTAAGTCAGAAGCATGCATTAAACGTAAAACCCAACTGAAAAGTTTTTTCCTGGAATGGGCTTTTCGATGCTAAATGTAACCGACAATATACTATGTATCGGGGAAATAATCGATAGTATGTTAGGTTGTATTATGCATTTGTTTTAAAACGGTGAAAACTTTTTTTGGGAAATCGTTATGGTTATTTTTCCAAATTCAAAGTATTTTTGCACTACTGAATTTTTCCGTAAACTGAATGAAAATCCATTATGCAACCAGATATGTTACTCCTGTGATTTTTGGTTGTCAGTTTGTGACAGAATTCTAAGTAATCATCTATCTTATCAATGTTTAATCTACTTTTGAAACCAGACTTTTGTGGTTATGATAACAGACTGCCACTCGGGATTTCATTGCGACGAATTTTTGAGCTGCAAAACTAAGCATGTAACGTAAAAAATTTTCAAATTAAAAGGTACTATGGAGCATTGCACGTTAATAAAAAAATAACTGAATTATTAAAAAATATAATCGTAAAGATAATAGAAAATAATAAATTACTTGATTTCACTTTTTTAATCAAGTAACTGACTAGTAACGGGCCTTTGTTCAACATTAAAATTAGGCTGAAGAAATTAAATTGATTGGTGAAGCCAGAGGAAATAACAATGTCTAAATGACTAACAGTTAATATTATAAGTTGGAAATTGATGCCCCACATATGTATGACTGATTGTCTTGTAGGTTGAAAGGCAGATCAACTTAACTGGTGCTGACTAGTTAATGATTGAGCGTCGACTAGACGGTGACTGAGTGGGTAAATCACTAGCCATTGGTATCATCAGAAGCTTCGAGTTTGAGTCCAATGATTGGCGCAAAAAAAAAATGTTGTTGCCATTAAGAATCACCTTTTAATTGTAGTCCCCGTTCGGTAAAGCTCTTGCGTAAAAAATATTTTTGTAACTCTATAGAAACAAACCAGCCAATTTCACTGGGCTTGTCTGACATAAATTTTCACAAAACTGTTCTCCTCACAACACGGCATCACATTTATACGTTTCATATCTTGAATTTTTTTTAAATGCCCAAAACGTTTCACTTTTTAAAGAACATCATTAATGCGCAGTTTTGTTTTGTTTCTTTATCTGAGACATTCAGGCAAATTCAGAATTTCAGTGATAAGCAAATTACCACATGACGCTTCGAAATGAAAGACCAAATGCTGACAGAAAAAACGCATCCACTTTTAATAAAGTTCAAAACTATGTATTATTGTCCCTTTTTCTTTGTCAAAGGGTTAACTTCCGTGTCTCCCAGTGGATAACATTGGTGTTCATTCATATATTGTGCTGCTGAATCGACGTTTCACTATAACCCCAAATATTGTATTTTTCCCTCACTATATTCTTTTGCTTTTATAATTTCTGAAAATATTCGTGGAGGACCTTTTGAAGCATCAAACTTTCAACATGGCATTTTAACAATAGAATCATTTCATTAAAATCTTGTACGAGTAAATTATTTTTAAATTACAACACACTACCTTGCATTGTGTTGGGAAATATTTATATCTACCTGCAAATTTGTATCACAGTCATTAAATGTATTCTTATATCATTAAAACAGCATGTTTTTATATTTTCAGGTCGCTTCTTGAAAACGGAAAGTCTGACAGTCTTTTGTCCGAGCTTTCCAGAACCCTTGGTGTCCAAGCTGTTCAGATTCGGCCACCTAATTTAGTGCCTCTACCCACCACCCCTGCAGAATCATCGCCACCTGCGGTCATCGTCAAAACAGCAAATGGACCTAGGTTGCCTTCAGCAGGTGGTGATGTCAGTGACCTAGGAGCCGCTCTAATAGCCCTTGCATGTATCATAGTTGTTCTTGGATTTGTTGGAATAGTATATCACTGTTGCATGTGGTCAAAGTAAGCTATGTTCTCATTTTAGATTACCAGATATATAATTTGTGTAATTTCCCCCATGTAAAGCTGTTATCCAGTCTAGTAGAATACATGATGAGATAAATTCATTCATGCATGAACTTCTTTTTAGAACCCCAAAGTTTCTTTCTCTTTCTGTTTAATCCCTCAAAAGTTTTTTTTAAAGGGTAAACTTTATAATTCCAGGACTCTTTCATTAAAATCTTGTAATATAAATCATTTTAGTCTTCCTGCTACTAAACTACCTAACCTATTTACTGAGATAGTATCAGCGAGGGAAGTCAAACAAGATTTTAATATTTTCAACTTTCCATTGAAAACTCTTAAGTTTACAAATAAAGTATTACACTTACTTTGCAAATATCATATAATAGCAATGTAGTATTGTTTAGAACATAACACAAAAGATAACTCTAAAATTGTCTAGAATTTACCTAAACTTAATTATTGCAATATGTATCACACCATCTTTTTAAAAATGGCTACCTTATTACATATTTATATTCTTGAAAATTATATATGTTCTTGTAAATCGTCGTTAATTCGTAGAGACAAGCGTACTGGATTTACTGAGAAATTTAAAGGTATTTTACACAAGTTAGATAAATATATCATTAACAGGAATAAAGAATATTTTTCATACCCCATTGCGCATTACAACTGAAAGTAGACAAATATGTTATATATAAAAATACTGACTTTAAAAAAAAAAGAAATGTATACCAAAAAATTAATAGAATCTTGTTAAGTTACTCAAAATTACAATGTTTCCCTGATCCTTCTTCTACCAAACTTAAATCACGAAACATTGGTTTAAAAAAATCTGTTATGCAGTTCTGTAAGTTATTTCCTTTACTAAAAATCTGCGGAGGAGTCTCATGTATTCATAATATATTGATATTTCTGCTCTCTAAGCATCTTGTAGTATATGTAATTGTTCCTTTATGTCGTCCAGTTCTATGCGTGGTAGACTGCTGTCATTGTTGTCTTCTACTCGAAATTCGTCTTTAGACTTTTCCTGAGACGAATTATGAACTCCCCTCTACTGCCGTGCTACTGTCTACAATGTCTTCATTTCTTCAAAAGTGATATAATTGATAATCCTTGCAACTATTCAATAAGCTCCAATACAAGTGACACCTATAGGTCTATATTCCCCTGCTGTGGTTATGATCGTTAATGGTTTGATAAGAAAGATAACGTTTCTACATTTTTTTTCGCACATTTTTTCACGGAGTTGTTTTCGATATTCTGATTAATGGAATACGGATTAACAAGGTTTTAAAAAATAGATTCTCTGAATTATTCCTGCATCTCAGTTTTATTTTGTTCTAAGTTTGAAAAAATTGATTTTGTACAGTAGACGCTCGTTAATTCGAACTCGGTTAATTCGAACTTTCGGTTAATTCGAACTAATCCAAAGGCCCCCAAAAGCTTGTATTGGAGTTAATGTTAAAAATATCTCATTAATTCGAACTAAATTTTTATCAATTCGGTTAATTCGAACTAAAAATTTGGCAAAAAATTTTCTCTTTCCTCAATTGACGCAGAAAATACACGCTGTATTTATTATTTTGTGTGTCAAAATCACCTGTATTTTTTTCTATGTAAAGAGGCACATGCCCGCATTCCTAGACTATTGCATTTCCGCTAAACGTTAGTGGCTATTGTCCTTATCAGTGCTTAACGGACAAAGCGATTTTTCGTTATTTGTATCGATTTTCTTAGAATTTCAGAAAAACCAGTCTTTACTACAGATTCTAGGGAGCTGCGTCAGTTATGCCTGCAGTGCAGACAAGTTAATGTGATCTAGTTTTTCTTCCTCAGTGTATGTTGTGAAAGTGTAAAAATTCAGGATGTCTACGCGTGGAAAGTACAAAACCCTAATTTTGGAGACAAAGGTAGAAATTTTAAAGAGTAGAGAATGGCGAATGTAAAACAAAGTTAGCAGCTGACTATGGAATTTAAAAAAATATCTTGTCAACTTAATTGAAAAACAAGGAGTCAATTTTAAATTCATGGGAAAAATCAAAATTTGCTAGAGGAAGGAAACGCATGAGAAATGCATCCCAAGAATATCTAGAAAAAGCTCTACTGCTATGGTTCCAGGATGTTAGATCTCGAAATTTTCCGATAAATGGACCCCTAGTGCTGACGAAGGCTGATGAATTGGCAAGTCTAATGGGTATTGGAGATTTTAAATGCAGTGATGGATGGCTTTCACGATTTAAGTCAAGACACAACATTTCTTATCAAACTGTATGTGGCCAAAGCTCTGATGTAAACGAAGACGTATGCACTAATTCCGGTAGGAAACTGCCAGGGCTTTTCTCTACTTACCTGTTGAAAGATATTTTTAATGCGGCCATAATGGACAAAGCCGTAATGGACTCTATTAAAACTCTTAAAGCATTTATTCAGATGGAACCTTCCTCTGAAAATGAATTGAAATGTTTACTTCAAATCGAGAATTTGGCTGAACAATGTAGGCATCATAAACAAAACCAAACATCCACTTTACAGTTTTTCCCCTAAGTGTAATTCGTATTTTTAATTAAAGTTTACTTTCTACTGCATATCTTCTGCTTCAATTTATGATTAAGGCAAGTCTGTATTGCTTTTTAATACGTTAATTTTAGATAACATAGTATAATATATTTTCTGGGGTTATACATACTAGGAGATTTTTCTTCTTCGGTGATGCACTTTTAAAGTTATATATTTTCTCTTAACATCGGATAATTCGAACTTTTTTCCGAGAACCTTTGAGTTCGAATTAAAGAGCTTCCACTGTATTTACATTAATATAAAGATTTTATATTTCGTTAACTTTATGTTATTTTCTAGGTATATAGCTTACAGAGAAAGAGTCAAGAGATTATATGTAGCCCCACGATACGAGCCAGTGTTTGTGGAGCCTAGCCTTAAAGAATACGAGACACAGGTAAGGAAAAGTCTTTTTTTTTTTTGTTTACCCTCTGAAACTAGGATTGGGTACTAGACAAAATATTTTTTTCCTTTGAGAATCCACATTAGATGGAATTCTGAAAAGAGGCTTATTGTAATATTCATTGAAGAATATTCAAGTTTCTTTCATTACCATAATTCTTACCGGATTGCCAAAAGTTATTCTGTGCACCTCGTAAGAATTTTAATATACTCTGAAATGTGCAACAAAAGGACTCTGGTAGGGTCATGTTGCTGAAATGAGATCGGAATTTTTCAAATGCTCTAAAACTGAGGTCTCCAACCCGTGTCCTACGGGACATGGGCGGACTGCTGACTATATATCTGATGCATTAGTTTATCTTAGAACCCCTGTAGACTGAAAGCGCAAGGAGTAAAAGTTTATCAGTTGCAGAGGGAAACTGTAACGTGGTAAATTTTTTGTCTGCTCATAATTATCACGCAATCCATAGTAACTCCTGTGGAAGAATTTCATGGGGGTTATTCGGTAGATTTACAGGAAATTTCTGGGATTAGTAATTGTAAAAGTAAATTTACAAGTTTGTCATTCACCTACAATCATCAAAGGAGAAAAGTATCAAATTCTCATGACCTAATAAATGAAGCATTGTAGAATTAAGAGTTGTCATTCAATTCAACAACGAGGTTTAAAGAGCCTCTGGTATGGCCTTGTTGCTGTATGGGAAACAGCTATTAGTTTTAAGCGACCCGCAGAACTAGGTTGGCGATTCATTCACTTCTTATATACTCAATAAATTAATAATTCTTTGTTATTTAACATTTATTTTTATTACATTGGAGATTTTTATCCCGCCTAAGTTTACCGTTAAAAATGTTTGATTCCCAGGTTCTCCAGATGAGCATTCCACTGGATGACGAAGGCGGAGGAAGTTTGCAAGATCCTCATCTATCTTTAACCTTACGGGGAATGGAAGGTATATCTTACATAGGAGGACCGAGGGACGGCAGCGCGTCCGCATTTGGCGGTCCCAGCACCGACCACAGCTTTTCTACGGGAGGGTCTTCGCTGGACGAGAGCAGAAGTTCGCTGGGCCACAGCAGTAGTACCGCCAGGGCGACAAGTAGTGGACCCTCGGCATTAGAAGATCAGGGTGACCTGATGGCGCCCGCTACCAACCCTCTTTTCCAAGACCATGAACAGTGAGTTATGCATTTTAGCTAATGCAATTTCTATTGAAAATCATTTGTTAGGTGGTAGTGTTTGATGTCATTGCATGGCTGAAGCATGTAGTGGCATCGGTCACTCTTAACAGTTGAAAAGGTTATCAGATATCGGTGGTTCTTGAATTTCGACTTCAATAGCTATTTCAACAACACGAGGAAACCATTCTTAGAAAGATGAACAAAACTAAAATAATTTATTTTAAATAACACAAGAAATCTAACGCAAAAGGCGAAACAGCTAAGCCCAGCTTCATCAGTTCTGTCGAACTACTGATATGGCGTGTTTCATATACAGGAGTGGATACCCCTAGCGAAGGAGTGGCACCTCCTAGATTTCTCTAGGAAAAGTAATATTTTCAACAACAGTAAATTTAACACCTTACATCTCTTTCCCTCTATACGCTTTATCAATACGGAGATTTGTCTTGCGGGAATTTTTCGGTTTTAAAGTGCTTCTGGAAGCAACTTTTGACGAAATGTGCTAAAAAGTCAAAGTCATAGTAAATAAAACATGTTTGTCTATCAATATTATCGATACTCCTGTAGGGTCCTAAAAATCATGGCCTCGGGAGCTTCAAGAAGTTTTATGGAAACTATAATCTATGGGCCGAGCCCTTCATTTTCGAATTATTTAACAATGCAAGCAAAACTTCTACGATCAGATAAAACATGAACATTGGGAAGAGAATAGATATTGGGAAAAACAAAAACGCATCGATAGATCAATTGAAAATATTAACAGAGAGAAAAATAAAAAATTAAGTCAGAGGGAAGCTCCTATCATACAGCATGGTAAAAAAACCATGGGTTATAATTCATTACAATTTATCGGATTTTTGTTCTTGCCGAGTGTAATAGGTCGGAGTCCTTAGATCAGTTTTCTTTAATGTTTCCTTTTCTAGTTGTAATAGAACCCATTGTGGAAGATATATGTGTCTGTGGGATACTAAAGTAAAAGACAATCAACTTCAATTTCAATATTAAGTCTAATAAATAATGTTTAAAAATTTTCTACAGGTTATTCAATTTTTGGTGTTAACATGAACTAAATAATATAATTGTTGCTTGAGTTTTCCATTCGAAAACAATTTTATGTGTGCGTCTTAAAAGCATTTACATGTTATATAGCTTAAGAAGATGGCAGCATGAAATTTTTCCTCTGCAGTTAGATTGATAAATTTTTCTCATTTTTTATTTTGACCAACTTTTAAAACTTTACATTAGCTTATGGGGGTCCAGGGCACATTTTGAAAAAAAATTTATTTATTGAGTTAAAATTTTGAATTTTTTTTTGATGGTTAACCATATAATTTGTAAAAAAAATCACACCATAAAACTTCTCAAAAAGTTTTTAAAAAATTTTAAAATTTAAAAGTTTTAATAAAAGTGGAGTAATTTAAAATCGTTATAACTCGAAATATTATTTGTCGAATTTCAAAATTTTTTCATTTAATTAAACAGAAATATATAAATTTTAATTTTGATTCACCATTTTTTAAAATATTAATTTTTAAAAAAATTAAAAATTTTTAGATTAAAAATTACGAAAAAAATTATGTAACTTATTTTTTAAAAATCATATTTTTCAAAGTAAATATTTTTTTCAAATTTGCTGAATCAAAATCAAAGTAAAATAGTTGAAAAAGACATGTTACAAGTTTCAATCATTTATCTTTAACGGTTCTTGACTTATAACAATTTAAAGACGATAAATGGGGAAAAAACCCATCATACCGAAAAACGCACTTACAGGTTTAAATAACTATTGCCTACTATCAGAATGTTGAAAAAAAAATAATAATTTCTCTTGTTCTAATTAAGATAGAAACATGATTTAAACGTCATTTTAAGCGCAAAAGAACACAAAAATTTTAAATGCAATTAAAAAATTTTTCGAAAATTCGAACAATTTTGTGCCCTGGACCCCCTTATGGTAATTCTGAACAGCATTTTCATAAAAAAAATAGTATACTGAATTATATATTTTTATACCTGTTTCCTTATAGCTGATATTCTCGAATAGAATACAAGTGATTTTTATAGGAATCTATTCAATAACGTTTTCTGCTACATGTGTTAAGGTGTTATGTGCAATAAGTTATATTAAATGCGTTTAATAACGAGAAAAAATTGTCCTAGGGATGCCAGAAAAATTAAAATTTTTTTAACAGTAAAAGTTGAACAAACTAGGTGCTAACTATTTTAGTAATTGCTTATATGTTACCCTTTATCCCATATTTTTACATAAATATTGAGTTTAAAAAATTCGTGCTTAAAAATTTCTTAAAAGATTTCTTTTCGTTTAGACATTTCTAGAAATCTTTACTATTTTGCATAACACGGAAATGTGATGCATCAATCTCTACAGATTTTTTTTGTTAGTTTTAAAGTGTATGATTTGTGTTGTATTTTATGTAAACAAGCTTACTCATCGGAGTACAGTTGCTGTATTTTTTTGGTTAGAATATTTTCTTCCATACTAATGCTTTCTTTTCCCGTAATATACTGATTAAAATGGATATAGAAATCAGGTAGTTATCCCAGGGATTTATAATCCTTAGTAATTTAATACAATTTTATATATTTTTCATTGACTCACAGAGACTAATGTAAATAGATGCATTATTTTATTATTTTAAGTTTAAAATTTCTCTGTTAGAGATTTGAACCTATACCCAGTCTTAATTTAAAATGTACGGTACTCTAAAATTTCTTAAATTAGTTATCGACGTGTATATTATCTGTGAACTTTTAATATGTTAATTTGAAGAAAAATATTTAATCTATTTTATTTATTTTTTCTAATGAGATACATAAATCTTAGGTTTTTAGAGAAATAAATATTGCAATGCTAATATACATATTTACATGTTTCTAGAGGCTTCCATTTATTTATAAACCATCAGGCTCTCCAACTGAATATAGAACAAATGTCTAAGGTTATTTTCCTAGTAGTCTGTAAACTCTCAGATTACGTTTCGAATATCTTCTGTCTTGATTTTTCAATCGTTATATCGGAGTTCCTAGCATCGAGCTATTGGTTTATAGATAATCATAATTTTATTGGCGATTTCTTGAAACAGTACAGGGTATCCGGTCTAAAAGTATCCAATATTTATGGCTTATTTTTACGGAACTACCCATTAGAATTTTAAAAAAATATATTTAAATAGAAAGAACATCTCACCAAGTTTCAATATCAATCATAGATTTCTATCACATTATCATAGATTTCGATGCGTACTCCTTTTGTAACACGTCAAATGTCTGATTGGTAATCCAGTTCTCTCCAAGTGTTTCGTAGAATATCAGGAGTTATTACATGAATTGCTTGAATGATACGCTTCTTCAACTCATCCACAGTTTCAATTTTTTATTTATACATAATGGATTTAATGAATCCCCAAGCAAAAAAGTCTAATAACTCCTGACATGCTACGAAACACTTGGAGAGAACTGGATTACCATTTAGACGTTAGTCGTGCTACAAAAGGTGCACACATTGACATCTATGATTGATATTAAAACTTGGTGAGATGTTCTTTCAATTTAAATAATTTTTTTTTAAATTCTAATGAGTAGTTCTGTAAATATAAGTCATAACTTTTGGATACTTTTAGCCCGAATACCCTGTATTAAATGTACGTTATATCGCTTATATCGTTTATCTGAGCTGTCTTATCCCATGGAAGCAAAACTCTGTTCCGAATATATCACGAACATGCTCTATCCGCAATTATTTTTCAATCGTCATGTCTAAATTTTTGTAACTAGACATTTGTGATCAATAATATTGATATAAGAGGTTAGTTAGTATCTTACTAATAGATCAGTTCTTTTTGCTATATCAGAGTTCTCCTGGTTTTTCATAGCTCTCAAAAAGTATTACCTAAAGAAACTTAGATATTTTTTCATATAGAATATAATTTCAAATAGAATATAATCTATGTCTCAACAACGATATACATATAAAAAAATCAGTTTTCCTTTTAATAAAAAATTTAAGCTTATTATATTTAAACTAATTGCTTTTTATATTAAATGAACTAACAATTTATTGTAAGTTTCTTCTTCTGCATTTTTATTCTTTATGCTTTTACATATTTCTTCAATTAATAAATTTTTCCTTGTTTTACCTTTTAATACATTAAATTTTTACTGCATTTCAAACTTTCCTTTTTTAACAGTCTGAAATATATGCTCTTTCTACAGGGAAGATGACCTTCCTGGTTCATCAAGGGACGACATATCTGATGGAAAATTGGCTATGGTCGAAACGCACCATCCTCCACACCGGACGAAATATACTGCAGAGAATACAACGGAACTATGAGGACAATATCACATCATTCTTTTTCTAGTTCATGAACTGATTGTTTATATTGTTCACGTTATTGTTGTTACTTTACCTTAGGGTGAAGTCACAAGCCTCTTCATCATACGGGGCACTTCGTTTTTTTTAAGAAAAGACTTAAGAAGAACAAATCTGTGAGTTTACAGTTGCATGAGACATTTATGAATTGATGAATTCATGATAGAAATATAACATGCAGAGTGATCTTAAGACTGATTCGGATCAGCATAATTAACGACGATATACGTATATAAGAAGTGAGATGGTTCTTTGCTGTAATTATTCATCAAAGACACGAAAGAAGTACTGATAATAATTCCCTTTAGCATTCAACTAAACATAGTTTTTTTTCACGAAATTCATTTAAACCACTCTATTTTCATGAAAACTTTTACGGTTGAAATTTCCACGTCAATTTTACCCATGTTCAATATTTTTAATGTTCATTTAATTCAGATGCTAATTGCTTTTAAATTTCACTCCTACCAGAAATTGACATCTTAAATCATGGGTAAAAAAAGCCTCATATTAAAAAAGTATTTAAAAAAAATTAACGCGTTTTGCTAGTCAAGAAGAGTATTTAACTGAAGATTTATTTTTTGTTTCTGATTACTGAGAGAAGAATTGGGCGTGATTCATTGTGGCTGTTTCTACCGAGATGGAACGTCAATCAAACTAATTATGTTTACATGCCTTCACTTTATTTAAGCTATGATAAAAACTTTAGCTATGATAAAAACTGTGAGAAGTTTATCACAGCTAGAAGAAGAAACAAATTTCTCACAATGACAGTTTTATTGATGCTGGGTATTTTGCCGTTCAGAATTTTAAGTTCTCATACGCATAGCATGGATATGTGATAACTCTGTACTTTAAAAGACGTACATAGTTTCAACAAATATGCAGAAACACTGGAATGTAAAATGGATTCTTTACTTTTATTTCAAGATATTAGCTATTTTCTCAGTTTTTACAATGGAATGTCATCCATTTTGAATAGTTTAGAAACGATAACTACACTTTGAAGACTTTTTTTTAAGTAAAGAAGAATGAAATTATATCATTTCTTGAACAATTGAGTCACATATGTAGAACGTGTTTACCATGCAAAAAATACATGTGGAGGATATAGTAGGAGCATCTATTACACTGTATAATTTTACCATTACTGTGTTTTGTTAACGTATGCCGTTCATTCAAGGAAAGAAAAGTAAATGAGGTTATTTCGTCTTGAAACATGAAAGCAATTTAAACCTCAAGCTTCCAAAAAAGGAGTCAGAAAGACGATTCGAATATAACTATGGAAACTCTATGCTGTGATAAGAAAGTTTGGGATGCTTATACACTTATTGGAATATATTTTGTGAACTTTGTGTGATAAAAACATGTAAATTATTTAAACAGAGATTTCTGTGGGATAAACATCATCATATTTCACAAAAATATTTAGATGTTAAAGCGAAAATCAACTAAGCGATCTAAACATAGAAATATCTACCCAGAATTTCAGGATTATTTATGATTGAAAGATGAAGTTAGGTTGATTACACTTATGAATAAAATAGTTTACAATGATCTGGAAACGATAGAAATATGGGAATAGTAAAAGAAAGATTGCTGCGAGGTAACTCATAAGTTAAATTTTAAGAAAATAGCATGTTACCTTCTATAAATGACTGAAACTCTGAATTTCTTTGGCTGTAATTCAATACAGCAAATTTGGCACATAATATCGCAAAATTTTAAATTTTTGTACCCCTTAATCGAGTGAACACAGATTTTAACAAGTTCCGTTAAACCGTGACCCCAGGTTACTGAGTTATGTTTAATTATATTTCGTGATACTTACATTACTTATGCCACCATGATGGTGTCTGCATTGATATCAGATATCACTCCTGCTATCTGTCGGCCAAAAGATGAATGAATGCGCTTGAATGCACCAGAACAATTTCATGACGCTTACGATACTTATTGAGAGCTAGAATAAAATTTATTCTGTAACCGACTCTTTATTTTACCGAAACTGTTTCGAATATATATCGATTGAAATGTATACTAAATTATTTCAAAATGAACGTTCATTTTGATGCGAAATTAAAATTAACTTGAATTTTATTTATTAAAACCTATGAATAAAAGAAGACCATACAGGTCCAGAATGGTCTAGTAACCAACAATTCTATAATTTGACATTAAAATATTAATTATAAAACTTATCACAAAAAAATTGTAGACCCGAATGTGAAAGAGTTAAAAGATTAATAAAAAAACGTTTGATCACACAAATTTTGTGCATTTCCATAAAGTTAAAATTAAAACACATTAATGAACAAAAATCTATTCACTTGAATTACTCAAATCCTTCATTTATGATATTATTCTATCTTTGAAATTTTTAACTGTCTCATATTGGTAGATCGTTTTGTGTACTTCTTATAAACAGCATTTTTTAAGGGATATTTTTTAAGTATGTGCTACTAGAGAATAATATGATCAACTTACATTATTATGATGGTCATAACCCTTTTTTGATGGAATCAGTGACTACGGGTTTAATATAGAATTTATATCTCTACTGGAAAAAATATCTATGTATAATTTCTGAATATTATTATAAGAAACTTCTAGCCAAAGTAGTGAACTGTGGACTTTTTGTGCAAGTCTCTTAAAATACACTATAGAATGACTAAATACAAGTCAGTTGTTGACTGAATGGCTTAGAAATCAAACGAATAATTTCAAACACCTTCCTTATGGATGTATTTTATAACGTGTGTTATTGCACGTGTTCAGCTTTCTACTTAACAGTTAACCTTTGTTCAAGTTACAGAGACTTTTTTAGTACAATGAAACTTATATTTACAACCATACAGAGAATGAATTAATTATTTTATAGTTTATTGTAAATATGTATTTGTGTCCGTGCCATAAGTGTTTAATTTTTGCCAAATTAGATATAACAATGTGTGCGTGTAGTTCGTTTTTGAAGAGAAGGCGAAGTTTTTGATTTTAAAACAATGGAATCTTTGCTATTGTTTTCAGAAACTAAGACTTTTTATGAATGTTTCATATCAATATTTTAATGCGGTAGCAAGTATTCATTGCTCATTATATTAGAAGATATATAGTACAGATGTTAGAAACAAAAATGTCATGATAATCTGTATGATAATGAACAATTTTCGATATTACAAATTTTAGAATGTATTAAAGAGTCTATATTACTTCAATAAAATAAAATGTTTTTAATGATATTATTAAATATAGGCCGCATTGATGTTTTTCTAACTTCATTCATAACGTTTATAATTCTGCGTCAAGAAATATTTTACACGTACGAAAAAATGTTTTATTTTTTTTTTAATTAACATACTTGATATCTTTTGTATAATGTGTATTGCCAAAATCAAATGTAAAATGTAAAGGCCTCTGGAAAGAAATAGAATAAATTATTTTTTTCGTAATTTGTATTTATGTGATTCTTGTTATTTCTAATGCACCCTGGCTGGGAGTTCCAGACTAGGTCCGTATAGGCCAGAGGTTTATAATGGCACCACAAGGGTCGGAGTCAGATGTCGCCTGGTGCCACTTCAATTTGGACCCAGCAGCCCCAGGGGCGATTTCTGGAGGGATCGTACCCTCTCCCACCCTCATTACCTTATAGAGGGACTTTCCGATTTAAGGGGACAGTTCACTCAAAATGGATCGAAAAATCAAAATTTCATTTTTTTACATATTATTATAGCCTGTTTGATTCTGAACGATTTGATACCAAATCCGTTTCTGTCCGCCAATTTTTTCGCGAGATATTAAGGAATGATGTACGCAACCTATAAAAAGTTTCCATTTAAATGCCTCGCGGTTGTCCTTTAAATTCAGTGTTTACACAGCTGTATGACTAGCGTTTATTCGCAAAGCATTTTATTTATTAGTCACAACATTCATGATATACATATCACTAGCTACCACTTATTTTCTTACTTTTTGGTTTTATTTTTTTCTCCCAGCAGAAGGAAGAGTGGAACTAAATCAGTTTCGTGCTACATTGTTTACATTTCGTTCGCAAATGTGCTGGTGTTTCTTATCGCTGCATTCCGTACTATTTTCTTTCTTCGTTTGTTTCAAATTATTTATGATATTCAAAGTTCTAAATTTATTAGAAACTTTATAAGTTATCTCGAGTGAACGTAAACGTGCTTCCGGACAACGCCCCCCCAAAAGATGAAAGTTTACACACGTAAGTAACACGTGTAAAGGATTCTCATGTGACTGCAGACATTGCATCTCCCACAGCTACAATAAAAATTTTTAAAACACTTCTTTCGCAGATATTACTGTTGATAATGGTTTCTCGGGTTATCGTTAAATCGATATTAGTATGTTTTGCAGAAATATTTCTGAACAATTAGGCTGCAAAATATGTGGACAAAATATTGATATACTTGAGAAAAAAGTGCAAGGATTGTCATCAGTTTTTTTTCCATAAAATGTGTCCAAAAATATGTAAAATATCTGAGAATTTTAAATAATGTTTATGCATGTTTAATACTAAATAGAATATTAGAAAACTGGCCCTACTAGTGATATTTAGTATGTGATACAATAACTGTTTCGTTTGTTTCAATTGTTGATATTCCTAACAATGTGCCATTTTTGTGAACATATTTCAAAATTTTTATTAAATTATACTACATTTTCACCGTTTTCAGGTCTAACAGGTATAAGTTAAGTATATAAATACGATTGAGTACATTTAGATAAAGATTTTAAAGAAAAAAACAAAATTTCAACTTTAAATGCAAATATCTCAAAATGTGGTTTTTTGACATTGCGCGCATGATATCTTGAGAACCCTTTCATGAAACGGCTTGAAATTTTCAGACATAATAAAAGACATAGTTTTCTGTAAAATGACGAAAAATTATGTTGTTATAATGAAAATTAAAGATTTTACACATAAAATTATTTTGAAATTTTTGAAATTTTTTCTTTTATTAATTAAAATTTTAATATTAATTTTAAATATACAGTTAGACAAAATATTTTTCATCAAATTAAAATTTAGACTATTTTCTTTAATTTAAGATATTATTTTCTTAAAATAAGTGAAATATACTGAAGATATCCTGCGCGCAATGATACAACAAAAATCCATAATAAAGAAAACATGATATTATTTTTTAAATTTTAAAAATAATTTTAAAACTATTTAACTTGATGTAATATTTTTATATAACAAAACAATATTTAAAGTAGTAGACTTCAAAATTTTGAGTTAATAGCTTCAATAGTTAGTTCATAAAAATATTCTAAAAATACACTAATTTTTTACATTTTAAAGCCACTGAGAGGTGAACTGTCCCCTTAACGTGCCCATATCAAGCCTAGACACGAAGGTATTTAACGGCGCTTGTCGGCATTTGTTCCGAACACCCTGAGCACCCAAAGCTAGCGCGCTATCACAAGGTTACCTCGAACCCTGTATATATGAATCCTACCAGATCCTCCATTGCCTGTGTGACATATAAAGCGATATATATCCTCCTCTATTAAATATATCCGTCTCAGCCTGTATAGCTAGAAGGCTTCTATACAGGGTGAGGCGAAGAAAAAGTGGAATTCCCTATTGAATAAGACAGCAAGAATTTTCAGCTCCTTACCTATAGCGGTCGGTGTGGCTTGCTTTAGACTTGCCACGGGTCATGACTACTTACAGAGTCACCCGTGTCGAATGGGATTGGAAGATACAGTTACCTGCTTTCTTTGCGACTATGGCGTGCCCATGACTGGAGAACACCTCAGCATACCTCAGCTGCTGTTCTTGAATGTTTCCCATTATGTGTTACTGACGGAGCCTTTGGCGATTGTTTTTATCATTCATCTTGGTATTGGGCTGCTCGTCGACTCATGACCGAGAGGTCAGAGAAGGGCATAGGAAAAAAAAATAAATAAATATATATATATATATATATATATATATATATATATATATATATATATATATATATATATATATATATTTATATGTATATATATATATATATATATATATATATATATTTATATATATATATATATATATATATATATATATATATATATATATATATATATATATATATATATATATATATATATATACTGTTGGACCTCTATTTAACGAAGTCGCATATATATATATATATATATATATGAATCCTAACTAAGATGTTTTGGGTTACTGACGAAAAATTTTACCACAAAACACATATTCACACATGCTTAAATACTATTCCTGAAAGGAACTTTATCTAGTACTTTTCTTTAAACAATCCCAACGAACTATTTCTAAATGTCTTATTAGAAAACCACTCTTTAATAAACATTGGTGTCGGTTAAAAAATTGCACATACACAATAATTCTAAAGTATTACGTTTATGATAGACAGTGGATTTCAAGTTATTGGAAGTTAGTAATATCCTTAAAGAGATAAGATCCTTTAGAGATCCATTTAAAGAGGAATTTTATCTAGGTAAAAAAACAGAATAAGAGGAATAAGGGGACGTCCATTAATTACGTGAGGCTTTTAGGTGGGGGGGGGGGAGTCGAGCTGAATCTCACCCAGTCTCACGTGGGGGAGAGGGGGGGGTCTCGGCAAATATCACGTAATTTTTTTTCCGCAAGAAACAGTGTAAAATTGCGAGAAAACTGGGTTATATTAAGTAAAACATGTTTCTACACTAAAATATGGCTAAATCCTACACAATAGTTCCAGTAGTCACTCTAGAGACCACACTAATGAGTGGAGAGTCATTAGTGTGGTCCCATTCAGTCCTCGGGGACTATATGAGACCCCGAGGACTGAATTAGAATGAATATTCTTTTGCGAATTTTAGTAGTTCCTATTTCAGTATTTTATTGTTCGATTTTCTCACTATGATTCTAGACTACGTTCTTAGTAGTCTTAAATACTAGTCTTAACTAATCTTAAATAAAAATAATTTAGCAAATTGTGTTTTTTTAAATAAATCCAACGCAATTAAGCACAGATTAACGTATTTACACTAAAAATACGCATTTTGAAAAATCTCACGTGAGATTAGGGGGGGAGGGGTCGAGCCAAATCTCACGACATCTCACCAGGGGAGGGGAGGGGGTCAAAAAATCGCCAAAATCGCCTCACGTAATTAATGGCCGCCCCCTAATGTGGGTTCATGTCATCCTCTTGAATCTATAATCTTGAATTTATTTCTAATATAATGGGTCAGCAGTAATACATAGACATTTTTAAAAACACATTTCGAAGATTTAATCACAAAAAATCAACACCAGATGTCACAAAGCCCGTGACTCATTAATTATTGCGTAGAATTAGTAACTCTGGCTTCTGTATAACTGCTCGAAAGAGGTAAAATCGTCACCACAATCACAGGCAACTTACAGAACGTATACGGATAGAGCGATTGTTGAAAATTTGAAAACCATATGTTACCTACTAGCAATATTTGAAATCAGCCATTATATCATGATTAAAGCAAAAACAAGCCAGAAATAATGAAATTCTAACTGAATTATGGCAAAAAAAATTGAACAGGGTATAATTTTCCTCACATATCCCTTAGCCTGGGAGGAAATGGCTTATATACCAAAAAAGTTTTAGCAGCTCCTTTGAATCATGAAAGCCTATTATACTGTACAATCCGAGTAATTTTTACCATGTTTTTATTAACTCGCTTTCTTGTTTGTTTGTGTGTTTGTCCCGTACAAATCTTGCAATCAATTTTTAACTAACTTCCCAACTAGCTAGACATTTGAAACTTTTAGAACAGCTCAGAACACGATGACAATGAATTATTATAATACTTAAAAAGCCATCATTAAGCAGAACTAAATTAATTTTCAGTTAATTTTGTTTTGTAGAATGGTGCAGCCATCTATCGGCCGGGACGGGAATGAAAAGTTAAACGCAAGTTAACTTCCAATTAACTTCATTTTCTTTCAAGTTGATGGGATAATTCATCAAAAAGATTTTTAAAAAGGGTTTATTAATACATAGAATTGTCAAGTTTATATGATTCAACAGAAAATTTAAAAACGTGGTATATACAAAGTTCTTTTTATCTTGTAATTTTTGAAGAATAAGAACAAAAGAACCAGACGTTCTAGTAATCCACAACTTTACTGATAATGAATGGAAGTTACTAAATACAAGGCAAATAAATGTTTTCCTCTCTTCAAATACACTTCTGTAATTCATCATCTATTTCTCATCATCTTTTCCATAATTACCTATTTTTTCTTCGTCAGATTTCTCAATTGCGTATTCATACTCCCCGAAACCATCGAGATCACTTTCAATGTCATTAGCATCTCCATATTTATTGATAGGCGCTTGTTCTTCTTTTGATCCTTCTACTTGTTTGAGCTTTATTTTACTCTGGGATTCAAGGTTATGCCCTTGGACTTTATTCTTCTGTATGGTTTGGGACTCTGAAAATTCGATAACATAGTCATAAATGGACCGAGTAGGAAAAAATATGGACTCGAGTCTGGCACAAGCTGCGTTGAATAACTGCCAGAGAGAACACATTGAAATCATATCAGAGCCGGTCCCATGGATGAGGCCGCGAGGCAATCGCCTCAGGCGCCGAATTGAAATAGGCACCAAAATAAGACATGGTTAAAATAAGAAAATTTTAACGAATAACGAAAAAATATTAATAGATTAATCTAATAAATGAAGAAGTTCACAAAAATATACAAATATAAGTGCATATTTAGGCTGTTTTTTTTATATGAACTCCTGAATTTGAGATGATGAGAATTAAATTTTGAATGCCTATTTTCAAACGCTATTGTAGCTCTAAGAATTCTTCTGACTCTACCTGTTACTGTAGCAGAGGCCGAGCGAAGTTTTTCAAAAATGAAAATATTTAAGAATTATACATGAACAACAATAACTCAAGAGCGATTGAATGATCTAGCAATAATTTCTACAGAAAAGACGGTTTGAAAAACAACAAATTAGCGATACAATCAAACAATTTGCTGCCATAAAGGCTCAAAGAATGATTTAGAAATTATTTTTATGACATAACAAATTAAATTCAAATTTATTTACTTTTTCTACTCTTTTAAAGGTTTGTATATTTTATTAAATTTCATGTTCTTTTAAAATAAATACATATTTTTCCCAAAATGTCCGTTATTCTATTAAATCATTTTCAGGGGCGCCGTTCGTACAGTGCGAACGCCTAAATCTAGTCTTCTTTTCACTTGCATTCAATGTATTCCAGTTAAATGCGCTGAAAAATGGCTAGTGCTGTCATCTGTTATCAGTTTAAAGGAGTAAAAACATTTTACAACCTTTAATTGGAAATTTTTTTCAAGATTCTTTAGATTAAGAAAAATTGGGAAAAAATCTGCACCGTGTAAACGAGGGAGGTTGTTGCCCCTGAAAGGGTTAAGTCGACTATTTCTAATAGAGATACGTTCATTTCTTGAGTCTCTCAACAAATTTGAAACTTGCCTCAGGCGCCACAATGGATTGGCCCACAATGGATTGGCCCCACAATGGATTGGCTCTGGTCATGTTTCGGGAATTTGACCCGTAACGCGACATAACGCGACATGCGACAAAAATGCTACACCCTTACTACTGCGACATAGACGAGACAGCGACAAAAATTGCGCTATCATGTAGCACAATGGTGCGGAAGCTTTTTTTGACCCCGACCCACTTTCTTTAAATATAAAAACCACTCAACCCCCAATGAAAATATTTTGGCAAAAACACAATTTTATAAAAAAAAATCTTGCAAATTTAAAAGAATAAATAAAATAAAATAAAATAAATAAAGGAAAAAATAGAGACGACTGCACATTTTGAGGATATATTTATTTTACATAATAACAATAAAAAAATTTTTTGCTTATCATGTGCACTTGTTTTTAATAAAACTGTTTGACACCTTATATAACAATATCATAACATTTTTTAACATATAAGAAAATATAAATAAAAATATTAAAAATATGATAAATATAGAAATTAATTACAGAAAATTATAAATAATTATTGAAAATTTCAATTTTAATTGTATTATTCAATATCACGAACTTACTTCAAACTTTCCACTACCTATTTAATTTTTTTTCATGACCCCCAATTGGGTCACGAATTTGTGCACCACTGATGTAGCATGTCTGATTGGTGTAACCACTCTGCGGAAAAATTACTAGTTTTTCAATGCAGCATGTGTCAGACATGGGTTTTTCAGACACGGGCTTTCTGAGTGTGTGGCATGCCTAAAGCGAACTTTAATTTCTGGAACTTTTAATGTTGTTGCTGTTGTTGTTCCTCATGCCCCCTGGTCGGAATTTATTCCAGACGAGGTCCATAAAGGCTACCGGGTTGAAGGGTGCGGGTCCGGTTTATAATGGCACCTCAATGGTCGATTCCGATTTAGCCAGGCGCCAGCTCACTTTTGACTTCGCACCCCCAGGGGTGGCATCTGGGGGAATCGTACCCTCTTCCACCCTCTCTGACCTCATAGAGGGACTTTCCGGTCTACGGACTTAACGTGCCCATATCCGGCCTAGACACGGAGGCATTTAATGGCGCTTGTCGGGATTCAATCTGAAGATCCGCAGCAGCAAAAGCCAACGCGTTATCACCAGGCAACCTCAAGCCCTTGAATTTTTCTTGAATTTCTGAATTGACGAGCATGAAATATTTTGACAGAAGTTATATTAAGGTGCTCTCAGCAGTTAAGGCTGCTATGTACTAACCCCATTGGATTCGCTCACCTCAATGTTAACCTATGGAGAAAATTTGTCCACGGATTGCCGACTTGGATTCAAAGATTTTTTTTTTTAATTCCTCATAGAGAAAGAAATTTTACATTTGTGTACATTTTTCGTTTTTTTTAAATTGCAATTAATATTTTAAAATTTAAGTTATTCGGGGAAAAATCTGGTGTAGTGGGTTTTAAACGCTCATAAATTCCCTCGGTGGACGAAATTTACAAAATGAATCCTGTAGTACTTTGCAGAAAAGTTCAGGTTATCTGACAATACCAATTTTATTTGATTATCAGCATTTATGTACCTGTAAATAGTTGACAAAAATATATGTTAAATAAAAAAATTTGGGGGCAGCGCTTAACCCCCCTATAGAGAGAGAGCCATTACAATCCCTCAAAATGTCAATCCTAAGGGGGGTGGAATTATCGAACTGTCAACTGGACTCTTCCCACCCCAAGAGTCTGCAAGAAGAGGAAAAGGGAAATACGATTTTTTTCTTAGTACATAGCAGCCTTAACATTATATCAGACTTTTAGATTTCTGATTTTTAATTTCTTCAATTTCGAGGCTCTGTCTCCCATTTGAATTAAGAATTATAGCAATATCTGCGTCGAGAATACACACCAACAAAAAAGCACTTCGAGATTTTGTAACCAAATGAATTTAGAAGGTCAGGTATTATGCCTTACACTTCAACTAGTCGACGAACAAGAAATATTTTTTAAAGCATGGTATTCTGCTTCAGTCAACAATCAACTTAAATGAAATTTTGGTTACCCGAATTCTTTTCTATTCAGTTTCGCGAATTAATTTTGTTATAAATATTTAATTCCGAAAATCGTAACAATATTTGAAATAAACATGCTCAATAACATAAAAAAACATTTTAATTTACCATCAATCAAATTTAGGAGTTCAGGGATCGTGCGATTCGTTGCAATGCGGTGAAGTGCGGGAAATACTTTAACAATCACTGTATTACGATATTGTAAACTGTTCAAATTTTGTATCAAATTTTTAGTTCCCCATTTATTAATTAGCTTCGTGGTTTGATATTTTTAAAGACTTATAAAGTCCTGTTTCAAATTATTTGCGATAACCAAAACTGTCCCTGTTTGTTTTTGCTCTAATTTTCAAATCTGGACTGTTTGGATAGGCCTAAAAAGAATTTTTACATCAATTTATCAATCTTCAATCACTATTTTCAGTCATATTGAATTAGACACTAATTAATCGAATTAATTCTCTAGCAAAAACGATTCCTTTTCTCCTATTATGTTATGATGTATATGTGAGAAAAGGAATGATAGAATTTCTTTAATTCGTTTAATTATTTGCATATCATATTTAATCTTTATAAAATTATGCGCCTATCTATTCTCCTAAACGAGAGAGTTAGTTCGATTAATTAGTCTCCAATTAATTATATTTTCCGTCATATTGAATTAGAGACTAATTAATCGAATTAATTCTTTCACAGAAATGAATAGGTAGTTAAACAATTTTGAATTTAAAAAAATAAATAAAACCTCTAAATATATAATCTCTAAAATTATTCACTCATGCTAATGTTATGTTATCATAATGGGAGAAAAGGAAAAGTAGAGTTTTTTCTAATTCGTTTAATTATTTGCATATCATATTTAAGCTTTATTAAATTATGCGTCTATCTATTCTTATATACGAGAGAGTTAGTTCGATTAATTAGTCTTAATTATGATATTTTCAGTCATATTGAATTAGAGACTAATTAATCGAATAAATTCTCTCGCAGAAACGAATAGGTAGTTAAACTATTTTGTGTTTTTCAAAAAAAATTATACCTCTAAATGTAAAGTCTCTAAAATTTTTTACTCATGCTAATGTTATTTTCTCATAATGGGAGAAAAGGAATGATAGATTTTTTTTAATTCGCTTAATTATTTGCATATCACATTTAAGCTTTATTAAATTATGCGTCTATCTATTCTCCTAAACGAGATAGTCAGTTCAATTAATTAGTCTCCAATTAAATATGATTGACAATATCAACTGAAGATCAGATAATTTAATAGAAAAAGTCTTTTTAGACCCATCCAAACTGTCCAGATCAGGTTCATTGTTTATTTATTATACATAATAATGAAAAAAGTTGAAATCTTTTTCTTCTTTTGAGTATCCTTGGATAAGTATCATATGTCTTACAATCGATATACATCTATAAATTTCTCAAACAGCAGTCGTGGAGTCATGAAGCCTTTGACAATAAGACTGAAACCAGGTTTCATGAATGCAGTCTGAATATACACTGAAGTGCCAGAAAAACTGGACTTATCTAAAGTGTCGTTGAGCATCGGCTACTAAAACCTATATCATTCAGTAAATCTTCTACAATCTTCACAGTTATGTTATTAGAGGCCCAAACATTGAATCCGTTTCTGCGAGAAATTGATATGCATGTATCAATTTCTCATCTATCAATTTCTGCAAGAAATTGATATTAACCTTTCGTTTCTGCGAGAAATTGATATGCATCTATCAATTTCTCAAACAGAAGTCGTGGAGTCATGAAGCCTTTGACAATTAGACTGAAACCAGGGTTCAAGAAGGCAGTCTAAATATACACTGAAGTGCCAGAAAAACTGGTCTTGTCTAATTCGTCGTTGGACATCGGCTACTAAAGCCTATATCATGCATTAAATGCTGTACAATCCTCACAATTATGCTAGTAGACACCCAAACATTCAATTACGATGTAATTTTTGCCAATGATGCGCTCATTTTGCTTTATATGATTGTCGACAGACGACGTCAATTACAACTATCCAGAATGTTTCGACTTCCACACTATAGTAGAAGGTTCGATGCTTTACTGGAATTCTTATATTCCCGGTACCCCCTTGAAATGGTCGAAGTTGAAAATCCAAACTTCGCCAGTATGTCTAAAATGCCATGACCCATCGCCCGAGCACCAACTATCATACCTCGTTGAAATTCACCTACATCGTGATCACCTGTCATGCTCCCTTCTCAGTCAGCTTTTGAATAATCCACAAATGTCTGTCGGTCTATATAAGCTGCTTGCGGGTGAAAAGCATTTACGAGGGTGGGGGTATTGCCATATGATCCGAAAGTGATCATCTATTCCAGTTTTTCTGGCACTTCAGTATTTATAGAGAAGCTAATACGAAGCATTTACCATGTTTTCTTTGCAGATCTTCTTCGCAGTGCATCAGGTTTGGTTCCCAAACGTTCTTTTTCCGGTAGCACTTGAAAGTGGCCTCCGGTTCACCATGAATGTAATGATTCTCGTTGCATTTTATTACGCAGACCCTTTAAATATAAACAGTTAAGTTACTTTTGCACAAATAGCGGAATGCAATGATTCAAGCCTTATTTGCATCGTGTTACAAAGCAGAGAAGTTAAACTATCGCGTAGTTTCTTAAGGGCCTGTTCACATAGGAGTCCGTTGCGTTGCGTTAAGGAAAAGATGACGTTGAGACAAAAATAAACCAATCATATGCCTCCAAACGATTAGCAATGAAATTTTTAACGCCTATGATTGGTTTATTTTCGTCTCAACGTCAACTTTTCCTTAACGCAACGCAACGGACTCCTATGTGAACAGGTCCTTAGGCTGTTGTGTACTAACACTACTGGATTCGCTCACGTCAATGTTAACCTATGGAGAAATTCACAAAGATTGTGCCGACCACAGCGTTTAGTCTATACGGCAATGCAAACTTGATAACCAATCGATGCAGTAATTCCTGAGTCCTATAGTCTTGAGTCCGTCTGTTTGTGTCGATTTTCGGCCTTAGGAGCCGTGTCAAGGAGTATAATTAACCCCCGACGGATGGCCCCACCGGCGCATAACCCCTGTAGAAAATGTGTTTACTATTTACAGCATCATAAGTGCTGATAATCCAATAAAAATGGTATTTTCAGATAGCATAAACTTTTCTGCACCTAGCAACACGATTCATCTTATAAATTTCGTCCACCAAAGAATTTATCATTGTTTAAAACATTCTACACCAGATTTTCCCCGAAATAATTTAAATTTTAAATATTCTTTGCATTTTATTAAAAACACGAAAAATGACCTGAAGTATAAACACTTCTTTCTCGATTACGGTACAATTTTTAAAAAAATTCTCTAAATCCAAATCAGCAATCCTTGGACATATTTTCTTCATTGGTTAACATTGAAGTGAGTGAATCCAATAGGGTAGTGTACACAGCAGCCTTAAATGTTCATCAAAAATTAATGGATTTGTGCAGTGAGTAAATCGATTTGGGCACTGAACGGCTCATTTATGAGTTCGAAACGAGTTTCTATTTTTCATTTATTTTTTCTTTTATTGTGGATATCAGAAGCTATATCTCCCTGCTATGTATATTCCAAAGCTTCATTCTATCCTTGAGATGGAAATGAAGGTAACTTCTTTTGTTGTATTGCTTCATTTCTCTATTAGCCCGTGAAATAGTAAGATGGTTGCCCATAGTAGGTTTTCGCTCGATTTAACGTTTTGAATATTCTCAGTTTCAAACACTTTTTTTGAGTACTTCGTTTCGATTCGAAACCAAACTTTTATTTCGCAAGATAATACACAGATAACTTTCATTTTCACGTCGGATTTTTCATAAAATTCCGAAACATATCAATTATAACTTCCCCTTTTTACAAATAAAATAAATTTCAGGTAGTCTCTAACGAAACTATCGCGGGTTATTAACGTAGGATTACTTATCGTTGCTTACCTCTTTTGAATGGATATATGTAAGTATGCGTTATGTATATATCTATCTATCTATCTATCTATCTATCTATCTACACACACATATATATATATATACAGAGGCTGTTCACACATTTTTTAGACGATGTATATTGTATTCACAAAACTAAATTACATAAAATTCTTGTGTTTTAAATGTTCTATTTGACATTCCTTACTCTTAACTATCTTTCGACACCGCAATTTCCAGGATAATAATGCCTTTTGAAGTGTCAGAAGAGGTATTCTATCCCATTCCTCCTGAACAGCTTTCCAGAGTCCTGTAAGGGTTTTGGGACGACGTTTGGATAATGCAGATTTTAAAAGTCCGAAATCACAAAAATCCATAGGTGATACATCGGGAGATTTAGTAGGGATATCAGTGAAGGGTATGGCCTTGATACCAGTTTTCGTTCCATTTCTTCCGTGTACTTAAATTTTTTTCTCCCCTTTTATGATAATAAATGGCTCCTTTTTTTGTTGCAATCATTTAAATATACCCATGATTCATCTATTGTGACAATTGTTTTCCATTTTTCTTTGGATAAGTGTTTCTCATATAGAATTCTGCAGCGTGTCCTGCGTTCAGCGATATGATTTGGAAGAATATGATGCACATTGCGTTTTTTCGCTTTCTTAAGATTTAAATCAACGTTTATAATTTTGTTTACAGTGGACACCGAGCATTTAATGATTTTGCAACTGTCCTTTGACTAGGGGGATTTTCTTTTAACATTAAACAACGTACCTTTGCAATAGTCGAAGATGTCCGTTTTTTCCTTGGATACTTGTTTGGAATTTTTTTCCCACTTGAGGCTCCAATTTGACGTTTTTTTCCTTTCTTGTTGACGATATTACCTATCGACGCTTTAGATATCACAAAACCATGACTCTCACATCGTTTTTGGATAACGGAGTATGCATATTTCTCTTCGGAAAGAGCATAAATATAGCCTTCGAACCACTCCTTTGTTAAAAACGCCATTTTGAATAAAAACAAAACTTTCAAGCCGCAGACGATAATTTTGACTTTTAAAACCATAGTACAATTGCAATTATTTCTTTTGCAGCAAACGATTTTTTATTTCCGCTTACGAAAATCGTCTAAAAAATGTGCGAACAGCCTCTGTATTCTGCCAAAGTTATTCAATTCCTACTATTAGTTCACACTCTCCCGATATATATTTATATATCTTGTTCAAAATTTTCAATCGTTAATAAAATACTTTTTATTCATCCACTCAAGTTCAAATACATTTTTTAAAACTTGTAGTGGATGACACTTGATATCAATACAGTTTTTTCAAATATTAATTCATTAATTAAATTTAACTAATACATTTTAGTTTTATATGGGAGCCCTTTCAATAGCCCTACCAAAATCGTCTAAAAAATGTGCGAACAGCCTCTGTATTCTGCCAAAGTTATTCAATTCCTACTATTAGTTCACACTCTCCCGATATATATTTATATATCTTGTTCAAAATTTTCAATCGTTAATAAAATACTTTTTATTCATCCACTCAAGTTCAAATACATTTTTTAAAACTTGCAGTGGATGACACTTGATATCAATACAGTTTTTTCAAATATTAATTCATTAATTAAATTTAACTAATACATTTTAGTTTTATATGGGAGCCCTTTCAATAGCCCTACCAAAATCGTCTAAAAAATGTGCGAACAGCCTCTGTATATATATATATGTATGTATGTATGTATGTATGTTAAAATTTTGACGCATTTTGGTACTTTTATGTTTAAATATTTACTGCTGGCCCAAGCGATACAGACTGGGTTTGGCGTGCTGCCAAAATAATAACTCGCGACGCAGGACATCTGAAATTTTGCTTTCCGGAGGACCGTTATGGAGGAACGTGATCCTACCTTAAAAAGAAATTCAGATTTAATATTTCCCTAAAAGTTTAAGGTTTGGGAGATTAATTAAAATTGCATTGAAGTATATTATTGTTGTTCCAAATGCCCCCTCTCAGGAAGTTCCAGACCAGGTCCATATACGATTTGCGAGCTGAGTAGTACGGCTGTGGTTTATGATAGCACCTAAAGGGTCGGAGTCCGACTTAGAGCTCCATTTTGACAGATCCCCCTCGGTGGCGATATCTGAGGGATTCCCCAGATATCGCCCCACCCACTGACCTCATAGAATGACTCTCTGGTTTACGGATTTAACGTGCTCATAGCCGGACTAGATATGGAGGTATTTAATGGCGCCTGTCAGGATTCGATCCGTGCAACCTCAGTACCGAAAGATGAAGAGCTACCAACAGGCTACCTTGGGCTCATGAAGTTTGTACTTGAAGTAACACTAACATGAAGTAATTGCCACTAACTTGAGTAACCACTAACTCTCGTGGGTGCCGTGGCACAGTTGGCAAGAGCAGCGGACCAATGATCTGAACTTCCCTGGTTCGATTCTCGTAGCTGCTAATCCACCGCCGTGTTCACTAATTATGGCCGGGACACGCAAAATAGGTTATGGCGGCAATGTCCTCCAAGTTCTCAAATTTTCCTCTGGAGGTGCGGGGTCAAGTGTTCCGGTCTCGTCACTTGACTCGGTTGAAAATTACGGGACCGGTCATTCAGCCAACTCGGACTCCGACCCTTGTGGTGCTAATTCAAAACAGGACCCACGCCTTTCAGCCCAATAGCATATTAGGACCTGATGAATGGAACCTCCAACCAGGGGCCATTAGCAATAACAACAACTAACTCTCACTTGAGGTGACTACTAACTCCACTTGAGTTACCACTTACTCTCCCAGTTAGTTGCCACTAACTTGAAGTAGAAATAAAATATATGTAGAAGGAAAATATATATCAATAGCATATCATTCACACTTCATCGATTGATTGGATAAATTTAACTTACTTTTGGTAAGACCAGAAACTGCATTCCACATTTCCATTCAATCCTTTTTCATTTATGATGCACCAGGAATTATAAGGATCGTCTTTCGCTAAACGCCTTTTTCGACCAAACTTTGAGATGCTGAAGTGTGTAACAACGGCTTAAATGAGAGAGAATAAAGTTTATTATAGAGAATAATGATAATAATTTTGGAAAATAGTATTCTGTAGTTAATAAGGCTCATAACTAAAAATTTTATCATAGTCTAGTGATGTAATTTCCCAGAAAATCTGCTCGAAACCACAGATGTTGTGAGTTTATTTCTTTTGCTAATAGTTTAATTTATTGAAGGCAATAAACCGATTTGAAACATAGATTTTTTATTTTTATTGGGAGAAAGACGAAAAATAAACTATCGAATTTATGACGTTTGTCAAAATAGATAGATAAACTACTTTATAATACATTTTATCAATGATGTTTAATAGTTGGCATAATTACAAACGTATGACTATGTATAAAATAAATTACCACACCAAAAAATATAGTTTCATTCTACCTTATCATTTTAAAAGGACAAATACTTCAGAGCTTATTGCTACCAAGAGGGGCTTGCAATATGCGTATCAAGTATAGGATCAATTTCACGATGTCTGGATTTTAACTGATAGTCGTGCTTCAATTCAACACCTTTCTAATTGGACTAATATTGGGGACCAAACTAGCCTGGACATCTTAGATCTTCTTGACCGGCTTTCTTCTAGATACACTATCCATTTTCAGTGGATCCCTTCCCAAGTTGGGATTGACGGTAATGAAAGGGTCGACTTTTTAGCCAGGCCCTTGACCAATAATGGTCAAGTAAAATAAACCACATATGTAGTGAGTTCATTTCTTTTGCTAATAGTTTAATTTATTGAAGGCAATAAACCGATTTGAAACATAGATTTAGCCAGGCCTTGACCAATAATGGTCAAGTAAAATAATTTAACTTACGTTTTTTGAGATCAATTTCTGCAAACCGAAGCAATTTCCTTCCGATTCTGTGCTTTTGGGATGAAAAGTCATCTCTCGTGTAATTTACATTAGAATGCCGTAAATAGCTTGAGCTATGATTTGATTCCACTTCTGATGATGCACGTGTTTCTATAGGTGAGATTTCCTGTTTGTTTTCTAGAGATGTATGATTTATATTACCTCGTTTAATATCAAAGATCGGTAATCTAGGTGTTGAGTCTGGTTGCGCATTTGGAAGATGTGAAGACACTCCTACGAGTTTGTTTATGTGTTCCTTGTCATTTGTTACCATTCGTTGACTTCCCTCATCTAGGCTTTCAAACGTCTCATAACCAAACAAAATATGTTTCGTTGTATAACGAGAAGAGTTTCGGCCAGTTAACAAATATAGCAGGTGTCTTTCAAAGTCTTTATCCATTCTCAAGTTTGCTAGTTTTCTATAGTCATCTTCAGCTCGATAAACTACTGTCAAGTTCGACTGTCCTGGATGTTCTTCAATGTATGGCGATGATACGATTGCGAGATTGTGAATTTTGTAATAGTCAATTGTTTCAGTGGTTTCTTTTTCTTCTTCTTTGTACTTAGGAGACACACCATCTAAAAAATGATGTTTAGTTGCATTTTCAGTGAACAAAACTTGAAAATGACTTGCCGAGTAGTTAGGTATACTGAAATTTACTCCTGTATTACCATAGTTTTCACCTTCGGTTATTGTTGGCAAATTTGACTTTCTTTGTTGTTGGTCGGAGAAGTCTGATGATATAATTTTAAGACTTTCAATACCATTCATGTCCTTCTTTCCGATAGTTCCTTTGTTATCTTCTGTATATTCAGATATTTCACTACCAAATAAATGTTGATGACTTGTATAGTCAGAGGTATCTTGTTCAATAAATGAACGTGGCGAGGGACTTTCAGTGTCATCTGGCTTATTGAAAATCATACTCTCGTTACCATTATTTCCTTCTTGTGATGACATTGGCAGTTTCGACAATCCTAGTTGTTCTTCTTGAAGATATTGGGATATGATCTTAGGATTTTCCGTATTCTTTGTATCATTTCCTTCAGTAGTTTCAGCCTTTTCAGATGTAACATCGTTTATTAAGTGTTGATGAAGTACATTGCCGGAGGAGCCCTGTTCTGCTTTAAATAGCAAGTGGCTTGAAGAACTATTAGTCTTTCTGAAATTCCTACATTGATTGTAATTTTCTACCCGAGAAATTATTGGCAAATTCATCTTTCCCATCTGTTTGTCATAGAGTTGGGACGACATGCTTTTAAGATTATCAACACCTTTCATTTCATAAAACCGAAATAGCATACAGAAAAAACAGAAGGGATCTGTTTTATATCCTTCTGTATTTTTAGACGTTTTGTCTCCAAACAGATGTTGGTCAATAGCATCTTCGGAGGAGTCTTGAACAGGGGATGAATTTGTCAAGGAACTTTCAGTTTCATTAGACAGTCTGAAATTCAAACTTTCATTATCGTTATTTAACCCGCCAAATGCTGATGGCAAATTCGAATTTCCTGGTTTGTCTTCAAGATTTAAAGTTATGATTCTAAGACTATAAGCAACTTTTCCATCAATTATATAAGCAGTCTGATTTTCTCCTACGCTGTAATCAGGAGTTTCAATGCTAGACAATTCATGGTCGGTTGCATAATGTGAAACATTTGTTGTAAAAAACATGTGAAGCAAATAACTTCTAAAATCATTAACCTTTTGGGAATTCAGGCTTACATTTCCAGAGATTTTATCTTTAGTAAATGGTTTTAAACTCCACTCTAGTTGTCTTTCACGGAGGTCGAAAGACATATTTCCCGGAATATTTCCTTTTACCATTTGATTTTCAGACATCTTTAGTTGGAAAGTTGTTTTGTTGCGAACATCAAATGGTACCGTGACATCGTCTGAGAAGTCTTGTATAGAGAGTTCCCCTACCTCGTGAATATTTGTGTTGTTCAATACTTCTGAATTTTTGACGGATGCCTTATCGTGAGGAGATGAAGAGGTCGTTGATAAGTTCCCAGGAGCCCCTGATAAGGAATAACCCTTATTTACTGGATAGTATGTAACATTTAGGTTATCAGATGCTGTGAAACTACTGTCTCCCCTCACCGTATGAAAAGCCCCATCAGCTTCTTTTATTTGTCTACCAAAGGATGGATTTCCTTTCATAGGTACCATAACAATATCTTTAGTAAAATCCGTATGGTTTTTACCGGGAACGCCAATTTTTTTAGGCTGTGTAGGGTGTTTTTCTCCCACTAATGTTGTTTTTAATTTCCGATAATTCTGACTATGCCTTTGTTTTGACGAAGCCGGATACTCATTCATTGACGTAAGCTTGTGCAGTTGTCCTGGGAGTATCGAGACACCTTCACCAGGCATTTCAACAGCAAGTTTTATGACCATAGGTTCCTCTTCGTCGTCATCTCTGTTGAATCGCCAATCAGTTTCTACGCTACGTTGAAATTTTAAAATTGTTGGCTGACTATCGGGAGCATTGTAATCGATAATAAAAATTTTTTTCTTAATAATAATGCCTTGCTTCTTCAAAAGTCCGTACTTAAAATATTTAATCAGCATGTCCAAGTTGTTTTTTGGAATTGATATTAAGCTGATTTCATGGTTACCGAGATACTTTGAGCCATTTTCGACATATTTCGGGTTGAAAAAGGATGTATGATTCATGCCTGGAAGCATTTTATACATTGAATTTGGTGTAACAATTAGTAAGTTTCCTAGACCTGTAGAGAACGAAAAAAAAGTTTGTTTAGGGCGAGACATATAACTGAAATTATTCTCCTTATTATGCAATTGCTGTGGTCCGAAGTCGTCGACAGAACAAATTGGGCACTTATTTTCAGGACATTTACTACAGTTTACGAATCTGTGGAAGTGCTTTGTACAAGGCTCGCAAATCCCGCCTCTACTGACATTATGACACCTAGAGGAAGACAACATTATAACTTATAAATATATATAATAAAATTATTATTGCTAAATGAAATTATAATGTGTTACAAAGAATATAAAAGGATAATTTGCACTCATTCAAACCATTTCTCAAAAAGTAAGCTTAAACCATCGTCATTTTATTTGCATTAGGTTGCATATAGTGCTTAAGTTTACATACTATATATTCATGGTATCAAATGGTATTTTACAGCATCTACTAATGTTATCAGGACCTGTAAAGGGATATTTAGAAGCTTTAATGTAAAAGGGTTTAATAATAGGGAATCTAGGTTAAAACATTCCCGCAACCATATCATGTGGTTGCATATAGTGCTTAAGGTTAATATTATATATTCATGATATCCATTAGTATTCTACAGTATCTCCTAATGTGATCAGGACCTGTAAAGGGATATTTAGAAGCTTGAAGGTAAAATGGCTTAATAATAAGGAATCTGGGTTAAAACATTCCCCCCCCCCACCCATGTCATTTGTTTACGAACTTTATTTTCTATTTCATTTCAATCGGGAATCTCATATGAACATACTTAAGACTGCCATAAATTCCATCGGTTTGATTTCGCCATTAATGAGGAGCTTTTGAATTTATTTTCTTTTTTAAAGTTCTCTCCAATAAGTCCATTTAGGTTTTGGCCAAGATGTAAATTTTTTGAAGACCATTATGTTCCCAACAAACGTTTGAATTGGCAAGACTTGAAAGTGTATTGTGTTGAAGTTTATTTCCATGTATTTATTGATTGAATCAATACTCATAGAAATTCTCTCTTTTCTCTGTGCATTCCTAATTCCTCTATTCTTTTTATGCCAAATTTTGCATGATTTCCCTCTAGAACTGTACATATAATATAGGATACCTAAAAAAAAGTCATTTACCCCTCTTGATGATTTCATACCCGTGATCTTTTATGTGATCCATATTAATAACTTATTTTTTCTTTAAACTGTCATCTCAATAGCAGTGTAGTTCTGTTGTATTTAATTAATAGCGTATAGCCGATATATAAGAACCCCGACCAACACTGTTCTGTTGAAGGTAGTTTCTTTTCATCTAATACAACTTAAATGGTCACTCATTTACAGCTATGTTGAGTAAACACACCTTTTCATTGATGAAGTATGATTAGGAGAATCATATTTTATATCTTAAAACATAACTACTGAGGACGGCATTGCAATCCTTGCAAGATAATGGAGTTTGATTCTCGTATTTTCCCCTTTGGTGTTATTTTTTTATATGCCAGGGATAAACTGTATAGTTAAAGGTAGTTTCGTTAAATACTATGCTCTTTTGATGGTCATGACCTGCTATATTGAGTGAATAAAAACTTCTGGAGTAAGGGATCATTCTGTGCTTATCCTTATGGATTTAGACCGGGAAAACTTTATTTTAAAGTGTGAATATTAACGCATTATGTACACACATTCCCGTATGCGCGATTAAGTTTGTTTAATGTTGTTGCTCCTAATACTCAATGGCCGGAAGTGCCAGACCAGGCCCATATAGACCTCGGACTGAGTAGTGAGGCCCTGGTTTATAACAGCACCACAAGGGTAGGAGTCCGTCTTGGCTAGGTGCCACTATAACTAAGGGGGGACCGAGCACCCCCTAAGGTGACATCTGGGGCGATCGTACCTTCTCCCATCCACTGAGCTCATAGAAGGACTTTCCGATCTACGGATTTAACGTGCTCATATCCTAGACACGAAGGTATTTAACGATGCTTGTTGGGATACGATCCGAGCACCCTCAATTCCGAAAGCCGACGCGCTACCGATAGGCTACCTCTGGACCTAAAGTTTGTTTAATTCTCGCGTTTTGAAAATAGCGTTATTCTAGGCACAAGCTGTGCGGGACATGCCGCATAGTTAAAGATAATTCATAGCATAATATACACTCATTGAGTGTTCACATTACCATCTCTGCAATGTAATGTTGTTTATTTCTTTCATCTTTGCAAACAGAGCTAAATATTTGTTATGAATTTCATAGCAAAAATGTATGCCTATTAGGTGCTATTACGATATGAGTATATTAAATTTATAACCCCTTCATAGAATAAATACAAACACATTGTGTACTTACATTTTCAGTGGTGTAGCCTTGGCCGGTTCGTCGACAGAGCATGCGCAAAAGTGGATCTTGTAGAGAGGACATTTGGTACGCAACTCCTGTCCCACAACGATTCCATAAGTCATGAGTGCAATCATCATCCATTGGGCTGGAAATTAGTTAGTATTAGAAGTAAATTTTTAAATCTGAGTCGCTTTAGAGTAAGAATAATGTGTGTAAACCTTTATTTTCTAAGGGAGGGAAAGGAAGGAATTTAAACACTTTCCCATTATACTGACTGTTTTAATGTGGGGGTTGGTCTCAGCATATCATAACGGCTTTTCTCCAAGAATCGCAGTTCGTAGAGAAGTTGGTGACAGGTTTATTTAATGGGAAAGTGCCGAAATATGTAAATAAATAGAAAAAATTATCAAACTTCTATATTTACTCATGTATTAGCAGAGAAACATATTATCTAATTGGTTTTCTCGACCTTTTTTCAGCAAAAGATGGCCGTGGATATTAAGGCTGCTGTGTACTAACCCTATTGGATTCTCTCACCTCAATATTAACCTATGGAGAAAATTTGTCCAAGGATTAAGGATTTGGATTGAAAGATTTTATTTTAAATTGTACTCCGTAATAGAGAAAGAAATTTTACACCTTGGGGCATTTTTTAAAATGCAAATAATATTTTAAAATTTTAATTTTTCGAGGAAAAAATCTGGTATCGTGTGCTTTAAACGCTTATCAATTCATTTGATGGAAGAAATTCATAAAATGAAACCCGTTGCAAGGTTAAGAAATGTTCAGGCCATCTGAAAATATCCTTTTTAACTGATTATCAGCATTTATGTAGCTGTAAATAGTAGATATGTTTTCTACATAGGTTAACATTGAAATGAGGAAATCCAATAGGATCAGTACACAGTTACCTTAAATATCCAACCAATAATTATTGGTTGGATATTTTTATGATATTTTTGGTGTGATATCTTTAAAAAAATATTTCAACGTTATCTTTTATTTTGACGAGGTTAAAGTTAGCCTTTAAGTATTAAACAAATGCATGATGGTATTAAAAAAATTAAGGTCTCTTAGTACAAATACAATTTGGTTTACCTTGTATTTGTACTAAGAGACCTTAATTTTTTTAATACCATCATGCATTTGTTTAATACTTAAAGGCTAACTTTAACCTCGTCAAAATAAAAGATAACGTTGAAATATTTTTTTAAAGATATCAGACCAAAAATATCATAAGAAATATTATCCATCGGGCTCAGACAAGTTGCTTCCCTAAGTAATTTCAAGTTATTTAATCAAACTTTTAATACATGATTAACATGAAAAGACTCAAATTTTATATTAAATGATCTCAAAAATATTTAATTTTGTTGCAATATTAAAAAATAATTTAAGTTTTCATTTTATATAAATAGCTGTACATCCACTGGATGACGTTTGGTCATCTTAATCTTGTGGTGTAAGTAAATAAAGTTTTGTTTTTCTAAAAGAGTTGTTTCATACAGCATATCACATCTGAAATTGCAAAAAGAAGGGGGAAATGTTTCTTGTTGTTCAGTCTTCATAAAAGACTTGCTATTTTTATTTTTATTTCTAAATAATTCATTATAATAATTGTTTCATTTTATTCATCATATTATTTGTAATTTGCATTCTGTTTGTTTTTCTGGTCAATAGATGGAATCACTATGCAACTTTTTTTTTTACTTCAAGCTAAAATGTTTTACATTCTGATGTTGTTGCACATTCGATTCTGAGTAATGGCAAGAAAATGGCTAAGAAATATTTAATCTGTTGTGGTGTATATTCTGTTCTAAGCAATGTCATGTAAGAATTAAAAAATCGCTATGTTGGATGCGATTCCGTTTTTTCTATTTTGTTAAAGATTCTGTGCAGATTATTGTTCAAACTGTTGACATTTTGCAGTGAGTTATTCATTTTGTAAAACCTAATTCCAAAGGATTGAACAGTGTGTCATGGATTCAACAGTTATGTGTTAAAATGAAGTCAATTATTAGATGCATTTTAAGGATACATGCATGGAACTAAATTTTTTAGTGTTGACTTATTATTCACGTATTATTTAGATGATGTTAAAGATAAGCCATTCCAGTATTACCTTTATTAAAAGAAGTAAGAAGATTGATTAGTTGCACTTAAACAAGAACATTAAATATTTTTGTCAATGGATTCTTATACAGTCCACTAAGATATAAAGTTATATTAATAAAATAACTGCCCCACACTTGTAAAACACATGGATTAATCATATTCATATGGAAATGCATGCCTGAAAAACTACGCCATTGCAAATTTCAAACAAAGGACATCTACGCAAGAAACGAATAGGAATGCCATCTACACTTTTACATTCGATTTTCACGAGCTTGCACCAGTGACGTTGCACAAAAATATTTATATTCATCACACCCGCGTTTAAAACCGTTTTGTTAAATTCATTCGTTCGCCCCGCCCAAAAAACAGGTGCAAAATCAAATAATACCTAATTGGAACTATTGCATAAAATTAAATATAACCCGGTAATCGCTGCCCAGGTTTTAATAAAACTTGTCTTATTATGTTTCTACTTATTACAGGGATTCCGAATCCTTAATAAAAATTATGCTTTTATTCACCGTTTTCGCTATATTAAGTTTCAGGCATACAAATTGATAGCTTTAATGTTATTTCAATGTATGAAGCTACAGCACAAGGCCCGCACCGGCTAAGAATAACAGTGAAAAGGCAGTCTTAAAGTGCTATGTTAATTTGTTTTGCTATTCAAGAGCTAAACATATTACATAAATAGCAGGTTATAAGAAATTTCAACACCAAGTGGTGAAACTAATCGAAAAATTTAATATTTCACCATGATTAACAAAAAAACGGGAACCACTTAAAGAAATTCCACTTCCTTACCTAGGAGGAGATCAAGAGAATGTCTATTCCAGGTGTGGGGAAAGTGCGGCCCTATTTAACTTTTGGCATTTTAATCTACTGCAATTTAAAAATCCGACTATTGGTATATTTCACATTTTGTATTTTTCACATTGTGAATCCACATTTTCACTTCTAGTTTAAATAAAAATTTCTTTCAGATCACAGTTGACAGATGAACATTTGGAAGATCAGCTAAAATAACGTACATCTAAATTGGTACTAAAATCTTCTAGAAAACAAACACAAACAGGATCAAATAACAATTAAATATTTGATACTAATTTTTTTGTTTCTATTCCTTTTTTGCAAATTAAAAAACCAAAGTATATTTCGCTTTTATATTTAAGAGTTATACATTTTTGGGGGGAATTTAAAAAAAATATATATATATTAATTTATTATATAAATTTTGGGTGCGGCGTTTTGAGAAATACTTTTTAACTGATGTGGCCCTCTGACAAAAATGGTTCCCCACTCCTGATCTATACAGTAAGCACAAAAAAATTAACTTCAACTATTTTACTATATAGGTGTTCTATCTATTTGCTAATGTAGAGCAAAATTGAATTCGGTGTAAAAATTTAAATTGGGCAATTTTTACTGTTACCTTTGCAGAAATATTAAGTTTATTTTCTTTTCACTAATAGTTTTAGGTATCTCTAAAAAAATACTGGTTTCTTCACTTTCCGAACAAGTTATATTAAACTTTAATGTACATTTGATTTCTTCTTTAAACGCATGCATATAATAATACGCTCAGTTTATCTTATAGCTCCTGAATTTTCAATAGTTTTGTTTATATGCTGTTCTTTATATATGCTGTGCTTTGTTTATATGCTGCAGCACCACAAACAGAATCCAATAGATTTAAATTAGATAAAATGCTGTAAAAGAGGTTAGATTAAATTAAAAAAAACACTTAAATAGTTCTAACAAGGTCTAACAATAGTTCTAACAAGGTCTAACAATAGTTCTAACAAGTCTAAACCTTGTAGTCTAAACAAGACTACAAGGTTCTAATTTCCTAAAAAGAGATTTCAATTTTATTACTTACCGATCTTACTGAACTCGAGCGCGACCATCATAGAGGGCGAAAATGAAATAGCGTTGTATGTCAGATCCACAGTTTAAAAAGTTTTCTCGCTCCCAGATACTGGTACAAAGTACGTCCTACCCGGATGCGTAGCCAAACTCTGAAATTTGTGTGCTTTTTGTCATTTCGAATGATTTTTCTTAGAATTGGTGACGAGTTTAAACAGAAAGGGCGAAAAGTGGCAAATGTGGTTTCATTTTCAGTTTAAAAGTCGCAATTTTTTAATAAGGGTAATCTGATTATCTTATTACCAGCCAGTAATTAAGTATTTCAAATCAATGAATTTAAAAAATCTATTTTTCCTCACTTACTTACATTTACATAGAAGGAATATACCTTAACTAGCTGAATACCCATGCTTCGCTATGGAGTACATTTTAGGATCATTAAAATGAAAATCGTAACTGATATTTTTACAGACAAAATAATGTAGAAGAAAATATTCAACTTAAATCTAATAGAGCATACTAAAGAATATAATACAGTTACTATAGTACAGTTTGAGGAACATTTTCCCCTTCAAAAACCAAAATTTCCTCAACCATTTTTTGACGGAGATCCGCACAAAGAAAAGACAACGGGAATTGTCGCAGAGAATACGATTTTCCCCACATACGCATTGTAGTGTCCCAATTTACCCCCTTAGGGATGGAATTTCGAAAAATCATTCCTTAGCGGCTGTCCATGTCATTAGAGGAATGCATCGTCCAAATTTCAGGCCTTTAGGTCCTGCGGTTTGGTCTGTGTGAGCTGTGTCAGTCAGTCACGGAACTGTTTTATATGTAGGTTTAATTTAATATTCATAAAACATACTTATTTGAATTAAATGCTAAAAAAATTCCGTCTCAATTAGTCTAGTGGTTAAATTATATCATTTACTGTATCTTAATTTTTTTTTGTCAATTTATTTCGTTGTTATGCACGTGACGCAAAATTAATTTAAAGTATCACAAAAAGAAAAGAAATCCCGTGATCAGTATTTAATAAACTAAATTCTAAAAATTAATATTTAAAAATTCACCCAAAATCAGAAAATGGAGAAAAATATTTAAAACAAAATTCATTTTAAAAGAATTTTTATGATCTTTCACGTGATATAAATTTTATAACCATCAAATTATTATTTTAAATGCAAACTTAAAAAAATGTTAGAAAAACAGCTTAATTTAATTTTAAAAAATCTAAGAAGAATTTTTCAAAGATCATTCTAAATGTACCCCTACTCTACAAGAAGAATCTCCATGCAAAATTTCAGCCCTCTAGGTCCAGTGGTTTGGTCTGTGCGTTATCAGTCACTCAGTCAGTCACGGAACTGTTTTATACATATAGATATGTAGAAGATTAGCTTTCCTGTCGTGTGATCTTTCATGTACATGTACATTTTATATTGGGTTTTGGGGGAGATATAATAGGGCTATTATTTGGTACAATTGAGCCCTTAAGGAGTTTTCAGTTAGGTGGCTGAATTAATTTCTGTTCTTTACATCGATGTTTACACTATTGTTTACGTTAGCGGGAGTGGGGAGAACTCTAGATTGCTTGGCAATACGTCTGGGAGAGGGTCGGGTAATTGAAATCATCTGTCATATTTTTAGTATTTTTAAGGTTTTCTAGGCTTATATTAGGTCTTTTAGCTAGTTTTAACGTAGGATTACGTTCCTCCATAACGGTCCTCCGGAAAGGAAATTTTCAGACGCTAAAACCGTCCGTTCGTACCTCGCTAGTTATAATTTTGGCATCGCGCCAAACCCAATTTGTATCGCCTGGACAAGCAGTAAACATTTTAACAGAAAAGTACCAAAATGCGTCAAAATTTTGACATATATATATATTGTGACGATATGAACACTTCTCCCAGGTAGCTGGGCATAGATTAATTCAAGATACGGAGTTTAGGTTTTAAAATTATGTATTTAATTATATACAATATGTACACTTCAGTTACACCAAAATTTTACTGTCAAAATTGCCCTAAGGCACCGGGGAGTTAAACTTCTTCCCCAAACAGTCAGAGTTCACTGACTATATGAAACGGCACTAAGCCCGGGATTCAAAGTTCCCCAAAATGTAATCTGGCCCAAGGCCGCAGGTATCAGTCACCTTCTGAGAGTAGATCTCAAGTCTCTCTGCCTCTTTTTCGGTCCGAGGTTCTCCAAGAAAACTCTAAGCACCTCCCTGGAACATATTTCGTCCTATCATGCGTTGGTTTTTGTGTTTCGACGTTGATTTGCTGAAATCAGTGACATCAGCTATTTCCAACATTCGAGAATTTCTCACGCCGAGGGCTTAGCGTAACGAACCGCACTTTTGTGCATGAAGAATGCCGGACTCTACGTGTGTGGCCTTTGTCGCCAGCTGACACCCTCTTGCCAGTAGACAAGTAGAGGAAATACCGCCCTCTGTCCGGCGATGACCATCAGTCAGTTAGCTTGACACTAGGGTTCCACCCAGTTCACGCCCCCCTCTGTTGCCAAGGACAGGGGTGACAAAGACACATCAAATATTCACACGACTGACTGCTTGAAGAATTTCCTATTCTTCACAGCTTCCCCCACCCTTACATCATAGTTCGGGGATACAGTGTGGTACATATATGTGTTTCCACCTCTACACTTGAGCTCTGAGGCAAGCAACTTTAAGCACATAATTTACACTACTATACTTTAACTAACCTAAATAAACATAAATAACAGCATACAAAAAAAAAAAAAAAAAAAAAAAAAACACTTTCAAGTACAATTATTGTAAGAACTAATTCTATTTACACCTTCATTAGCAAGACATACGGCTAAGCGTATCTGCATTCTGGTTAAACTTTCCAGCCCGGTGTTCAATAGTAAAGTTATACGGTTGCAGAATTAAGGACCACCGAAGAATCCTGGAATTCGTGCCGGTGTGATTTTTTAACCACTTCAATGGTTTGTGGTCTGTTATGATTTTGAAATTTGCACCATCTAAATAAAAATGTAGTTTTCGAACCGCGAAAATTATCGACGCGCACTGCCGTTCTATTGTCGAGTATCTCTTCTCAGCGGGGCTAAATTTCCGACTGAGATACAAGACAGGATGTTCTTCTGCCCCAAACATTTGCGTTAGTACTACCCCGATCGCAACATCAGAGGCATCACATTGTATAATGAATTCGCGCTTGAAATCAGACGCATAAGGAGCGGGAAATTTTTTTATACACTGAATTTTACCCTTCACAGAAACTTTATAGAGTTTAGTGAATTCCTCTAACGTACGGTCATGTATGCGGCTGAATGTACCGTCGTAAATCAGCGTATTCCTTATCCGTATACTACGAGGTCCAGTGTCCCGAAGTTCGAGGACGCTTTTCAGGTAATCATCTTGATAAAATAATGCATAAAAGAAGCGAGATTGACCTGCAAGTCTAGAATGGTTAACCTTAAACCCTTCACTTTCTACAATCAACGTGATAACACCTAACTTGCCAGCTTTAAACAATTCCTTCCGATCTGCTGATAACTCGTTAATCCAGGTTTTATTGTCCCAAGTAAAGTAACTCAGATGTACTGGAAGATCTGATCTGCCTCGTAGGAAATAATTTATGCCTTCAACGTTTATAAACAATTTACCATTGGTCACAGAGGACAAAATATCTGTATTTGAGATTACAAAGGAAGAGACACGAGTTATACCTCTTAATTCGGTGGGTGAGTCCGGTAAAAGCTCTGCCGGTACATCTCTATAGGGTTCACAGTTTGTATTCAAGAATGAAACATTCACATTCACTTTGGCAACTCCGCCGACTTTGATAATTATACCAACACGTTCAGAAAGAAAATTAATTTTATACAGAACAATTTTCACACTCAAGCCCGATTCTCTGACAAAACCGACGGGAGTCTCCACATGGTGACTGGAGATCTCGACCAAGTCGAATCCGGAGATAATGCACGTTTCTTTAAAGCAACGCACTTTCATTCGCGAATTCTTCTCCCTTACATACGGAGTAAGCATGTCTCTTAAGTTAGTTAAGACTAATTCGCACGCTATTTCATACCATCCAATACTAAAACCCGCGTTTCTTGCACGGTAATCGAAGGTTCCAAAATACATATAGAGAATTACGTAATTAAAACATGAAAAGTTGCACGACAGCTGAACAAAACATTTACCAGTTCCTAACAATCTTTCAAGGGCTCTAGGTCGAGCACAAAGAATGAACTTATGAGCCCACTTGTGATAATTGTGAATTAATATCAAAACATAGAATTTCTTTTCGCTCCTAAATAAATCGACTAGATCCGAACATACTGACTGATCTATCGGCGACATTCTACCAGCTGATTTACGTGTTATATTCCAAAGATACGATACATAAATTTCACAAATAGCTGACACAGTATATTCGTTATTTTCCCCACCTTCTGGCAGGAAGTTTTCCAGATTTCTCAATTCTGATATTTGTAACTCATTACGATCGCCTTTCTTGAGGATAGCGCTTCCTTTTTCTTTAACGCTTATCTTTTCTAGAGCATTTTCCCGCCCTAACGTGTACGGAGAGACTACGTTTTCGGTCACATACTGTCCCTGAATGTTTTTTTCTCCATCCATCTTCAATTTATCCCAAATCGTTTTTAAATCATCACACTCAATTTGAGCGGATTTTAATTCTGATGGTGTACAAATCAGCAGGTTAGGGTCACTTGACACAACATTCCCTCCCTCGAACTGTAAGTCTATTTTCTCCTCGATCGGAACCTCTGCACTGAGAACAATAGTCTGCTCAGAAACGTTATCAGCTGGCTCAACCCCGGATTCTTTCTCTTTCGATTTGCTTTGCGAGCGCGTGACGGCGTTTAGTTCCTGAACTCCACCCCCTTTTCCCGCGCCTTCACAAAGAAGAGCAAAAGTACGATTCCCCAAAATGTACCTGTCTTGGTTTAGCGAATTATCGAACACAGCGGCCTTTGTGGTCACGCGCCCGAATGTCCCTTCTAACTCTATCCTGGCCACAGGGAGGCATTTTGCTTCCGTGTCAAGGGGTTGTTTTACCCAAACGACTTCGCCCGTAAAGGTCTCTGGCGGAGCGTACTTCTGTGAGACCAGATCAAAAGTGGCTCCCGAATCTCGTAAGACTTGAGTTTGGACGCCATTGACCTTGGCCACACTCAAATATGGTTTCAACCATTTGTCCACATCATCGTTTTGTTCAATATTATTCAGAGTCTCCGCATCTCTCTTTTTTCGGAAAGGACACTTTGGACGTAAATGCTCCTCCGAATTACATTCATAACAGCGAAGAGGTTTTCGCTTATCAAACTCTTTAAATTTTGTTTCATATTTTAAATATGAATTTTTGCTTGGGGAGGTAGATTGCCCATCCCCTTGTTTTTCTGGTTTGGCTTTCCCCTCATTCCTAAACCCCAAATCAATTTGTTTTCGCACCTGAAATTCCTTCCTTCCATTATTTGTGATTCTTTTACCCTGTCTTACTGACTCGTAACGATCCAGTTTTTCGGCTAACACTGAAGGTGAAACAATGCTCCCCCATTCATCTAAGAAGTGTTCCTGCACCTCGCTATTTACGCGTCTCTTAATTTGGTCCGCAATCACGAGTTGTTTCAAAGCCTCGAAAGTATTTATTCCTAGCCCCTCAATCCACCCATTAAAATAGCTCTGCAATTCATAAGCGAAATCTTTCCACCTTGAATTTGCTTTGCGGGTGTGTTGCAGGAATTTCTGCCTAAAGGTATCTGGACTCAGTTTAAAACGGTCTAGCAAGATTTTCTTTACGTACTTATAATCTCTTGAGTCTTGTTCTGACTCACGTAAAACAATCTGACCTACTTCTAGCGGCAATAACGAAAGAATTTGGGTTGCCCACTCTGCTTCATCTATCTCAAGATTTTTAGCTTGGAGCTCAAACATAGCCAAAAACAAACTTATGTCTGTCTCCTCTAGAATAAATTTCGGCATCATCCTCCTCATTTCTGGAGAAGATCTCCTTAGAGAGTTTTCTAACGGTTCAGGAGTTGACACTCTACCACTTCCTGAGCCTATTATTTTGAGTCTCTCCAATTCGTAAGCGCGCTGTTCCCTCTCTCTCTCAAACTTTAACTGGTTTTCACGTTCAATCGCTTCTAACATTGCTTTCGCGTTTTCTTCATCATAACCCTCCTCTGACATTATTAGTCTCCTAATTTCGTTTTTGTTCATATCGGAATTGGCACAAACTCCAAGATCTTCCGCGAGTGAAACCAAATCAGCCTTAAGGGCTTTAGATAAATAAGCCATAATTTCAGTTAGAGAATTTAACCTTACCCTAAATTTTACACACAACAATTCTAACACAAAACACACAAAAATTTAATTAGCTCACTACAGTTTAAGCTTAAATTCAATTATGATATACTAAATAACTTTGCACATTCAAATGCACTTTTATATTATACAACTAAATTATTTTACTCTGTTATTTTTAAGATTTGTTTTACTAGTATATTTAAACACAACTTTATCTATGAAACACAACTAGCAATGATTTAAGTTGAATGACACACAAAAAAAAGAACACTATTATTCAATTGCCTCAGTAACCCAATAGAGAAATGAAAACCATATAGTACTCACTGCTTTGACGACTGCTCTTGATGATCAGCATGAAGACGGAACAGAAGACCACAATGGTTCTGTTTAACGTTGCAAACAGTTAGCCTTAATTGAAGAAGCGGGACGTCAGCAAGATTTCGCGCACTACGTAACAAAGTCTAGTAGATTGCAGACAGGAAAGCACCACTCGACGATTCTCTCTAACTTTCAGTTCACAGGAATTGGAGTTTGACGACAAGTAGACACGCACAAGGCAGGTTCAGCAAAATAATCCAACTTGCTATTTACAGGAATCACAGTTCGAAGAAAGTAGATCGGAACGCCCAACTTGGCAAAACTCTGTATATATTACTACTCACAGGAATCTTCAGGTGGAGGGATCGATCAACACCGCTGCCACCACTTTAATTAATCTATATAATAAGACTGTGACGATATGAACACTTCTCCCAGGTAGCTGGGCATAGATTAATTCAAGATACGGAGTTTAGGTTTTAAAATTATGTATTTAATTATATACAATATGTACACTTCAGTTACACCAAAATTTTACTGTCAAAATTGCCCTAAGGCACCGGGGAGTTAAACTTCTTCCCCAAACAGTCAGAGTTCACTGACTATATGAAACGGCACTAAGCCCGGGATTCAAAGTTCCCCAAAATGTAATCTGGCCCAAGGCCGCAGGTATCAGTCACCTTCTGAGAGTAGATCTCAAGTCTCTCTGCCTCTTTTTCGGTCCGAGGTTCTCCAAGAAAACTCTAAGCACCTCCCTGGAACATATTTCGTCCTATCATGCGTTGGTTTTTGTGTTTCGACGTTGATTTGCTGAAATCAGTGACATCAGCTATTTCCAACATTCGAGAATTTCTCACGCCGAGGGCTTAGCGTAACGAACCGCACTTTTGTGCATGAAGAATGCCGGACTCTACGTGTGTGGCCTTTGTCGCCAGCTGACACCCTCTTGCCAGTAGACAAGTAGAGGAAATACCGCCCTCTGTCCGGCGATGACCATCAGTCAGTTAGCTTGACACTAGGGTTCCACCCAGTTCACGCCCCCCTCTGTTGCCAAGGACAGGGGTGACAAAGACACATCAAATATTCACACGACTGACTGCTTGAAGAATTTCCTATTCTTCACAATATGTATACATATACATACGTACATATATGCAAATACATATATACATAACACATATTTATATACATAAAAAAGAGGTAAGCAACGATAAGTAATCCTACGTTAATAACCCTCGGTAGTTTCGTTAGAAGAGAGTACCTGAAATTTTTTTGGGCTATGATCTATGTAATCCTGGGTGGAGTTAATATTACGAGAAGGGAAATTACGAGCTTTGATCTATAACAGACACGTTAGGTTTACTACTGTGAGATTTCCCCTCTTCATGGCCCAGCGGCGGAATGCGAAAAGAATAGTTCTCCCGGCCGAGGGTCACTTACAAAAGGAGTCAGTTTTCGACTCGCAAGCGAGGAGCGACTTGACAATAGCGAGGCGCCCCGATGTCTACAGCGAAGACACTATATCACAAAAGGCAGACCATCCCCCTGATGAGACGACTTAATGACCCAACGTGCGCTGAAGAAATAAAGAACAAGCACCGTTTTGCACACGGCCTAGGCGGACCAGCCTATCCGAATCAAGCTTGAGAGACGGAGGATGTTACAGATCCCGCCAGGGGAAAAAGTGTTAAAAACGGATGCAGGAGATTTTAGAGGAGAGACGAGTTAGAGACGAGTTAGAGACGAGTTTGAGACGAGATTCGAAGCCTGAGTTTAGGAGTGATAGCTGATCTCCTAGCTCCAGTCACTTTGAGTGACTTCGATTTTTTGGAGGCTCAGCCCCCTGTGTGAAGAAGACCTTTTTCTCGCTGAGAAGGGTCGTTTGGAGATCAAAACTTGATCTTTAGTACTTTCGAAGCAACTAGCTTCTTTGATGAGAACGTGGGACGAACCGTCCACTACTCTGATAATTAGACCACACTGCGTCTGGAGTTCGAGTTCGCCTCATTCCAGCCTGTTCCGATGAGTGGAATCCATTCCCAGCAACTGAGACTTCTGCAATTAGAGTTTTATTGCTTGAAGGCCCGATCTACGATCCGTAGCGATAGATCAGCCAGCCAGCTGAACGGACAATCTTTAGCGTGCATCGCAGACTTCAAAGGACATTATTAATGTAAAGTGTATGTTCCAGAACACGACCTAATCGTGAAGTATTTAATCCAGAATCTCTAATAAATTGATATTCATTGTAAAAAGTTCTTATTAGTAAGCTGTTTATCACTAAACATAACCGGTGTGACGCTACCTAGCGTGTCGGCTTTGACACCAAGAACGGAATATGTTACACTACTTACAATATGCTCGAAAGCTGAAAGAATCGAAAACTTAGAATCGAAAGCTTAAAGAAGGGAGGAAGTATGTAATATTTCATTACTGGTGTCTTCAGGCATTTCCGGGTTCAGAATTTGTCTAAAAAAAAAGTGGTTAGTTGAGGTAAACTGTGGTGGAGGGGAGGAAGGGCAGATTCAGTCAGACCACACCACAAAATCAGCAGGCTCATGCAATTTCACCATTATTTCTTGGAAATGCCAATAGCTTCAAAAATACCCGTATTTCAGGAACACATAGATGAACATACCTCTGTTATAGTTCCCTTACAAGAAATACGTCTAAGACCAGGTGACAGAGCTAATGATAAAAGCTACAAAATTTATCAAACAGATACATCCCAGTCCCTTATAGAGGAATAGCCGTATATAAATTAAAAATAACATTCCGCACAGTGAAATTCACCATTTTCACTTTAATATGTCTTTTACGCTAGAAGAGAATTTAGCAAAAATTTCATTTTCTGCCACTGTTGCGTCATCCTACCTCCTCACTAGACGGCGCTTCTAACGCGCGCCGGAAGCATATAATGTAACTGTAACTTTTAGTTAGTTAGTTAGCTCTTCAGAATGTCAGTTGCTGTGTGGTGTTGTGTGCGTTCGTCCATTAAAGTGTTTTAAAGGAAATCAAGTCGTTTTTACTCGTTGCTCTAAAGAAATATTTCCGACATATAACATCTGGCGCCCAACGTAAAATTCAACCCAATTTGAAATGGCGAACATTTTAATTCTAGAACGAAAAGTTCTTCGGTCTACTGTCACGAAGACAATTACCGAATTAGATGCGTGCATAACTGCACAGAATGTTGCTTCTGCTACTCAGGCATTTGCTAAGCTTGAGGAGAAAATGCTACGGTTGCTATCCAAGGAAGAGGAGATTGTCCAGTCCCATTTGTCGCAAAGCGAAAGTACTATGGAGGAGGGTGAGGTGGCAAAGCTCGATTCAGTTTTAGAACAGGAATTCGAGAGAGCAGAAACGTATCGAGACAATTTTACGTGTGCCAAAACACGGTATTTAGATTTTTTAAAGCCGTCCGACAACACCGTGCCACTGATGAACGTTGCTTCCAGGTCGTCCTAATTTTTAAATTTGAATTTACCAAAGTTGATGCTCAGAGAATTTGATGGTAGTCCTAAAAATTGGTTTTCGTTTTGGTCAATGTTCCAGAAAATTGATGGAGATCCGAAAATTCAGGACGACGTGAAACTCGCTTATTTAATGCAAACTACCACAGGTAGGGCTTTTGATTTTGTTCAAGCCTATCAAGTGTCTAAAAGTGATTACAAAACTGTCATCACAAATTTAAAAGCGCGTTTTGCAGATGACAGAGTTCTTATTGAACTATATGTTCGTAAACTCTTAAATTTAGTTTTAAATCCTACACATAATTTATCTTTTACTGATTTAGTTGATCAATTAGATGCGCGATTACGTTGCTTAGAAAATTTAGGTGTAACTAAAGAAAAATACGCATGCATGCTTTACCCACTTGTTGAAGCTTCCATTCCTGAAAAAATTTTAATTGCTTGGGAGAGAGAAAGAAATTCCATTTCTCGTTCCAGTGATTCAAAAACGAATGACCTGGAACTTTTGATTCGGTTTTTGAAAACCGAATCCTATGTCCTAGTTTAAAACAAGATAATGAAAATGATTCTTCTAACGGTGGGCAAAACAGGAAGTGTTGCGAGCAATAGCTCGTCAGGATCGACGGATGTTTTTTTACAAACACTTAAAATAAGGGTTTCGGGTCCTTCCGAAACAAGGGTTGTGCGGTGCTTATGCGATTCTACGAGCCAACGCTCGTATGTTTCTCGAGATCTCGCAGATTTTTTAAATTTAAAAACTGATCATTCTGAATTTCTAAAACATAGTTTATTTGGCGGCATTGAAACGGAAAGAGTCAAACATTCCGCTTTGAAATGTGAGTTGCAGGAAATACTAGGGAATTTTTCATGTGAGGTTTTATTGTTAGATAAAGACACCATTTGTGGTCAAATACCTAAAATTAGTAAAGCCGATGCAGAGTACTTCAAAGAACATGGGATTTATTTGTCCGACTGTGAAAGCGATAATTTAGACATATCAGTTCTTTTGGGTGCTGACTACTTAGGGAAAATGTTAACTGGTGCCATCAGCCAACAACCCAATGGCTTAACTGCTGTCCAAACTTACTTGGGGTGGGTTGTAATGGGTAAATCCTTATTCTACAAAACCAGTTCAAATCATGCCATGCCCATCATTTCGCTACACGCTTCTAGCCAGATTTGCGACCTTTGGTCACTCGATGTTCTCGGAATTCGAGACCCCGTAGAGAATAAAACCAAAACCGAAATCGACGCAGAAACTGTGTCTTTTTTTGAAAAAAATGTTAAATATCGCGGTGGTCGATACGAGGTCAATTTACCGTGGGTCGAAGGACACCCGGAGTTGCTTGATTTACGTTTTCAATCAGAAAAACGTCTCCATACTATGACCTCTAAACTTGTTTTTTCAGGTAAGTTTGAATCTTATGACAAAATTTTGAAGCAGTGGGAACAGTTGGGAATTATAGAAGAGGTCCCTGACAAAAATGACGGGAAAGATATTTCTGAGAGCTAAAATGCAGGTATTTACCTCATAGAGCCGTGTTTAAGGAATCTAGCCTAACTACTAAGATACGACCAGTATTTGATGCCTCTTCAAAAGATGAAAATTCAGTTTCCTTAAACCAATGTTTAACTACAGGTCCAAATTATATTGAAATGATCCCTTCTGTTCTCAATAGATTCCGCAAAAGTCGATTTGGGGTAGTTTCTGATATAACAAAGGCTTTTCTTCAGATAAGCGTGTCCCCTACTGATAGAGACTATCTTCGATTTCTGTGGTGGAGGGATTACGAAAAGCGCGAAATTAAAATACTGAGGCATTGCCGAGTTGTATTCGGTTTGTCTTTGTCACCTTTTTTGCTTATGGCAACAATTTATCATCATCTTGAAAGAGAAAAGAAAGGTGAGAATGATGTCGTAGTGAAACTGCGAGACTCGTTCTATGTCGACAATGTTGTGACAAGTGTGTGACGGAATTACAACATTTCCAAACGACAGCTTGTCACATCATGTCAAAAGCAAGTTTTGAACTCACGGGTTGGGTGAATTCTTCAGAACGACAAGACCTTGGTAAACCCAGTTGTTCTGTTCTTGGCCTTTTATGGAATCCAAATTCTGACGTAATCGCGTGCGATCTTGGAGGTGTTTCGACTGAAATTTGCGATACGTGTTCAAAACGACAACTTTTGTCGCTCGCACAAAAAATCTTTGACCCGATTGGTTTTTCCGCGCCCGTGACGCTCATTCCTAAACTATTGATGCAAAAGGCTTGGAAAAATGAAAAGTTATCTTGGGATCAGGGATTGCCCTCGGAAATTGTAGAGGAATTCAGGAATTGGCTCGCAAGTTTGGAGTTTTTGAATTTAATTCAAATCCCGCGTTACTTTGGGAGGTTAATCGATGAAACAACCACCACTATTCATATGTTTAGCGATGCAAGTGGGAAAGCTTTTGCTGCGTGTGTGTTTTTGCAAATCGAATGCGAAAATAATAATGTTCAAATTAGGTTGGTTCAGGCAAAATCACGCGTCGCTCCTCTTAGGAAGGATCCCATCACCAAAACCAAAACTGAAATGACCATTCCTAAATTGGAACTAATGGCTGCTGTAATCGGGACTCGTCTGGTCCTAAACGTAAAAACTTCATTGAACATTCCCAACGTGCAAACCTTTTACTGGACGGACCCAAAAGTCGTCCTTTGTTGGATCGAAAATAATGGACCATGGAAAACTTTTATTCACAATCGCATAAAAGAAATTCGATCGAACTCTCCGAAAGAAAATTGGTTTTATGTTCCATCTCAGATGAACGCAGCGGACATCGCTTCACGGGGGTGCAGAGCACAAACTCTCTTCAGTTTTTGCTGATGGGAGGGCCCTTCGTGGTTGGAAGGCCGCGATTCCTGGCCGGACACCAAGAGATCGGATTTCTCAGATGTTGTGGAGCTGGCTGACAAGGAGAGAAGTCCAACAGTTGTGACAGGTCTCTCGTTAGGTACTGCCGAGCTTGATTTCTTCGAGTGGACCAGGCGAGTGTCAAGGTTTTCTTCAATCGTTCGAATTTTAGCCCTTGTGCAACGTTTCATCTTCAATGCTAAATCACTAGCAAGTGAAAAAAAAGATGCACTACTAAAAGGTAACCTAAGCGCAGAGGAGTTGAGAAAATCCGAGCTGGAAATTCTTCTTTACATCCAAAGAGACACATATGGTAAGAACCGTCGCCTCATACCTCCAAATTTTGTTGTGTACACCGATTCTGAAGGCCTCCTACGTGTTGAGACAAAACTGATCTCCTCCGACGATGACGACTTTTTCAGGCGACCAATCTTGCTGCCTGATAAGCATAAACTTGTTTTTCGTCTCGTCGAGGAACGACATCGAATTCACAGCCATGCGAGTGTACAAACGCTTGTGATGATCCTACGTGAAAAGTATTGGATTTTGCGATCAAGGAAGACCGTGAGGTCTATTGTGTCCAAGTGTGTTGTTTGCCAAAAGTTCAAAACCAGGTCTTCTACGACAATGTGCGCTCCCCTACCCGAAGATCGCGTCCGAATGTCTGCGGTTTTCGAAACAACTGGTGTGGACCTAGCCGGTCCACTAGTCCTTCGAGATCGTCGAAAGGTGTGGATCGCAATTTTCACTTGCGCGGTTTACCGAGCAGTTCATTTCGAACTTGTTACGGATGTCTCAACGCAAAGTTTTCTGCTCGCTTTGAGGCGTTTTATCTCTCGTCGTGGCCGAGTGAAAACAATTTACTCGGATAATGGATCGGCTCAAACAACGAGCTCCGGAACGTCGATTGGAGCGCTATTGTTGCACATTCTGATTTAAAACGAATTACCTAGCACTTTAACCCACCCTCCGCCGCCTGGTGGGGTGGTTGGTGGGAAAGGGTAGTCAGAATGCTCAAAGAATTTCTGAGACGCAATTTGGGAAAAGCATGCCTTAATTACGATGAACTTCACACCGTTGTGTGTGAATGTGAGGCTTTGCTGAACAGCAGACCACTTACTTACCTCTCCGAGGAACCATCTGATCTAGTGCTTCTCACACCATCATTATTTTTACAAGATCAGATTGAAGTGTGTGTCGAGGATTTAGATCAAAACGACCTACAAAATCTTCGCAGGAGGGCGAAACACCTTCATGCAATAAAGCATAAGCTCAAAGCGCGGTTTTATAAGGAATATATCTCCGTTCTCAAACAGTCAGGCAATCTTGTTCAAACTCCGCTTGTTGTTGGCGATATAGTTTTAATTGGTTCAGATAATAAAAAACGCGTTAATTGGCCTTTGGCTAAAATTGTTGAAATTTTCAAGGGACGTGATTGTGTTTCCCGTGTTGCGAGGGTCAAAACGCTAAGTGGTGAAATGATACGACCATTTCAACGGTTGTACCGATTAGAGACTTCCGGTAAAATTGCTGAAATTATGAGAAATGCTCCAATAACCAGAAGTGGAAGAGTTGTTGTGCAACCTAAAACTTAAAATTTTCATTTTGAACAATTTTCTTTTCCTGCTTCTTGATTATGTATGCCTTTCAAAACATCTGTTATGTTAAAGTTACACTTTTGCGGGTGGAGGATGTTGCCTCCACCACGCGGAAGCATATAATGTAACTGTAACTTTTAGTTAGTTAGTTAGCTCTTCAGAATGTCAGTTGCTGTGTGGTGTTGTGTGCGTTCGTCCATTAAAATGTTTTAAAGGAAATCAAGTCGTTTTTACTCGTTGCTCTAAAGAAATATTTCCGACATATAACACATTGTTATATGTCGGAAATATTTCTTTAGGCGGACTCACCGCCACATTGGCGAGAAAGTCGATTTCGGTTTTTCTTCAAACACGAGACAGCAAATCTGTCAAGGAAATTAATCTTAGTAATACTGCATTTCTCTAAATGTATGTAAAATTTATTTTACGCTAATATATTATGTAAAAATTTCGGTCTCAGCCATATTGCATGGAAATTTTATTTCGCTTTTTCTGCCTATGAGTGACCACAAATCTGTCCGGTGAGACTTTTTTGTCGCCCGGCATTTCTCTACATATCTCAATATTTATTTTATGCTAGAGTATTGTGCAAAAATTTCAGTTTATGTCACATTGTCGGGAAAGTCAATTTCGCTTTTTCTTCACGCAAGTGGCCGTAGATCCGTCTAACACCTCCGGTCAGATTTTTTTTGTATAGTCGTACGGCATTCGTCTACATATCTATCTATCTATCTATCTATCTATCTATCTATATATATATATATATATATATATATATATATATATATATATATATCTATATATATATATCTATATATATATATCTATATATATATATATATCTATATATATATCTATCTATCTATATATATATATATATATATATATATATATATATATATATATATATATATATCTATCTATCTATCTATATATATATATATATATATATATATATATATATATATCACAGTTCCGTAACTGACAGATATCGCACAGACCAAACCCCTGGAACTAAAGGGCTGAAATTTTGCATGGAGAATTATCTTATAGTGTAGGGGTGCACTAAGACAGATTTTTGAATAATTCGTCTTAGATTTTTTAAATTAAATTTTTAAGCTGTTTTGTAACATTCTTTAAAGTTTGAATTTAAAATAATATTCTGAGGGTTATAAAATTTATATCACAAGAAAGATCATGAAAATTCCTTTAAAATGCGATTTTCTTTAATTTTTACCTCCCTTTTCAGATTTTTGGAGAATTTTTTAAAATTAATTTTTAGAATTTAACTTTTGCAGAGTGCCAAACCCAGTATGCATCGATTGGACAAGCAGTAAACAGTAAAACAGAAAAGAACCAAAATCCGTAAAAAAGAGAGAGAAAGAGAGAGAGAGAGGGGTAAACAACGATAAGTAAACCTACGTTAATAACCCGCTGTAGTTTCGTCAGAAGACACTACCTGAAATTATTATTTTTTATAAATATAGTTTGTTGGTTTTTTTTACATTAATTGCATACATTGACATTTTATTTGAATATTTTCTTCTACATTATTTTGTCTATAAAAATATCCGTTACGATTTATATATATATATAATGCATACATTGATACATTCTACATATATTGCATACACTAATTGCATACATTTACCGTCTAATTTACCGTTACTTTGAATAAGAAACGTTTCCAAAATATGGTTGAGAAAAATTTAGTTATTGGCGGGGGAAATGTTCATCAAACTGTTGTTCCTATTGTAAGAGATGGAGCTTGCTTATTTGGAGCTTTATCTCACAGCAATTTCCTTATTTGTTTCATTGTAATTATCCTGAGATGTACTCCGTACTGAAGCATGGGTATTCAGCTTGTTTTGAGTATTTATTTTACGTTAGTGTATTTTCTAAAAATTTCGGTATATGCCGCAAATCCATCCAGCACCTCCGGTCGAACTTTTTTTTTTAGTCGTCCGGCACACCTCCACAAGTTTTTAATATTTATTTTAAGCAAGCATGTTTTGTAGAAATTTCGGTGTCAGCCACATTGTCGGGAAATTTTATTTCGCTTTTTCTGCCCGCACGTGGACGTAAATTGGTTAAACGCGTCCGGTGAGACTTTTTTTAGTCGTCGGCATCCCTCTACTTTGTATTTAATATTTATTTTACGCTAACATATTTCGGTTTCAACCACATTGTCGGAAAAATTAATTTATCTTTTTCTTCCCGCAAGCGACTACAAATTTCTCCATAGCTCCCGGTCATATTTTTTTAGTCGTCCGGTATTCCTCTATATGTACTTAATATTTATTGTGCGCTAGCATATTTTATAAGAATTTCGGCGCAGTGGCTCAGTTGGCAAGGGCACCGAGCTAGTGATCTCAAAGTCACTGGTTCGATGCTCTTCGCTGACAAAATCTGCTGTCATGTACACTAATGGTGGTTGGTGCACGTAAAATCTGTCGTGGCTGCAATGTCCTCCAAGATCTGAAAATTTCGTCTGGAGGTGCGGGGTCAAGTGTTCCGGTCTAGTCACTTGGCTCGGTTCAAAATTACGGGACTGGTCCTTTGGCCAAGTTGGACTCCGACCCTTGTGGTGCCAGTCAAATCAGGAGCCGCACCTTCATCGCCCATAGCCTTCGGGACTTGATCTGATGTTGCTGTCGATCAAGTGGCATAAGCAACAACAACAACAGAAGAATTTCGGATTATGACACATTGTCAGGAAATTTTATTTTGGATTTTCTGGGCACACTTCGTCGGAAATGGGTCTAGCGCCTCAAATAAGACTTTTTTGTTTGTGGTCCGTCATTCCTTTACATACTTACTTTACGCTAGACTATTTTGTCAAAAATTTCGGCATCTGCTAGATTGTCGGGAAAGTTGATTCCTCTGATTCTGCCTACACGTGGCCGATAATCGGTCTTATTTCGGCTGATATCGGTCGAGAATTCTTTTAGTTGTCTGACCTTCCCCTACATGTATATAACATTTATTTTACGCTACAGTATTTTGTAAAAAAATTCGGTTTCCGCAACATCGGTTTCTGCTACATTGTCGGGAAAGTTGATTTCTCTGATTCTGCCTACACGTGGCCGATAATCGGTCTTATTTCGGCTGATATCGGTCGAGAATTCTTTTAGTTGTCTGACCTTCCTCTACATGTATATAACATTTATTTTACGCTACAGTATTTTGTAAAAAAATTCGGTTTCCGCAACATCGGTTTCTGCTACATTGTCGGGAAAGTTGATTTCTCTGATTCTGCCTACACGTGGCCGATAATCGGTCTTATTTCGGCTGATATCGGTCGAGAATTCTTTTAGTTGTCTGACCTTCCTCTACATGTATATAACATTTATTTTACGCTACAGTATTTTGTAAAAAAATTCGGTTTCCGCAACATCGGTTTCTGCTACATTGTCGGGAAAGTTGATTTCTCTGATTCTGCCTACACGTGGCCGATAATCGGTCTTATTTCGGCTGATATCGGTCGAGAATTCTTTTAGTTGTCTGACCTTCCTCTACATGTATATAACATTTATTTTACGCTACAGTATTTTGTAAAAAAATTCGGTTTCCGCAACATAGTCGAAAAAATCGATTTCCTTTTTTGTTCCCTCACGTGGCCACACATCGGTCTAGCACCTCTAATTGGACTTTTTTTTAGTCCTTCGGCATTTCTCTACATATATGTAAGGGGACGGTGGACATTACAAAGTGATTTTTGAAATTTTTGCCACAGAGATCTGAAATTTTGCGTATATATTCATTAAAGTGTTAACTATATTAAACACCCTATAAAATTTTATAAATATTTTATAAATATTTTATAAAAATTAAATATTAAAAATTGAAATGAAATTTTTTTAATGTTCCTAGTGATCCAAATTTTAACCCCACCCCCTTAATTTTGCATTTATATTGCTTATAAATGCATTTTGAACAGAGTTATGTAATACTTTGTACTTTCGTTTAATAGTAATTTTTAGGAAATATTTTTATGCTTGTAGTCTTAATTTTAGTGAAATTTTTGTACTTACTTTGATAATCTGAATGATGTCGAAATTGATACATAACTTTATTTCGATGTATTAAAGGAGACTTTATTATAAATTTTCTAAAATTTTGTCAAAAATTATGACGCTCCAATGCTACGAAATTTATAAAGCTCCTTTATATTATTATATAAAGGAGCTATTCAAAGACTTGCAAATCTGGAAATTTCTTATTTTGAGAAAAAGTCATTTAACAGATATTTTTCACCTACCTTTAACATTTACTTTTCTAAAGCCATCAAGTTTTCATTTTACTTTTCCCTACACGTTTTAAATGTACTTTATATTCCAATATTTATATATTTTTGAAATATTAATACACCAAAAAAAATTCTAATTTTTGTTCGTTTTTTGGTAATTTGAAAGTCCACCATCCCCTTAACACTTATTTTAAGCTAAAGTATTTTGTAAAAATTTCGGTTTCTGTAACATTGTCGGAAAGCATTTCGCTTCTTCTACCAGCACGTGGCCTCATATTGGTCTAGATCAGCTATACTAAACCCTTTTCTCTCTTGGGCCACATGCATATGTTTGCTTCGTTACGCGAGGCTCAGCATATTACACTAAACCTCATAATATAGTAATATCAAAATAAAACTCGAAGCTTAAATGTTTTTAAAAATGTTAAATGAGTGTGATATTTTATATTGACCCAAACTTTTAACTTTTTTAGGCAAATCAGGTTTCATAATTGCTAGATGCTGCTCTCAATACGTCTATAAGGGGAGAATCAGTAATCCGATTTCTATGTACGTACTCTCAATGTTTCATTTTGGAATTGGGGTATTCGCAAAAGTAAGTTGATGCGATCAACATTAGCAACATGTAGCACATTTTGGGACGATTTTGTATTTTTAAGGCACTCATTTCCAAAATTATGTTTACAAAAATACCTGCCTGTTGAGGAGTGTAAATGTTTTGTGCCGTCCATAAAAGCTTGGTGAGCCGCATGTGGCCCGCAGACCGCAGTATGAGTATCCCTGGTCTAGAGCAGTGGTTCCCAAACTTGGGTATGCGTACCAGTACCAGTACGCGGACAAGCAGCTACCGGTACGAGAATGACTTTACAATTTAAAACGAAAATCTATTAAAAATCTGTATTACAAAAAAAAGAAATGACTATAATAACTAATAATACCTGCGTTTTAATATTTTAGTTTGGAATTTCTTATCCATTGTTTATGTTGTAATACTTTATTGGGATTTACCTAATCTCAAAAGATGCTGTCTACCTGAATGTGTTATCTATGACCGACCCATAAAAATTTGACACTCGCCTGCGAATTACAACTGTGTCTATAACTGTGTTTGAGAATTATAACTGTGTCTGAGAAGTTTCTTGCCAAGCAGTAAAATTTTTAATGCCATTTGCGACCACACATTTATGTGAAAAACAATTTTCTGCAATGACTGTGATAAAAACCAAATATAGAGCTTTGCTGGACATTGAATAGGATCTTCGCCTTAAACTAGGGTCCATCCCACGCTATTGTTTAAAAAGTTATTGGCTATTACTGCGTCTATTAGTAAAATTACTTAGCCGACATAAGGCTATTATAATTCTGGGTTTGTACTTGTTTTAGAGTATTCTAAATTTGCCTCCGACATCTCCACGTGGTGGGCCCTGGGGGACTACCTTAGGGTAGTTAGCTAACGTCGGAGGAGCGTGGGTTAGAAGCGGTTTAAAATAAAAGTTCGCAGCTTAACAATGGGAGCGAAGAAGGTTGATATGGAGGATCTGAGAATCCTGACAGAAGACATGGTGAAACTCAAAGTTAGGCAGATAACAGGAGTTATCAGCACGGCTAAGCTAACTGTTGATATTAAGCTAAATATTAATAAGGACTTGATGGATCTGGTGGACTCCATTAATGATCAGCAAAAGTTGATTCACTATTATAAGGGACAATTACATGTACTTAGAAATCAGGGAGCTAAAAGCTTCGTTGAGGTGACGAAAATGAAAGATACTGGCAAGAGAAAGTTTATTAAGAAGGCAAAGGAGGAGGTTGTTTACGAAGTTAAGATTATCCCGCATAGGGAGCAAGAGTCTGAAGTGACTAAGAAAGCTATAAAGGATAAGATAAAGCCTGAGAAATTGGGGATTGGAGTTGACAGATGTAGAAATATTGGTAAAGGAGGCTTATTAATAGGGACAGAAATGAAGGAAGATATTGATAAGATCATAAAGGAGTTTGGCAAAATAGAGGAACTTAAAACGGCTTATAAGATTCAAACTCCAAGTAAAAGAGATCCTAGGATAATTGTCTATGATGTGCAGGAGGAGCTAGCAAAGGACAACGTGCAAGAGATGATCTTGCAACAGAATGAAGAGCTCAAGCATGTGGAGGTTATCACGTCTTTCAAGTCAAAGAGGGGCTGGAATTGAATATTACGAATCAAGGGAGAAACTTATCAGAGAATGAAACAGCTAAAGATAATAAAATTAGGTTGGATGTGTTATAGCTGGAAACTATATAATAAACCAACAATTTGTTTCAACTGTTGGAGATTTGGACATCTTGGGAGAGACTGTCATAATTTGAAATTTTGCAAGAAATGTGCAGAAAAAGAGCATGGTCAAGAGCCATGCAAAAGAGGGCAGATTTGCACTAATTGTGAAAATCCCCAGAAAATAACGGGGAAGAAAGTTGATGTGGCGCATCTACCAACGGATCGACAATGCGGTAGACTTACATTGGAAGAGGAGCGATTAATGGAGAGGACCGACTTTGGGTTGAAAGAGGATACGGCTTCGGGCGACACGGATGACGATGAATTCTATGGACAACTGGATAAGTGCAGGACGGAACGGCAGTTAAGCCCCGGTTGTTCCACTCCAAAGGACCGATCTTCGAGTTGATAATCAGCTTCTTGCACAAGTGGTGCATATTTTTTATTTGTTTATTGAATAACTTTGTTGTTATGGTTGAAAACGGCTTAAGTGCTCATGTGGAGCAGGTTTTATGTTATAGTTATCAAGTTGTGATTGTTTGGTTGACTGCACGGGTGGTGCATGTCTTTGTATTTTACGTTTAGTTAATAAAGTTTGGTTATGTGATATATTTTGCAGAATGGTGGCTGTGTACTTAACAAGGAAAATTAGTTTTTATTTTGGATTGGCTCTAACTTCTGGATGATCTGCTTGTAAGACAGCATGGATGTGAATGGTGTCATGTGGCGCTGATTAGAAGTTTGGGGAGTGAAGTGCTCGGTGTCACGGCCCGGGACATGGGCAGGTGAATGGTCCTGTGGAGCCTAGGTCGAGCGGGTTGCCGTCGTGGCGACTAGCATCAGTAGTTAGTTTATGGCTTATACGCGTCTAGACGCGGGGTAGGCCGTGAAGGTTCTGAATACTTCGGCTTAAACTGACAAACATTGAACCCGATATTACTTCTTTAGTTAATAATAAACAGGCCCAACCTTCTCACTAATTATATATTTTTTAAAGTGATTATTATATTTTATGAATATGTTTAGCAATAAAAATATATCCCAAGTTACTTGTCTTTATTACAAATGTTCTTCATTGCATGTTATTCCCCATTTCAAAATTTTTGGTCTACCGGTACGTCATCAAATTGTTTACAACGTACAGGTACGATACTATAAAAAGGTTGGGAAACCCTGGTCTAGAGCGTCCCGGGAGACTTTTTTTAGTCTTGCATATTGTCGGGAATGTCGATTTAAATTTTTCTTAAAGCACATGGCCGCAAATCTGTTTAGTGTCTCGGGTCAAATTATTTCATTCGTCTAGCATTCCTCAACATGTATTTAATTTTTATTTTCTGCTAGCATATTTTGTAAAAATTTCGGGTTTCAGCCACATTGTCCTATAATGTTATTTCACTTTTTCTGCCATCGGTAGCAAATGGGTCTGTATAATATTTATTTTGTGCTAGTGTATTTTACAAAAAAATCAGTTTCTGACACATTGTCGGGAAAGTCGATTTTGTTTTTTATTCCCACACGTGACGACACACCTGTCTAGCGCGTCCGGTGATTTTTAATTTTTTTTCCTTGGCCATCCGGCATTTCTCTACATATCTCAATATTTATATTATGCTAGAGTATTTTGCAGAAAATTCGGTTTCTACCACATTGTGGGGAAAGTCGATTTAGTTTTCTATTTCTGCACGTGGCCACACATCTGTCTAGCGCGTCCAGTGATTTCTTTTCTTTTTGTGTGTGTGTGTGTGTCGTCTGGCATTTTTCTACACATTTCAATATTTATTTTATGCCAGAGTATATTGCAAAACATTTGGTTTCTACCACACTGTCGGGAAAGTCGATTTCGTTTTTTCTTCCTGCAATTGGCCGCAAATCCGTGTAGCGCCTCCGGTCGGAATTTTTTTTAGTCGTACTGTATTCGTCTACATGTTTTAAATATTTATTTTACGCTAGTGTATTTTATAAAAATTTTGGTAAATGCCACTTGCCGGAAAAATCTTTAAAAACTTAAATAATTGATACATAGACTATGGTAATTATAGGCTATGGCAAAAAAAATTTTAAAATTAATTTATTAACTAATAAATTTTAAACTTGCTCTTAATTTATCTCTGGTAGCAGGAAATTCGAGGATCATTTCTATCACTTTTATATCTCTTTTCCTAATCAGCTCATTTTCAAGCGCTGTTAGACATACTGCTAAAAATTTAGATCATACCACTTAAGTGGGCTAATAATCCAGGGGTGTATGGCCAAAACTTACTCTGTGAGCTCTGTCTTCTTGCATTTATGAATACTTCATAGCGACAATAACACCATGGCAAGATGACGATTTATCAACTACATCGAAAGAATTGTCAGCGTCTTTTTTCATTTGATTGTGGAGTATCTAGAATCCTTCTTTTTACTGAGAGATAAGATACTTTAATAAACATATTTCATGTATATTCGTTTGGTACTTTTGGATCATAAAGAAAAATGTTGCTGTTGTTGTTTTTGTTTGTAATGATTTTGTTTATGTTCTAAGGGGTGCGGTTCCAGTTTATTATGGCACAAAGAGGGTCGGAGTCAGATTTAGCCAGATGCACGTCAATTTTGACCGATCACCACCTGGAGGAATCATCTGGGGAAACGTACCCTCTCTCACCCTATCTGACGTCATAGAGGGACTTTCCGGTCTACGGAGTTAACGTGCCCATATCCAGGCAAGACACGGAAGTATTTTAAGGCACGCGTCGAGATTCGGACCAAGGAGTCACAATGGCGAAAGCCTACGAGTTAGCACCAGGCTACCCCGGGTGCTATAAAGAAAAATCATTGTCATATGCGTAAATCTTGCTGTGTGGTAAAGTGTATCTGAAAAAGCATATTATTTTGGAAATAGGGATAATGAAATATTAGACCAATAATTGACTTATGCACGTCTTATAGCCGTGTTGCATTTCTGCCACCTTGAAACATGAACATGAAATTACAATCACTGGCATTTAGTTATATTGTTATATCACAAAACTGAAGCCACATATTTTACACGAATTTCCTTGAATTCATAAATTTATGAATTCATGACATACTTTGAAAATGAAATATTCATGAAATATTCATGAAATATTCATGAAATATTCATGAAATATTTGAATTCATGAATTTCTTTGAATTCAATAATAGGAATTTGGGAAGAATAAGAAGTACTAGAACTTTATTGGAAATGAATGAAAATTACATAAAACAAAGGAAAATAAACATTATGTATTTTTTCTCAAATCCATTTGTGAAATTACCATAAAGGTACTAAGATTCATCTCCTTTTTTAATCATCACAATCTGAAATAGGCTAGGCAAGAAATTAAGTCTCAGCTATTGCTGTTTATACTAAAAGGAATCATCCTCATCTGACATACTCTCCATAATCATCGGAAGCACTTTGACTGTCATTATCATTTCCGTTTTCATAGATGGGTGCCTTTTCTTCCCATCCATCTGCTTCTTTGTTCTTCATTTTACTATCTTGGACTTTATTCTTCTCTATGTCTGGGTACTCTGAAAATTTGACAACATAGTCATAAATGAATAAAAAAGGAAAAAAAAGCCCCAAAACTCAACTGCTCAAAGTCATGCAAATTTGATCTGAATAGGAAAGGTACCTCAAAAGCTTTTGATAGCATAAGATAGTTAAACATATCAAGCTGGTATATAATAAGTACAACTTTAATGCTGAATCTTTTTCAAAGAAACATATTAAAAGAAAATAAAAACTATAAACATGTATTTTTACTATAGGCTGAAAAATGATCATAAAAGAAAAATGCAAGCATAGAAACAAGCTTGAAGAGTCATATTAATACATAATATTTTAAACTTTTTCTCATATTTCTAACTGAACACCTTTTCAATCAATTTGAAATATGAGTTCACGAATGCTGTTTTAATATATATAGAGAGGCAAATGCGAAGTAGTATTTACCATTTGTTTGCATGAAAGCATATAATTCGTTTTCTATATTACCTTCTCTATGATTTCCTTTGCCATCGCCTAAGCAGGACTGCAGCTTTGGTTCCCAAACATTGTTTCTCCGGTTGCACGTGAATGTGGCCTCACCTTGACCACTAATGTAACGATTCCCCAGGCATTTTATTACGCAGATCCTTTAAATATAAACGAAGGAATTACTGTTATGCATATGTTCTTATGCAATCATTTGGACCTTATTTGTGTCATGTTACAAAATAGAGAAATTAAACTAACATGCAGTTTCTTTAATCATCATTAAAAATTAAAAGTTACCATTATTTCAGAACTAATAAATGTTGTTCAATATCAAGCGAGGTAGCATTAGACGCCACATTCTTTAGATATAATTCCGAAATGTGTAGATCATTAATATCTTTCCTATACCAAGGGAAAATAGCAAAACTTTTTGGAAGAACTTCTTGAGATTTAGTGGCAATAGCAGACAAATGAAAAGGTATAAACAACGCTAAGAATATATATATATATATATATATATATATATATATATATATATATATATATGTCAGAACTTAAGTGGGAAAAGAATGATTACCTTAAATTTAAAGGGGGCTTGGGAATTAAATTATATTCGTGGCGTAATTCGCCTCTAATTGTTCGTATTTCAAGACGTGAATTGGGAAAGGGAAATTCCTCTTTTCATTATATAATCTTGGCGCGTCTGTTGTTTTTGCGTTCGAAGAGGAAATCTTATATAATTCTCCTTTAAAGATGTCTGGTTTGGGCTCTGGGCATGTGCAGGGAGAGTTGACGTGCGGAGCTGCCCGCGAATTTCGTCAGAGCGCGGAATAAAAGTCGATGCTGTCGGATGTGTATTTCGCCGCGTCTCTAAAAAATGGCGAATAATGAAATGCGTATATCTGGAGAGGTGGTCTATATGGAATTGAATTGAATAAATTCTACTTATTGGATACGATGCTGAGTCATTTTTGAATGAATGCCTTACCTCTATGCCATGAATTAAAACAAGAAGACTGCAATTGATATTTTATAGCAAGCGTAAATCAAATGCCTGTCAGGAGCCGGCAGTGGCGATATCTACAACGGGTTATAAACAAAACCATTTGGATAGCACACAGGTGAGAAGAATAATTACGACCTTATAAAGAAATTAAATTACGTTGAAAAAAATTACTATGGCAAAAGAAACAAGTGACACCGACCTTCAGAAAAAAAATAGAACTTGATGACAGTCTCGTGCAACAAATTGGAACTCCTGAAAGGACTATACCGACAGCAAATACATATAACGCAGAAGAAAACACAAGAAAAATGAATACTGAAGAAGCACAGAAGGACAGCGGATGTACCAGAAAAGACATAGCAAAAAAAATAACTGATGTGAATTTAAAAATTCCTATATTCGACATCAAAAGGAAAAAGAATATTCTTCCTTGGTTAACCATGTTCGATGAAAAATGCCAAGCCCTAAATTTAGACGCAGAGTGGAAGAAATAGAACTTAACGATGAGGTGCAGGACCTAATAATTTCAATTTCCACAGAGTTATATAAAGAAAACTATAATGACAACAGACGTGCCAAGATTATATAATGAAAAGGGGAATTTCCCTTTCCCAATTCGCGTCTTGAAATACGAACAATTAGAGGCGAATTACGCCACGAATATAAATTAATTCCCAAGCCTCCTTTAAATATTTAAGGTAATCATTCTTTTCCCACTTAAGTTCTGACATATATATATATATATATATATATATATATATATATATATATATATATATATATATATATAATGTAACGACTTTAACTTCAACGGTACAGGTGATAGGTTCACACACAGGTAGTCTGGGACGCTGTAATAAACACACTCGAGGAAAGAACAGGAACGCAATGAAGAGCTGGAGTATTTTATTCCATGGAAATATACTTCAATACATCAGAGAAGGTACAGAGCAAAACTTAGTTGAACAAAATGGCACAAGCTGACTGCATGATGTTTAACAATAACGGCAACGAACAAGTCGGAGCTGCCGGGGTTTGAGTATCGAATACGGTTACATCATAATATAGTTGGAAGCAGTACGCTGACAAGGGACAGAAGAACGAAAGAGCGGGAGCCAGAATGCAAGAGAGCAAGGCAAAGGGGAAGGGAAGGAGGAAGGACTGAAAATCTCTGATCAACATTTTTATACAATAGGGCACTAGGAGTCTAAAAATTTTTTAATTGGTTAGAATCGAACACGTGAGGGTATGATTCAACGTCGCAAGACATTCATAACAGGTGCGACGTGGCGAGATAGACACGTGTGATATGATAGACTCATGTCTAAAAATAGCTTTACCGCGCGTGCATTGAAGAGAATAGAATAGTCGTTTTTTTCGTTTTTAAAATAGGGGCTGTGTATTATTGAGGTTGAAGGGAATTCAGAATACGCGTTAGCTTTTCAAATCAATTAATAATGGTGGGGCAAGACAATTAATAATGGTGGGGCGTTATTATTACAATATCCCCCCTTCCGGAACAGACTTGCGAGAGGGGCCGGGCCCAGGCTCCTCGAGTAAGGCTTCCCTTCAGGTGAGAACGTTGGTTTCCCTTCAGGTAAAAACTTAACTTCTAAATTTCTTATGATATTTAGAAGATAAGTTTACAAATTAAGGGGTGAATTTTGTCAAGATATTATTTTCTATATCCGCACACTGACCTTGAAATATTAATTTTAAAATACAACAAACAACATTAATTGAAAACACGTTATATAAACCGGAAAAACAGTTGCCAATTTCTTTTTAAAATCTTGGGATATCAGTATTGAACATGAAGCTTCAAAATTTCATAACATGGAAAAAATGTAGAACATTTCAAATCATAAATAACTCATATTCACAATAAAAACCCTTAATACAACAAATTTAATATTCGAAATTTTAATTCACATAAATAACTGAAAATCAGGAGTGGAAAAATTTAGGTAGTAACATCTTAATTTTTATCTTCTCTTAGTAGATGTATCATAAGTTCTTAAGGAAATATGAAGCGCAGACGTTATTTTATTGCGTTGGTGTTCAATCCTAATTAAACTTGTATCATACATGTCTTTAGAAAGTATATGCGAGTCATTATGCAACACAGAGTTAAGTTCATCTTCACTCTATTGATAATCTGGAAATTTTCAAAATCGTTTTCAGAAGTCAGAGGAATATGATCCAATTCAGTTTTGGTTTTCATTTTTGGTTTAACAATTTTGGATTTTCTAACACACGGGTACTTGGTTACGTAGTTTACAGTATAACAATACCCATGTGCAAATTCAACATCAGTATTCCTTATCAATTGCAAGAATTTAATTTTAATGTTCAATCTTCAATATCCAAAACAATATACTATCCGAACAAATACTATTCTATAAAATGATAACTCAAATAAACCAAATTCTTCTCTCAATACTTATTATTTTTAATATCTTATGTAAACACTAGCTCCGATTAAGTAACCATAAATTATTTTCTTTTTATTCTCTTAATACTAGAAATTAGGTATGAATCCTCCTGTTATATAACCTCTACATATTCTTATTTTTCTTCAATATTTTAAAAAACATATATCTCTTTACAACTTTTCTTTTTTTACTATTTATTTATTCTCTATTCTTTTTAGTCTGAGAATTTCCTGGAGTGGGAAGTCCACTTCTGGCAGAAGTATGTTAAAAAGCAACCGTGGCCTATTGTAGGACCCTAGAAGTGTATTAGAAGAACGCTCCGTTTCTAGAACCAGATAACTGCGCCTTTAATTTCTTCTGTTTACACCAGAAAATCTCTTATAACACTTAAAATTCTTATAACTTAATTAACCATAAACATAATATATTCATGATGAAACAAAACCATACTTTAATACTTCAGTATAATAAAACAATATCTTAAACACTTATAATTTCTATAACATATTACAAAGATGACAAATATTTATGTGAATAATATTGAAATTTAAATTATAATTCAATTATTTATCACTTGAAATCAAAACGTAAATTTGTCACGGAAAAGAAAACAAAAATACATCATGATAAAAATAAATGAAAGCAATTTCAACATATACGCGATTCATGTTTACCGAAGCCATATGACTAACCATATCTAATTTATATTAAGCAAAATCATTATTAAATTTCGTTAAAATATGATCTGATTGTATTAGAGTATCAATATTATTAACATACCAATATTTAAACATTACATACAATTTTTCATATAATATTATACTTTTAAAATTTCATTGACAGTTTGTTTTACCCGTAATTTTCGATGATTTAAGACCGAATTTATTTATTTATTTATTTATTTTTATTATAATAATTTTTTTCTTCTGTATTAAACTACTTATAATTTAGTGATGATCTGCCACAGATGATTACATAATTTTCAGCAAATCCAAAAGTTCTTAGGAGGAGGAAGTGGGAAATGTGGGGTCCGGAACAAGTTGTTAACGCAGGAACAAACATTTTCTTCTCGTTGCAGCACAACAAGGGGCAATGGAGAATATCTGTCATACTATCGAAATTTTGGCACAAGTTTCTTAAGAGCGAAATGTTCTAAAGGAACGAAATGCACAAATGTTTGCTGAAGTACATGCGTTGTACACGATCTGGGACGAAGTTCACACCAGGCGGAGACACTGATTGAAGCACACACATTTTTAAGCACAAAAGATCGCTAGGCTAGGCAACTTTTCATTGGATTTCCAGCACATGAGCACTTATCCAGCGGACTCATATTGTAATACCGGCTCAACACAGGCATGAATCTTGAACGCAGGTAGTCATGGCGGAAAAGCACTCGAGGAAAAAACAGGAATACATTGAGGATCTGAAGTACTTTATTCCATGGAAGTATACTTCAGACAGCAGACATCAAAGAAGGTACACACAAGGTTTAATAATAACGGAATCGGACAGCAGAGGCATATTGGTTGAGGGTTAGAAAAGAAGGGACGCGTGAAGGGACAAGACAAGAGCAAAAACATAGAGAGAGCGAAAATCTTCTGTTGGACCTTTTATGCTATGGGGGCGCTAGGTGTTTAGAATTCTATAATTGGTTAAAAACGGACACATAATTGACCACTTGAAGGTATGATTCAAAATCTCATGCCTCTGAATCATCTCTGACTCATCATTCCACGCGCCTATTAGTGGGTAGGAGTCTAAACGAAAACTTTAATGTTCCGCTCGTGTAGTTAAGTGAATAGAATAGTTGGTTAATTCTTACGATTCTAGTCTTACGAATCTATTCTTATTCTTGGTTAAACTTACGAACATGAAATTCTTACAATCGAAATACTGTATTTTTTGGACGATGAGACGCCCTTCATCTTTCTGAGAGGATATTTAGATAAGAATATTTTGTATTTTGATAGGTATACAAAGATTGCCAATTTCTTACTAGATAAAGATTTTAAAAATATATGTAATAATTTGTAAAATTAAATATTCATTTTATTTTAATGTTACCTTCAGACCATAGGAGGCACCCCAATTTTAGGACGATATTTTTTATGTAAAATTGGGCGTTTTATGGACCGAAAAATACGTTACACCGCATTTACACAGTTGCGATAGCGGCGAGTCGAATCGTGGGGGACGAATGTGTAAACGGTGTTCTTGTCGTTTCTCCTCGTCAATCGTGGCGCGCGCTCCAGGAGCGGTTTTCTGGCACGAGTCAAAGGGACGAATGGCGCCGGAGGATCAGAAGGGAGAATGGCGACGGGAAGTTGCGAGGGGAAGTCTTGTTCACAGCAAAAGGCGGGAATGTGAGAACGGTCACTCGCGTCGATGCAGGGGAGTGACTAATGTCTCGCGAATATGGCGCGATCGCGAAAGTGTAAATGCGGGATTATGTGGTAGAGGGTTTAGTGCTCTTCCCCGCAATATTAAAGTCAATGCGCTATAGGTATAGTGGCTTTTTTCCCCATGATTTGTTCAAATATCAACATGAGCTTCTCACGATGCTGGCTGTCATTGTACAAGTACAAAGTGTATGTAGTAGGAAAATATATATGAGGAGTGTATCATTCACAGCTCTTCAACAGATTTGATAATTTAAACTTACTTTTTGTGACTCCAAATGCTGCACTTCAGGCTTCCATGCAATGCGTTACCACTTATGGGGCACCAGGCGTTTTCGGAAGAGTCTTTCGCTAAATGCCTTTTACGAACAAAATCTGAGATCCTGAAGTGAGAAGCTTCGGCTTAAATGAGAAAGACAAAAAATCATTAGAGAGAGATAGTGATAAAAATTATGAAAAGTGATGCTCTATAGCTGTGGTAGCTCATAATTTAAAATCTTATCACAGCCTAGTGAAGTAATGCCATAGAAAATCTGCTCGAAATCACGGATGTCTTAAGTTCAATTCTTTTGCTAATACCGTATTTACGTGTGTATAGGCCGCATTTTTATTCCATAAAATAGGTCATTAAAAAAGGGGTGCGGCTCATACACGGAATTTTAAAATTAATTACAGTAAAACGCCCTTTAGTTCGGAACACTTTGCTACCATAAAACATTAGTATCTATATATCTTGCAACCCGTTACCGTATCATGCCCACGGCAATTCAATGTATTGTAAATATTATTGTTTGTATATATAATATACAATAGAGTTTTATTAAATAGTCGACGCTCCTTAGGACTATTTAATAAAACTCTTTTGAGGTCCCAAGAGTTTGTCTTCGTGAGAAATAATTCTTAAGTGTACTAGTATATATATAATCATATTTTTTACGTTGTAGTTTCACCACCATTAGCTAAGGCTGTACCTGATATTGTTAGGCGAGCATTGAACTCTAAGGTATGTGCGACATTTCTACATTTCTCAGAACGATGCTACTTTGAGTCTACAACGGAATTAAGAAAAAAAAATTCCCAAAATGTTGGCTCAAAATTCAGGGGCAGCTTATATACGTAAGCGGTCTGTACACGAGTGAATACGGTAGTTTAATTTTTGAATGTAATGAACCTATTTGAAACACAGATAATTTATTTTTATTGGGACATAGAAGTAAAATAAAGTATCGAATTAACAAGATTTGTCAAACCAAATAAACTACTTTAAAATACATTTTCTTAATGATTTTTGATAGTGGTCATGAACATATGATTACGTAAAAAAAAATTACCGCTCCAAAAAACATTGATTCATTATACCTTCCCATTATAAAAGGGCAATCACTGGCAGAGAGTAAATAAAAAAGGAATTTTATGTTCAAATATATTGCCTTCTCAATGAAAATCTCCCAGTCTATAAATGAGTATTCATTTTTAAATTATTTGTCTTTCACTGATCAATATCAGTTTAGCGATTTGTAACCCTTCATTTAAATTGGGAGCGCCAATTTTTGGAACACCAGCAGGCGCGCGTGGCACAAATTGCAATGTCTCTTTCAAGGTTGATTATTCCTTTTATAATAAACTTTTTTCTTTCAAATTGAAAATAATAATTCTACGTTTTATGGCAAGATATAAAATGTTGACAATATTGAGATATATTTATAATTAAAAGCGAGAGAATGCAGAAACGATCGTCTTATTTCAAAACTGTCCAGTTTATTGATCTAAGGAGAATTTGCGAATTGATTCCTATTATATCACAAAAAACCTGAAAAGCAATTAGATTGTCCATCTACGCGGTATGCGGGATACCGGGTAATAGATACACATTTGATAGACTACATCAACTCCTGCTTTTGTCGTATTGTAATCCAGTATAATCGCTGTTTTACCACGGTTAAATCCCGACTAACAATGAATGAAAATGAATACAAGGGTAAGAAAATCAGACCAGCATTAGAAAGGGTGTAGCTATAAATAGAAACTGCTTAGAACATTCAAACCTTACATGTAAAAACAAACCATTCAAAATTACGAAAATGTTGCACTTTGTACACGGGTGCGCCCACTGAAGAGTTAAGAAAATAATTTCCTAAACTTTCTTATCCTCTCCTAATTTTATTCATAATTTTCCCAATTTTTATATTTGTCGGCATTTGTATTTATTCATTGTGTCAAAATTTCTCATCAATTTTTATTTCCTAGGATATTTCACTTATCATTGCCTGGTGATGCAATGACATAACAAATCTGCTCGAATCCTCGGATGTCCTGATTTCAGTTCTTTTTCTGCCCGGTTGAAATTTAAAAGAAAGAAAAATTGCTAAAAGGTAGAAAGGGTAACTCGTTATGCACAGAATAACCTTTTGTCAATAAAAAATAGTATCATCTAGCACAGACAAAATACCCATTAAAAGGACAGACTATTTATTTTTTCTGACAGATAGAAGAAAAATAAATTTTCAAATTTATGAGTTCTGTCAAAATAGGTTGATTAACTATTTTATAATACATCTGCACAATCATCATCGTTTGTGGTCATAATTACAAACATATGAATGAGTAAAAAATAAATTACTCCATCAAAAATTATAGTTTTATTATATCTTCCCATTTTAAAAGGACAATCACTGAAGGAAAGTAAATAAAAATGGAATTTTATTTCAAAACATAATGCCTTCTCCATAAAATCCCTCTGTCTGTATGAGTATTCATTTTTTAAATTTTCTTGGGCGCGATGGCCCAGTTGTCAAGAGCAGCGGGCCAGTGATCTGAACGTCTCTGGTTCGATGCTCGTCACCGACAAAGTCCACAGCCGTGTACGCTAATGGCGGCTGGTGCAGGGAAAATCTGTCGTGGAGGAAATGTCCTCCAAGTTCTCAAACATTTACCTCTGGAGATCCGGGGTCAAGTGTACCTGTCTCGTCACTTGACTGAGTTCAAAATTACGGGGCCGGTCCGTTAGCCAATTCGGACTCCGACCCTTGTGGTGCTATGTATACCGGAGCCGCATCACTCAGCCTAACGGGCTTGATCTGTTGTTGCTGTCGGTCAAGGGGAGCAACAACAATATTTTTTAATTTGTTGTTTTGCTTTTATCAATATTATGTAGTTTAGCCATTTTTAAGAAAATAATTTCCTAAACATTCTTATCACAGCGAGCAGTGATAATAATTATGGAAACTTATATTCCTTAGTTAATGAAGTTTATAACTAAATAGCATAGCATAGTGATGTAATTTCACAGAAAATCTGCGTGAAACCAAAGATTTCTTGAGTATATTTCTTTTGCTAATAGTCTAATTTATTGAAGGGAAGAATCCTAATTGAAAAATAGATTATTTATTTTTATTGGATTATGTGAAATAAAATATCGAATTTATGAGATTTGTCATAATAGATAGATAAACTAATTTATAATGCATTTACTCAATAAAGTCTTGATGTCTTCAGTTGAGTTCTTTTTCTACCCGGTTGAAATTTAATTTAAAAAAAATTGCTAAAGCAGAGAAAGTATAACTCATTATACACAGAATAAACTTTTGGGAATAATAAATAGTTTCATCTACCAAAGAAAAAATACCCATTAAAAGGATAGATTATTTAGTTTTACCGAGAGATAGAAGTAAAACAAACTATCGAATTTATGAGATTTGTCAAATAGGTTGATTAACTATTTAATAATACATTTGCGCAATCATCTTCATTTGTTGTCACAAATACAATTCTATGACAATATAACATATAAAAAACCCTATAGAAAATCTAGTTTCATAATTCCTTGCCATCCTAGTAGGACAAAACTCGAAACAAGTAAATAAAAATTGCCTTCTCATAAAAGAATCTGTCTGCTGTAAATAAGTACTTTTCTATATTATTTATCTTTCTTTAGTAAATATCAGTTTAATCGATTTTAAGAAAAAATTTTCATACACTTTGTTATCTATTCTTCTTTTTATTAATAATTTGCCCAATTTTAATGAGTAACAGATTTTTTTCAGATATCTCATAAAATTTGTTTTCTTGAGTTCACATTAATTATGTTTATTAAAATGTTCAATTATATGAAAAGCTAGATATTTTGGGGATCTGGTAACCAATATTGACTCCAAAAATAAGCATACATACATATATTATAGGTGAGTCTAGAAGTTGTAATTTCTCGAAAAAGTTAGAATTTGTTCCAAAACATGCAATTTGACTCACCAACATCATTTTTTTTCGCAATAAAATGAAAATACACACCTTGCAGGACCTCTGCTGAAAATTAAATGCCATTTTACAAAAATAAGAAATTTAAAATTCTTTGATCGCCACCTTTATGAAATGAATTATTCTCCTGGCTTAAGTAATACGTTTAATTTAGATAGACGAATAATTTATATCGCATGAAAAGTTAAATTCATTTTATAGTTCAAAGAAATGAATAAATTGTCAGAATAATAATCATCATGTTTAAAGAAGAATTTAACTTACGTTTATTCTGATCAGTTTCTCCAAACTGAAGCAATTTCCTTCTGATTCTGTACTTTTGGGGTGAAAAGCCGTTTTCGGAGTAATTTTCATCTGCATGCCGTGAATGGCCTAAGCTATAGTTTGATTGCTCTTCTGTTGAGGTACGTGTCTCTATGGCAGAAATTTCACGTCTATTTTCTGCAGGTATATGAGGAGTGGTAGGATATACATTGCCTTGTTTTGTATCAAACTTTTCACTATTTTCAAACAGCGGTGTTAAATCTGGCAATACAATCGAAGGATTGGAAGACAAGCCAACGAATTTGTTTACGTGTTCAATGTCATTTGTTACCATCAGTTGACTTGCCCCGTCAATCGTCAAATTCGACTGCCCTGGATATTCTTCAGAGTAAGGCACCGACCCGACTGTCAGATTGCGAATTTTGTCAACATTTGTTCCAGTGGTTTCTTTTTCTTCTCCTTTGTACTCAGGACTCACATCACCGAGAAAATGCTTGTTATTTCCATTTTCATCGAGCGACTTTTGAAACTCACTTGTTGAATTACTCAGCATTCTGAAATGTATTCCTTTATTACCAAAATTTTCATCATTGGGAATTGTTGGCAAGTTGGACCCTCCTAGTTGTTGGTCGGGTTTATCCGATGGCATAATTGTAAGCTTGTCGATACCCTGCATATCATTCGTTCCAATAGTTCCTTTGTCATCTACTGTATATTTAGATGTTTCACTACCAAAAAAATTTTCGTCACTTCTATAATCAGACGTGTCTTGTCCAGCTAACATATGTGACGAATGACTTTCAGTGTCAACAGTCGTACTGAAATTGATATCATCATTACCATTAGCTCCTTCCTGTAATGTTGTTGGCAATTTTGACTGTTTATATTGTTGTAATTGAAGATATGGTGACATGAGTTTAGGAATTTTAGTAGTGTCTGTACCAGTTTCTTCAGCCGTTTCAGATTTTTTAGATGTTAAATCTTTTAGAAAGTGTTGAGGAGTTACATAACCGGATGAGCCCTGCACAAAGAGTGTACTTCGCAATTGGCTTGAAGAGTCATTAATCTGTCTTAAATCTCCATTTTCGGTGTAATTTTCTCCATGGGAAAATATTGACAAATTCGTTTTTCCCAGCGGTTCGTCAGAGAGGTGTGATGACATGTCCACACTTTTTCTTTCAGTTGTTTGATTTTCTGGATGTTCAGAACTTTCGTCTCTAAACAAATGTTGGTCAGTTGCATATTCGGAGGAGTCTTGAACAGTGAACCCTCCTAGTTGTTGGTCGGGTTTATCTGCCGACATAATTGTAAGATTGTCGATACCAATCATGTCATTCGTTACGATAGTTCCTTTGTCATCTTCTACATATTTAGATGTTTCACTACCAAAAAAACGTTCGTCACTTCTATAATCAGATGTGTCTTCTCCAGCTAACGTACGTGACGAATAACTTGCAGTGTCATCCGTCGCACTGAAATTCACAATTTCTTTACCACCATTTTCATCATGGGAGATTTTTGGAAAGTTTAACCCTCCTAGTTGTTGGTCGGGTTTATCTGCCGACATAATTGTAAGATTGTCGATACCATTCATGTCATTTGTTACGATAGTTCCTTTGTCATCTTCTACATATTTAGATGTTTCACTACCAAAAGAATATTTGTCACTTCTATAATCAGAAGTGTCTTGTCCAGCTAACGTACGTGACGAATGACTTTCAGTGCCAGTGGTTTCTTTTTCTTCTCCTTTGTACCCAGAACTCACATCACCGAGAAAATGCTTGTTATTTCCATTTTCATCGAGCGACTTTTGATACTCTGTTGTTGAATTGCTCATCATTCTGAAATTTATTCCTTTATTACCAAAATTTTCATCATTGAGAATTGTTGGAAAGTTTAACCCTCCCAGTTGTTGGTCGGGTTTATCTGCCGACATAATTGTATGATTGTCGATACCAATCATGTCATTCGTTACGATAGTTCCTTTGTCATCTTCAACATATTTAGATGTTTCACTACCAAAAAAACGTTCGTCACTTCTATAATCAGAAGTGTCTTCTCTAGCTAACGTACGTGACGAATAACTTGCAGTGTCATCCGTCGCACTGAAATTCACAATTTCTTTACCACCATTTTCATCAAGGGAGATTGTTGGAAAGTTTAACCCTCCTAGTTGTTGGTCGGGTTTATCTGCCGACATAATTGTAAGATTGTCGATACCATTCATGTCATTTGTTACGATAGTTCCTTTGTCATCTTCTACATATTTAGATGTTTCACTACCAAAAGAATATTTGTCACTTCTATAATCAGAAGTGTCTTGTCCAGCTAACGTACGTGACGAATGACTTTCAGTGCCAGTAGTTTCTTTTTCTTCTCCTTTGTACCCAGAACTCACATCACCGAGAAAATGCTTGCTATTTCCATTTTCATCGAGCGACTTTTGATACTCTGTTGTTGAATTACTCATCATACTGAAATTTATTCCTTTATTACCAAAATTTTCATCATTGAGAATTGTTGGAAAGTTTAACCCTCCCAGTTGTTGGTCGGGTTTATCTGCCGACATAATTGTAAGATTTTCGATACCAATCATGTCATTCATTACGATAGTTCCTTTGTCATCTTCTACATATTTAGATGTTTCACTACCAAAAAAACGTTCGTCACTTCTATAATCAGAAGTGTCTTCTCCAGCTAACGTACGTGACGAATAACTTGCAGTGTCATCCGTCGCACTGAAATTCACAATTTCTTTACCACCATTTTCATCATGGGAGATTGTTGGAAAGTTTAACCCTCCTAGTTGTTGGTCGGGTTTATCTGACGACATAATTGTAAGATTGTCGATACCATTCATGTAATTTGTTACGATAGTTCCTTTGTCATCTTCTACATATTTAGATGTTTCACTACCAAAAGAATATTTGTCACTTCTATAATCAGAATTGTCTTGTCCAGCTAATGTACGTGACAAATGAATTTCAGTGCCAGTGATTTCTTTTTCTTCGACTTTGTATCCAGAACTCCCATCACCGAGAGAATGCTTATTATTTCCATTTTCATCGAGCGATTTTTGAAACTCTCTTGTTGAATTACTCAGCATTCTGAAAAGTATTCCTTTATTACCAAAATTTTCATCATTGGGAATTGTTGGCAAGTTCGACTCTCCTAGTTGTTGGCCGGGTTTATCCGATGACATAATTGTAAGCTTGTCGATACCCTTCATGTCATTCGATCCGATAGTTCCTTTGTCATATACTATATATTTAGATGTTTCACTACCAAAAAAATATTCGTCACTTGTATAATCAGACGCGTCTTGTCCAGCTAACGTACGTGACGAATGACTTTCGGTGTAAACATTTGTACTGAAATTCCCACCCTCATTACCATTATCTCCTGTCTGTACTGTTGTTGGCAATTTCGACTGTTCAAGTTGTTCTATAGGATATGGAGACATGATCTTAAGATTTTCAGTAATGTCTGTACCACTTCCTTCAGCCATTTCTGCTTTTTCAGAAGTTACGTCGTTTAGAAAGTGTTGAGGAGTTGCATAACCGGATGACCCTTGTACAAAGAGTGTACTTCGCAAGTGGCTTGAAGTGTCATTTGTTTCTCTAAAATCCTCATCCCCGTTGTAATTTTTCCCCTGGGAATATATTGGTAAATTCGTTTTTACCAGGTGTTCGTCAGAGTTGTTTGACGACATGATGATATGTTTGTCAACACTTTTTGTTTCATTATTTTGAATTTCTGTATTTTCAGAACGTACATTTCCAAACATTTTTTGGTCAGCTGCATATTCGGAGGAGTCTTGAACAGTGAAGAATCTTGACAAGGAAATTTCAGATTCTTTAGGCAGCCCAAAATTCAAACTTTCATTATCGTTATTCATTCTTTCAGTAGTTGTTGTCAAATTCGACATTCCTCGTTGATCATCAGTATCCGAAGACATGATTCTATGACTTCCAGTAACTTTTTGATCAATTAAATCGGCAGTTTGATTTTCTCCTACACTATATTCAGGAGTTTGCTTGCTAGATAAATAATGGTCAGTTGCATAATCTGAAGAACTACTTGTACCACGTATTTGTTGCACATAACTTCTAAAATCATAAAGCTTTTGAAGATTCAAGCTTACATTTTCAGGATTTTCATCTGTAGAAAAAGGTTTTAAACTCGACTCTGATAGTTGTCCTTCATGAATCTCGAAAGACATAATTTCCGTACCATTTCCTTTGTCAATTCCATTTTCAGCTGTCACTAGTTGGAAAGTTGTTTCACTGGCAACATCAAATGGTACCGGAGGATTGCCTGAGAAATCTTGTCTCGAGAATTCACCTACCTCATGATTATCTGGGTTATTCAATACTTCTGAATTTTTTACATGTGCCATATCGTGAGGAGGTGTAGATACCGTTGATAACTTTTCAAAAGGCATTAGCAGAGAATAACCATTATTTATTGGACTGTATCTTTTATTTACATTATCAAATTCTGTGTAACTGCTGTCTCCTCTCACCGTATGAAAATAATCTTCTCCGTCTCTTATATGCGACCCAAAGGAAGGACTTTCTCTGTATTTGAAAAGTGAAGCATTTGAGAGATCTTCACTTTTAAACTTACCTTTGTAATCCTTGAAAATACTTTCTTCGACCGTTTCATTTTCAGTTGTCGCTAGTAGGGAATTTTTTTCATTGACAACAGTAAGTGGTACCGCGATTTTGTCTGAGAAATTTTGTGTGGAGAGTTCATCTCCCTCAAGTTTATCTGTCATGTTGAGTACTTCTGAACTTTTGACATATGCCGTATCGCGTGGAGATGTCGATGTCATTGATAAAACCCCAGAAGAGAGAGAATAACCATTATTTATTGGACTGTATGTGACATTTTCATTTTCAAATTTTATGTAACTACTGTCTCCACTCAACGTATCAAAAGTACCACCGGCTTCTGTTATTTGACTAACTAAAGAAGGATTTCCTTTGTATTTTAAAAGTGAAGCATTTGAGAGATCGGAATTTTTAATTTTATCTGGCGAATTCATGACCAATTTTTCATCTGGTTTGTTGTTAAGCCTGTCTGCTATAGGTACCATATCCATATTTTCAGTAACATTATTATGCTCTTTACCTTTATCGCCCATTTCTTTATGTCGTATGGGTTGTCTTTTACCAGTTGATACTTTGAGTTTCTTATAATATAGAACAGTCTCTTTTTTTGATAAAAAGGGATACTTATTCATTGAAGTAGGTTGGTGCAGTTGTGGGAGTTTTGAGACACCTTCATCAGGATCTTCGTCTCTTTTGAATCTCTCTTCACTGTCAACTGTACTCCGAATTAATATATTTGTCTCACTATCAGGGACATTGTAATTTGCTAAAAGAATGCTATTCACAGAAACATGTTCTTGCTTCTTCGAAGGTCTATACTTAAAATATTTGATTAACGTGTCGTAGATGACATTTTGAATTGTCATAAAGTTACTTTCAAGGCTTTCGAAAAACTTCGACAGTTTTTCGACATATTTTGGATTGTAGGAAGATGTATGACTCACGTTTGGAAGCATTATATGCCTTGAATTCGGTGTAACATTGATTATATTCCTTAGACCTGTAGAAAAGGAAAAAAATACTTGCGCAGGGTGAGACCTAAATTTGTAATCGTTGCTCTTATTATGCGAGTGCTGCGGTCCAAATTCGTCTACAGAACAAATTGGACATTTATTTTCTGGACATTTACTACAGTTTAGGTAAGTTTGCATGTGTCTTGTACAGGGCTCGCAATTCACACCTCCAGGGACTTTATTAGCACACCTAGAGGAAGACAACATTGTAACTTTCACATATAAAGGTATTGTAGCTTAGTGAAATCATAATACAGGGTCATAGAAAAAGGTTGGACACATTTCAAAACCTCATTCAACTTTGCAAAGTGAATGAGCTTTCGAACAACTTTGCAAATGTTTCGATGCAAACACTTGCAAAGTGTTTACATCGAACACACATCGAAACACTTGCAACCTGTTGCAAGTGTTTTCATCGAAACATTTGCAAAGTTCGATGCTTTGTAAGTGAACAAAGCATCGAACTTTGTAAGTGTTCAAAGTTCGATGAACATCTTGGACACTTGCAAAGTGTTTCAAACAACTTTGCAAGTGTCTAAGATTTCTAAATGTAACTGGTACGCAACCGTGACGTTGAACGTCGCGCAGAAGCGATGCGAGGTGGAAGAGGTCTTTGTTAGGCCTTCCGTCAGTGCAATGACGACAAAGCTCAATGTGTGTTGTGGTTAGCGAAGTACAAATCTGTTAAAACAGTTCAGAGAAATTTCCGTCGTATTTATAGCTTTCTCCGTCGTATTTATCGCTTTCTTGAGCTTTCTCCTGAACGACCGCCATTGCACTGACGGAAAGCCGAACGAAGACCTCTTTCACCTGGCATCGCTTCTGCTCAATGTTCACGGTTGAGTACCAGTTACATTTAGAAATCTTGGACACTTGCAAAGTTATTTGAAAAGAATATTATTCGGCTTGCTCAATTTATTTTAGAATTATGAGCTTTCGAAATGTGTCCAACCTTTTTCGTTGACCCTAAACATTAAAAATAATTTAAAATGAACGGTTTACCTGATTTTAAACCATACCTCAACAGCATAAAAGAATCTTCATTTTTGTATGCATTCCTTTCAAATACAGAGTATGCAGTATGCTTTAGGTTACATACTATATACATTTGTTACATCAAATGGTATTCTACAGCATCTACTTAAGGGGGTCCAGAACACATTTAAAAAAAAAAATTATTTACTGTGTTAAAATTTTCAATTTTTTGTGAGGGTTAACTATATAATTTGTATACAAAATCACATCATAAAATTTCTCATAAAGTTTTTTAAAAATTTTAAAATTTTAAATTTTAAAAAAAAGTGGGGTAATTTAAAATCGTTATAACTCGAAATAATATTTGTCGAATTTCAAAATTTTTTCATTTAATTAAACATAAATCTATAACTTTTAATTTTGATTCAGCGTTTTTTTAAATATTAATTTAAGAAAAAATTTAAAATATTTAGAGTAAAAATTTCCAAAAAAAATTATGTAACTTATTTTTAATAAATCATATTTTCAAAAGTAAACAATTTTTTTAATTTGCTGACTCAAAATTAAAGTAAAATAATTGAAAAAGTCCCAAGTTTGAACCATTTATCTTTAACGGTTCTTGAATTATAACAATTTAAAGACCAGAAATGGTGAAAAAACCCATCATGCAGAAAAACACATTTACAGGTTTAAACAAAGATTGGGTGCAATTAGAGTGTTGCCCCCCCCCCCAAAAAAAAAATAAATAAATAAATAAATAAAATAAAAAAATAATAATTAATATCTCCTGTTCTAATTGACATAGAAACACGATTTAAACGTCATTTTAAGCGGAAAAAACACAAATATTTTTAATGCAATAATTTTTTTTCGAAAATTTGAAGAATTTTTGTGACTTGGAGACCCTAAAGTGACCTGTAAATAACTGATATTTAGAAGCATGAAGGTAAAAGAGATTAATAATAGCGAATCAATAAGAAAACATTCCCGCTCGTCATATTTTGTGTGTTTAGAAGCTTCATTTTCTGATTCGTTTGAAGCTAGAAAGTAATATGAAACATCCTTAAGACAACTAAGCACTGCATTGACACTATTTCGCCATTAACCCCTTCCTTCTCACTAACGTCAAAATTGTGGAGTGAGGTTCCGCCCTCTATTTCTCGTGTCCATGATATTTCCGAGCTGGAGGGTTTAAAAGTATCACACCAAAAAATTAAAAACAATCCATTTCACTCACCCTAAAAAAAAAAAATTATTTCTTATTTTACATACCAGATGGCAGCACCAGGCTATTTATAATGTAATTGGGGATGGGTTTTTTAAAACTAAATGTGGCAGATGAAGAAATAAATAGAATCCCCCGGAAAAGATAGGCACCTTTTTTACTGGTTTCTTGAAAATTATGCGATCCTTCAAGGGTTAATGAGGAGTTTTAAATTCTCATTTCTGTTTTAAAGTTCTCTCCAATAAATCCATTCAGGATTTGGCCAAGAAGTAAAATTTTTGAAGACGGTATGTTCCCAACCAATGTTTGAATGTGCAATACATGAATGTATATTGCATTGAAGTTAATTTCCATGTATTTATTTGTTTTATCTATACTTATAGAAACTCTCTCTTTTCTTTGTACATTCCCAATTCTTCTATCCTTTTTGCTCCAAATTTTGCATAATTTCCCTCTAAAACTATGCACATAATATAAGCTACATAAAAATAACGTCAGCCCACACTTCCACCTCCTGCTGATTTCATAGCCGTGATATTTTATGGTAATAACTTATGTTAATAACTTATTTTTCCTTTAAACAGTCATCTCAATATCAGTGTTGTCCTGCCTTATTTTATTAATCTATATATATAAAACAGTTCCGTGACTGACTGGCTGATTGACTGACAGACAACTCACAGACCAAACCGCTGGACCTAAAGGACTGAAATTCTGTATGGTGATTCTTCTTATAGTGTAGAGGTGCACTAAGAGAGATTTTGGTAAAATTCTTAGATTTTTTCAAATTATATTTTTAAGCTGTTTTTGTAACTTTTTTCAAGTTTGCCTTTAAAATAATAATCTGAGGTTTATAAAATTTATATCACGAGATAAATCATAAAAATTCCTTTAAAAGGAAATCTTTTCCGAATCTTTACCTCCATTTCCTGATTTTTGGTGAATTTTTAAAGTTTGATTTTTAGAATTTAATTTTTTAAATGCTGATCACGTGGTTTCTTTTCTTTTTGTGATACTTTAAACTGATTTTGCGTCACGGGCATAACAACGAGATAGACAACAAAAAAAATTTTCTTCATAATGCGGCAGACGATCGGACATTATCCAAAAAAATATTAAAAGTACAGTAAACGATATGTTCCTGAAACTGTACTATATTAAATGTACTGTATTATTTAGTATGTTCTATTAGATTTAATTTGAATATTTTCTTATACTTTATTTTGTCTATAAAAATATCCCTTACAATTTTTTTATAAATATATATATATATTTTTTTTACACTAATTTTATACATTGATCGTTGTATTTAATTTGAATGTATTCCGTAGCGAAGTACGAGTATTGAGCTAGTAGTGTATATTCGATGTGTAAGAACTCCGAGCAAGACTATTGTTAAAGCTAGTTTCTTTTGATCTAATTCCTCTATCATTTTTCCTCCAAACTGTGCATAATTTCCCTCTAGAACTGTGTATATAATATTATTTTCAGTCAAATGCGGAGGTACTTGTTGTTAGACATTCACATTTTGTTATTCACCGCTATTTTACTGGCTACTTTATTATGGGAGCACCATATAGGTGAGCCAGCATTGCTCTCTATGAGGGGTCGATACGGAAACGACCAGGCCTTATTCGGGATTTGAACCCAAGACAACTGCATTGCAGCTCCGAACGTCAACCACTGCGGCATGTGGGGGGCATGTATATAATATAGGATACTAGCAGAAAACCCGTACTTCGCTACGGAGTACATTTAAATTAAATACAACGGTCAATGTATGCAATTAATGCCAATATATATATATATATATATATATATATATATATATATATATATATATATATATATATATATATATATATATATATATAATAAATACAACGATCAATGTATGCAACTGATGTAAAAAAAACGAAAAAATATATTTATAAAAAAATCGTAAGGAATATTTTTTATAGACAAAATAATGCAGAAGAAAATATTCAAATTAAATCTAATGGAACATAATAAAGAATATTGTACAGTTAATATTAGTCCAGTAACCTTGTCATGAAAAGTGGGGTCAAAGTTGCATCAAGTGGGGGTAGTAAGTTTCGTTTTTTTTTCTTGTGTGGAATGTGACTGAGATGCAAAATCCAAGTTTTCGACCTCGGCAGCCCCCCGGATCACTTTTGAATATCCCAAAAACTGAAAAAATTTCGCATTTTTTTTTGGTTTTTCCCCATTTTGACCATGAAGGAGCACATTTTCGACTAAAACCATAAATGCAGATTTTTAAACTAGATTAAATTTTCTACAATGTGAGACCAGAATGGGCTCGGTAGCCCTAATAGTTTCCGAGATACAGCTTTTCAAATTTTGACAAATTTTCGAAACTTTAAAATTTTAAGCTAATTTTCATGTTTACAATTAATTTGTCCCTGTATATTAATAGTATTTAAATCAACCGATGTCAATACAAAAACCCAATAAGGTTTTATGCTCATTTTTCAAGAATTAGATTCTTTTGAATCTTCTAGTTTTTTTTTCGCATTCTTTTCAATGGTTTGATTATACTTTCTTCTAATATTTTCGTAGTAATCAATAATATCGTTAATTATTAAAATAATTCTCTAAAATAATTATTTTTATCTTTTGATATAAATAAATTAAAGTATTTAATTTCATATTGCGATGTTTGAGAACAATCCCTGTAGAATTTTCCTTTCCGTTAAGATGGATACCCCGGAATATTCACTATTTACGGCTGATGGATTCTCACCATCAGGCGTTCACAAAAGTTCTGGTCAGGTTTATGGTCAGACACGACCATTGAACAGGTGCTGATGTGCTCAATGAAAAGCTATGGAGGTTTGACCCGGGGCCGTGGCATAACTGAAACTTTCCTTACCCAATGGACATTGGGGATGATCCTCCTACAGAACATATGTGCAGCGGTTGAGGATTTCTGCAATGTGAACTCGCAAACAACTCAGCAGCACGTAGAAATGAGACCATCGCGAAATACTCGAGATGAAGCTGGTACAATGAAGCTGTACGACTTGTTTTTGAAGTATCCTCCATTTCGTAAAACGGATGTGATCATGTACTTAAGCAGTGGACTTGTAGGAGGGAAAGGGGTCAACTGTCATATGGCCCGTGATATTGGGAAAAAAAGCAATGTTTAAGATTGTAAGGCAAAATTTCCAAAACGTCAAATTCGAAGGACTCCGATCCTTCTGGTGTTATATAATTTGGAGCCGCAAACTTCAGTTTGAAGCCAGAATCAACAACAACAACTCTAAATGTATATTTAGTTTATAAATGTTAGAGATTTCGTAGAACAAATGCGATTATACTGAGTGCTTACATTTTGAGTGGTGTAGCCTTGGCCGGTTCGTCGACAGAGCAAGCACAAAAGTGGTTTCTATACAGAGGACAGCTGGTCTGCAACTCCTCACTCACGGCGATCCCAGGAATCAGAAGTACAATCATCATCCATGGGACTGGAAAGGAGAAAGAATTTTTAAATTTCAGTCGTTATAAAGTAATAATAATAATAATATGCGTATAAAAGTTTATTTACCCTTGTAGACGAGGGAAGAAACTTACAAAAAGTTCATAAAAATGATTAAGGGGGCACAGGACCTTGAATCTCTATAAAATGACTATAAATATGTGTTCTAATTCTAATCACAAAAACTCAAATAATATTAGAAAAAGAAATTTTCTTGCATTATGCACATAAAGTACATATCTTTAAATATGTCATATATAAAAATGGAAATTATAAATCTATAATTAATTTTCAAATCAGCAGTTGTAATGTTTACATAAGATTCGATTCACGATAATCGAACTTTTAGGTGAATAAATCTAAAGTAGCCGCTTAAGATATGCTAATTGCGGCATACGCGGTTGGTATAAATACCAAGCAGATAGATTAGAGACAGGAGGTGTTAAGGAAGTGAGAGGAAGTGAAAGGAGGAGTAGAGCTGACGAAACGAAGTATCGAGCTGGAGCTAGGCTTAGAGTCTGGTTTAATAATAGTTGAGTTTTGCGAGCAGCCGCTGCAGGCATAGCTAGGTTGCTTCAAACCTACGCGGGTTATTGTTAGGCCCAAAGTTTACGTGTCAGCACTGCTGGTTGACTTTCAAAGTATCTGCGAGTATAGCAAAGTGTATTTTTCTTGAATGAGTAGTTATACAAGTGAATATATTGAATTGTATTTCCCTTGCATGAATGCTATATATATCTCGTACTAGTAGTACGTGTGCTTTATGTTGAAATGAAAAATCTATATATGCAAATATTTAAATAAACATTGTTGTTATGTAAGAACTGGGTTTGAATGAAATTATTTAGAGTGCCACTTCAAGATATACATACCCAAAGTTAGGGTAGAAGTGAATGGAAATTCTCTATACAGTTTAGAATTTTATATGATTAACTGCTAATTTGAGTTTGCGTGCAGCATTACTTTTAAACTATCAATAGGAAACTGATAAAACTACACTCATATGTATATTTCATGGTACTATACATTTTAAAATCAGAAAAATGTGCAATTTTGGAATAGTTTTTTCATTTTTAGTGGGAAAATTATGCAAATAATTGTGATAATTTTTGAAGTTTTCCAATTTTATGGTCAATTTTTATTTTAAATAATATTTATTACAATTTATTTGGTATACTTTACAGTTAAATATATTACAAGTGTATTCTGACCATTAATTATTTTCTGTAAGCATTTATCTCAATTTTATGATGCACGCAGCCCTTTATGATTTTTAATCACCAGTTAATCATATAAAATTCTAAGCTGCCAATTTGAAAATTATTTACGCATTTATAATTTCTATTTTTACCATGTTTTTATTAACAGCTTTCTTGTTTGTTTGTGTATGTGTTTGTCCAGTACAAATCTTGCAATCGATTTTTAATTAACTTCCCTACTGGCTAGACATTTGAAAATTTTAGAATAGCTCAGAACACGATGACAATGCATTCTTTTAATGCTTTTAGCCATCTTTAAGCAGAATTGAATCCATTTTCAGTTAACTTTGTTTTCTAGACTGGTGCAGCCATCTATCGGCAGGGACGGGAACGAAAAGTTAAACGCAAGTTAACTTCCAATTAACTTCATTTTCTTTCAGTTGATGGGATAATTCATCAAAAAATTTTTTAAAAGGTATTTATTAATACATATAATTGTCAAGTTTATATGATTCAACAGAAAATTTAAAAACATGGTATAAAAAAAGTTCTTTTTATCTTGTAATTATTAAATATGACATATTTAAAGATTACTTTATATGGTATAAAGAAAGAAAATTTCTTTTTCTAATATTTTTTGAGTTTTTTTCGTTAGAATTAGACCATATTTATAGTCATTTGAAGTTCCTGCGCCCCCTTTTTCTATATTTATATATAGATTAACAGTGGAACCTACCACTTAAATGGATTTTATAGACCTTCTTGTAGCAAAAGATACTTAAAAATCCAACTAATTAACTAACCAAACTAGCATGGGTACAATAAGAGAACTGAACCTTTTTTAATCCTTAATTCATTGTTGACTACTTGAACGCAAAGCTTAATATTCTGTAATTCAATGCTTCAAAATATGTGACGGATAGCATCGTATCTGTAAGCATACAAACTACACTACCCTTGAATATAACAAAACACGTTTAGCATAGAGAAAACTGTGATGTATTCACTATGAACAACTTTTAAATAAGCTCAGTTAAGGTTTCCAATCAAATTCAAATCTTTTCCTCTAAGTAACAGTCAGAGAATGTCTGAAAAGTGTATTAAATATGGCAAGTTTTGTCCCTAGTTGGTCCTTAGAGTAGTGGCCACATACATTCCCTGCTCACCATTTTCAAGCTTTCTTTGTCATACTATGCATGCGTTCCTTTACTATACTTCTAGGATGAAAGCAGAATTTGTTTTAAAGTTCGACATAGGTTCTCCTTTTACACTTATTCGTGATGAATATCTTAAAGTGTTTTTTTTCCCTGACTTTTCCCTGACTTGGAGCCATTTTTCATTAAAATAAACTTCTTAAAATTTCGTCAACGAATAATAATTTCTAAGGAGGTAGTTCCGATAAGCTGTCATTTGACATTTGGGATTTGCACTATTTTTTCGGGAATGATAAGTTTAACAGAAAGCTTATCAACTTTGTTACGTTAAGGGGGTCCAAGACACAAAATTTTTCAAATTTTCGAAAAAAAATTATTGCGTTAAAAAATTTCTTCTCCGCTTAAAATGACGTTTAAATTATGTTTATATCTTAATTTCAAGACGATATATTATATTTTTTTTCAATATTCTAAAAGCAGCCAATCTTTGTTTAAGGGGGTCTGGGACACATTGCAAAAAAATTTTTATTTAATGAGTTAAAATTTTGAACTTTTTTGTGATGGCTAAGCATATAATTTGTAAACAAAATCACATCATAAAACTTCTCAAAAAGTTTTTAAACAATTTTAAAATTAAAATTTTTTTTTAAAAGTGGGATAACTTAAAATCCTTATAACTCGAAATATTATTTGTCGAATTTCAAAATTTTTCATTTAATTAAATAGAAATATATAAGTTTTAATTTAGACTAAGCAGTTTTTTACTATTAATTTTTAAAAAATTAAAAATATTTAGATCAAAAATTACAAAAAAAATTATGTAACTTATTTTTAAAACATCATATTTTAAAAAGCAAATATTTTTCTTTAATTTCCTGAATAAAAATTAAATTAAAATAGTTGAAAAAGACATGTTCCAGGTTTCAAATATAACGGTTCTTGACTTATAACAATTTAAAGACGAGAAATGGGGAAAAAACCATCATGCAGAAAAACACACTTACAGTTTTAAAGAACGATTGGCTTCTATCAGAATGTTGCAAAAAAAAAAAAAAAATAAATTCTCCTGTTCTAATTAAGATAAAAATATGACTTAAACGTCATTTTAAGCATAAAAGAACACAGAAATTTTTAATGCAATAAAAGTCTTTTTTGAAAATTTGAACAATTTTGTGTCTTGGACCCTCTTAAATCTGTAAATACGTTTGTCTGTATGTGTTTTTTCATTATTTCTCGTCTTTAAAAGAAGATTTCACCATTTCTTGTTTTTATAAGTCAAGAACCACTAAAGATTAATGGTTCAAACTTGAAACATGTCTTTTTCAATTATTTAACTTTAATTTTGATTCAGCAATTTATTACTTATATTATATTCAGCACTAATTTATTCAGCATTACTTAAATTATATTCAGCAATTATTTACTTTTGAAAATATGATTTTTTTAAAAAATAAGTTATATTATTTTTTTTATTTTTTTCTCTAAATATTTTTAATGTTCTTTAAAATTAATATTTTACAAAACGCTGAATCAAAATTAAACTTTTATATTTGTGTTAAATTAAATGAAAAAATTTTGAAATTCGGCAAATAATATTTCGAGTTCTAATGATTTTAAATCACCCCACTTTTATAAAAATTTTAAATTTTCAAATTTTCAAAAACTTTATGGGAAGTTTTATGATGTGATTTTGTTTGCAAATTATATGGTTAATCATCACAAAAAAGTTTCAAAATTTTAACTCAATAAATTTTAAAATATTAAAATATGTCCCGGACTCCCTTAAGCAGATAAATACAAATTAACTTACATGTAGTTTTACAAGAAATTTACAAGAAGTTTTATGATGTGATTTTGTTTACAAATTATATGGTTAATCATCACAAAAAAGTTTCAAAATTTTAACTCAATAAATTAAAAAAAATTTAAATGTGTTCCGGACTCCCTTAAGCAGATAAATACAAATTAACTTACATGTAAACTATGTTTCAAATGCAATAATTAATAGTGTTAGGACCTGTTCATATAGAATCCTTTAGCTTTACTGGTATTGACTTATTTTAAAGCAATCACAGACCTCAATAATTTCGTGGCTAATCGTTCGGAGGTTTCTAATTTGATTGAATATATTTCAATACCAGTAACTCTGATGCTGAAGGGCGCTAGGTGAACAGGCCCTTACTCGTATACTGAAAACATGCTACTTTAGAACTTCGTACGAAACGATTAGGAATGCTATCCACTTTCTGCCCTTTATTTGTCAAGAGGTTGAGTGACGTTCCACTAAAATTTATAATTTTTTTTACTTCTAATTATTTAATAATTTTGACTCTATTCTTTTATAACTTCTAATTTATTGAAAAAAGATTTCAATTTTGATACTCACCGATTTTACTGAACTCAAGAGCGACCATCTTATCTTCGCAGGTGAGAAAGTGATAAAACGTATCTGAGATCCGGGGTTTATAAAGATTTTTTTTCCTACCCGGATGCTGCCCCTTCGGATATTTTTTCTTAGAATCTGACGAGTTTAAGAGGAAAGAGGCAAATGTGTATGGCATTTTGATTTTTCTAGTTGGTGCACTTTTTGCCACTTCGGGTGATTTTTTCGTGGAATCGGTGACGAGTTTATAAGGAAAGACGTAAATGTGGTGGCATTTTGAGGGCTAAAGTTTGGGCACTTTTAGACACTAACGAAAGATTTTTGTTAGAATCGGTTACGAGTTTAAGTGAAGAGTGTCAAAAGTGGTGGCGTTTTCAGCTCAAAGTGACAAAATTTTAACTTTTATGACTAATCTGATTAAGTTATTAACAGCCAGTAATTAAATGTTTTAAATTAATGTGTTTTAACAAATTTATTTTTTCTCGCATACTTCAGACACAATAACATTAGTTTTCATGCTTTTTATGTATCACTTTGAATTATACATAAGGCAAATCATCCTAAAAGGCAAATTGTATCTCCTTAACCCATTAACCGTCAAAACTATAAGGGGTGAATTTTTTTTTATATAAATAATATTGGCTATTCATTTGAACATATACAACATTACTTTATGGGGAAAATAACAAAACTGGTCTTAACTTTTGAAAAATCGAGTGTTGCGTTCGCGCAACGTCAGCGGAATAAGAGTATTGACATTAAGTGAGTTCAACTGAACTTCTGCAGGATTTTCTTCGATTTGAGCACTGGGAATTTTTTTTAGCTTTGTTACGCTTTAGAAAGAAAATGATCACTTTACAGCTAATTAATTTATTATAAAGATTTAACTTATTTTTCCTTTACAAAATTGCTCATTATATCAAGAAAACAGTTTCAATCGTGAAAAGCTTCATTACAATCACGATGTAGAGCAACGTCACAAAATTTGCATGGATAAATTGTTTTGTTATGGCATTATTTACTACGCAGTCTTCTGCTGTCTTCGGGCTTGACAACAAAATATCCACGTTCTCCATGTAATGGCTTTTGCATGCTAAGCTTTCTAGTCATTCCTGTTGCTAATCTAGTTCCTGCTAACTCTTCACTTAAAAAAGTGTTTGGAAAAGTGACAATACAACTTCGCGTCTAATATAGACTATTTTCAGGAGACAATCTTGATATTTTACACGCATTTTTCAAGGTTACATCAATGTAGTTGGTAAATGTTGGCCACTATTATTTTTCTCACGAACTCTTATTCTGTAATTCGATACTAAATTGTCTCATAAATTGACTCCTCTCATTTTGTCATTGTACTGTTCAATAAGATACGGTTGAGGGACAAACACGTTTTTCTTCTGCGTTCTTGAATAACGGGAAACATTTTTTACAGGAGCAATTTTTCCAAACGTTGAACCAAGAGTGACAACACAGTTGTGGTTCCATCGGACAACAATTATCTTGTTTTCTCTTTCGAACTGAAAATTGTAATAACCCCTCTCTTTCTTTCGAAGACATTTCACAGATTGAAATGGGTACGTTTGGATGCGGTTTCCCGAATCGTATCCAAACCAAATTGTTGAAACTTTCTACACTGCTGGCCACCCAAATTGCAACACCAAGAAAGACAAGAGATATCACAACAAAATTTATTTTGTAGATAACATGTTGACCAATTACCAAATGATTAAATTTATAGACTTCTGTGAAGTGTGGTTCCTGCCAAAATCAGTAGCCAAAGTAGCCGCCATTGTTGGAGATCACCGCTGCCACATGCCTCGGCATTGATTCAAAGACACTTTGGATGAGTTCTTGGGGCACAGCAGACCAAGCAGCTTCCACACGTTGCCAAAGTTGATCTGCTGTGGCAGCTGGGGATGGAATATGGGTCAATCGTAGAGCAACCATGGACCACATGTTTTCTATCGGCGAAAGATCCGGAGAGCGAGGTGGCCAGGGAAGCAATTCAATCTGGCGATTGACGAAGAACCGTTGGACAATGCGTGCCACGTGTGGTCGCGCATTGTCCTGTTGAAATATGGCTGTGGGCAAGCCCTGAAGGTAAGGAAGGACAACTGGCTCCAACACCTCGGAGATGTAGCGCTGGCTGTTTAAAGTACCGGCAATGCGTACTAGAGGTGTGCGAGAGTGATATCCAATACCACCCCATACCATAATACCCGGTGCAGGACCAGTGTGGCGGTGCATAACGCAGCTGTTCAGCATCCTCTCTTCACGGTGTCTCCAGACTCGAATGCGACCATCGTGGTGTTGCAGACAGAAGCGTGACTCGTCAGTAAAGACAATTTCATTCCATTCTGCCGTCCACATCCTTCTGTCATCGCACCATTGGCGGCGGAGACGTCTGTGGTTCTGCGTCAAGGGTAAACAAAGCAATGGATGTCTTGCGGACAGACCACTCTGCTGTAAACGGTGTTGAATGGTACAAGCAGACACTGGATGATGCGTTACAGACTTCATGTGCTGTGCTATGGTTCGTGATGTGATTGAGCGATCCGTCACTGCCATGCGCACAATTTGCCTGTCATCACGTGAAGTGGTGCGCTGAGGTGGATGCGATCGAACACGCCGGTCCGTCGTACCCTCCTGCATCCAACGATCACATATCCGCATTACATTTGTTTGGTTTCGTCCAACACGACTACCGATTTCCCTGAAAGATAATCCACAATCTCGGTAGGCCACTATCCTACCTCTGTCTAACTCGGATACTTGATCAAAAGATGATCGCTGTTTTCGACGAGGCATAATTGATCGTTTTTTTTTAAAAACCGCAAAAAAAACACAATTGCCGAACTTGAAATCGTCGAAATCTCCAAGCCTTAAATAGCGCTTTGAAGTGGCGCCACAGGCGCGCGTGATGTGCTTCGGCGCTGAAATTCTAATCATTTCCATATCTCACCTCCGCTAATGCATGTTGTAAATTTCATGTTATTTGCATGTTTCCTTCAGGGTGTTGCATTTACAGTGGCCAGCAGTGTATTTAGCAAGTTTAGGTAGGTCTCACCTTATATAATTTATCTTTGCTATTGATTCGACTGTTATCAGCCAAATTCTGTTTCATGTTACTGTACTGAAAACGTGGCATCGATTCTCGCAAAATAGGAACAGAAATGTCCTTTTCAAGAGACCAGTAAATTTTTTCCTGAGGTAAAGAATAATATCCTATAGGCAACAATATTCTAATGAACCGTCTCGTGTAGGCTTCAGATGATAAAATAGGGGGCGATTCTTTTGTTGGGCACACGAGTTTGTCTATTCGACGAGAAGGGAAAAAAACCTATGAGCCAAAGAGAAGATCAAAAATCTCTGCACTAGTTTTATCCTGTATTATATTTTTCATAGTTCCAATGTTATCTTTTTCTTCATTTTTCAGCTGAGACATATTCAATGGTCCCTTTTTTATCCATTTCAAATCTTCAATTTTTGTTTTTTGTTTTAATTTTTTCGAAAGACTTGTACTGCTTTTACGAGGCAAAAACTTCTTTTTTACTCACACGTCAATTTCGACAGCAGAATCGCATGGTAAATCATCATCGCCATTATTCAAAATATTATAATTCCCTTCTTCTTCATCACTAGCTTCTGCTGTTTCTGGTAGAATAACAACAATATGAGTTTCATTCTCGTCATCATTACCTGAATCTTCATCGAAAATTCTTTGAAGAGCTTCTTTAAACGTAAAGTATCTAGTTTTAGGCATTTCTATAAGCATAGAATGGGGAAAAGTTCCACGGAGTCAAACATCACATGTAAATGAGGGAACTACCCTTTTCCCGCTGACGTTGCGCCAACGCAACACCTGTTTTATCTTCCTCCCCCACCTAAATAAAAGCAACCGATTGATGGAATGTTCTGAGAAACTTTAACCTTGGTTAAAAATAGATCACCCCTAAAGCTGACGTTTGTCTGCCTATATTTCTTCTGTGAAAAAGTCCAGGAGAAAGTTCTCATTAAAAAATTCTTAACTAACTGTTCAAGTTTGGAACTCGTTATTAAATTAAAAGAAAAGTTGAAGGCAAATATTTTTCTATTCGATTATTAACCCTACTCAAAAACTAATGTTAATATAAAAATCATTTGATAGATAAATTTTTATACGCATTTATTTTGACTGTTGCGTCAACGCAACACCAGCGGTTAAGGGGTTAAACGCAATAATAAAATGCATTTAACGTCATGCTATAGTTGGCACCTAAAATATTGCATAACCCAATTTGGAGGGACGTTATCGTCTACTCTGATTACTATTTGTTTTCCAATACGGCAGACGGTTTCTTGTACAATATCCTTGCCTCCATAGTACACCATGGTTTTGGTAGCCATTTTATTATGGGGACACCATATAGGCGGAATAGCATTACCCCCTAAGAAGGGACGACACAAACGGAGGCTTTTAGTGGCTCAACACCGGTATTCGATCCGAGCACCCTCAGCACCGAAAATCAGCGCTGTACCACAGGGCCGCCACAAGCCCACTCTGATAACTATACAGGGTTTTTATAAAAAGTATCGGGAACAATTTTTTCCTGACGTGACTGTGAGTCCGATCGCGTTGGTACCGTGCATGCTCGGTGGTGGGGGATGTGACCTACAAGACGCACCAATCGTCAGTCGCCTGCGAGCGTTCGTTCAGCCTAGATCGTGTTTTTAGTGGATCCCTGTCGAGTGACTCGGTGCAAGCGCAAAATGCAGCGAACGATTGAACAGCGGTACGCCATCAAATTTTGTGTTGGGCTGGGGAAATCAGGTACGGAGACGTTGGGCATGATTTGCAAAGTGTTCAAGGATGAAAGCATGTCACAAACTGCAGTTTTTAAGTGGCAGAAGCTCTTCAAAGATGGCCGAGAGAGTGTGGAGGATGAGTCCCGCGCTGTACGTCGTGACCCTCAAGAACCGACGACAACGTTCAACGAGTGTGCGAAGTGCTGGATTCAGACGGTCGGTTAATTGGGCGCATCGTCACAGATTAAATTGACATTGATAAGATGACAGTGCACAGCATTATCACTGAAAATTTGGCGATGCGAAAGATCTGCACTAAACTCGTCCAAGTGCACCCAGCCACACCTGCTCCAAGATCACCGAGTACCTGACGATAAACGGCATCGCGACGATTCCCCAACCCCCTTACAGTCCCGACTTGGCACCAGCAGACAATTTCCTATTTCCAAAAGTGAAATCCTTCCTCAAGGGATACCACCATGTGACCTTAAGTGCCGTCAAAGAAGCTTGCACGAGTACCCTTAAGGACATTATGGAATTCGCCTACCACGGAGCCTTTGAGTCGTAGAAAAGGCGCTGGCAAAAGTGTGTCGACGCTCAAGGGATGTATTTTGAAGACTTTTGAGGAATTGCAGCAATATCTGAAATAAATTTATTTTTCCGAAACTTTTCCCGATACTTTTTATACAAACCCTGTACTGGTAGCTTTTATTCATATTGCTTTTTGCCTTTTGTGGTATTGAGAAGATGCATTTGAAACAGAGGCACGAGATTTTTGGTTTTGTCCTGTGTGCGATTTTACTCTTTCTGGATATATTTTTATAATTTATTCAGCAGGGTGGACGAAAAATATAAACCTGCAGATTTAACAATCCTTTCTAGTATTTGTTTATAATTTTCAATCTTTCACAATCCTGTTGGTTTTTATCTTGGTGTAATTTTGTTTCTGTTTTTTCTTTAGGGAGGGGGGATATATAGTAGTGATATTATCTGATATAGTTGGGACTTTAAGGATTGGGGAAATATATAGTTCTTATAGTGGGCCAACACATAGGTACTTTTAACCATTCTTAATCTGAGTTTACTTAGTTATTTTGGCCTACCTGATATCTTACTAATAGTAAGTTCCGAAATTTTTTGATCTTAAGACACACCTTAAATTTATGGGAGGATTTTTAGTAAAGAATATTTTGTATTTTGTAAGGTATATAAAAATATTTTCAATTTCTTAATAAAGATTAATAAAGATATATATAATAAATATAATATATATATATAAAGTATATGTAATAAATTTATGAAATTTATATAATAAATTTATATAATATATATATATATATATATATATATATATATATATATATATATATATATTAAATTTACAGAATATATGAAGGCCTTATATGTAGTGGACCAATTCCATTTTTTTTTTCATTTTCAACCTTAAAGTCTGATGAGGGCTGAGAAAAGACTTATGTCTGATTTGTAATGCCCTGTGTTGGCAGCAGAAATAAGCTGGAGGTGTACCAGTTTAAAAATAAGATAGAAATGACTTGTGTGAACATGAAAGTGAGGCTAACTCCATTTTTTTAAAAAGTGGAGTTGAGCCTCTATTCAAATAAGGCCTTCAACTAATCCTAATAAGAATAATGAACTTGGTGCGTTGGTTTTGATTTATTAATGTTCGGTTCTATTTTTGTCAGCATCATTTTTAAATCATCGCGATTAGCTATTTGTAGCTGCTTTCGGTTTTTAGTAAGCAGATTTGTGACTGCACTGAACCCATGTTCCACTAATTAGAATGAAGGAATTACAATTAAAAACTTTGTACTATAGCCTATAATCCTGGATAAGGTATTGGTAACTGTTTTTGCAACCCGAACTGTTGGTAACTGAGTTTGAATTTGAATTTACAGCCCCCCCCCCCCTGGATCGTTCCAGAACACCCAGGGGGCGATATCACCCACTTTGGGAAACCCTGCATTACAGTAATCATAATAGTTATATAGCATATTTTTAACTTATTAAAAGAGTACCTTTTCAGATAAATATCCAAATCTTAAATTCTAACCACCTTCAAATTCAGTTAATTGTAAGTCCCAACCTCAGTCTAACACAAATCAACAGTAGTAAACATACTGACAGTAACTGCTTCAAAGTTATCCTTAATTGTAACCTATGTAACATTAATATTCCTGGGAATATTAATGCTGACTCCATCCTGTGAATTAGAAAATTATTGCAACTATATATCCAGTAACATAACACAAGCTTTCTACTCAGTTATGAAATCTTTAAATTATACTAACAAAAAAGCAACGATTACATTCTTAAAATTTTAATTAATGATAGAAATAGAACCAGGAAATCATTGCAGCATACCAGACTCCCATATAACAAGATACTAATGTATAACTCACAACGTCACAACAAGGCATCAAAAACTATTTAACTACCAAAGCAATCACCAGATGGCAATACTACATATCAAACCTGTCCCCTGACAACACATCAAAATTCAAAGTTAAAAAAACACTTAACGATTATGTAACATGGAACTCGACTTTTGTAATTATTTTGATTATACTGTTTTAACTCTAAAAAAAATTTAAAAAATACTATTTTCTTATTTCACAATTTCGAAACAACATTAATTCGGTTCCATGCACATTTGTAAGTGTATTTATTTTATTTTGTAAATCTTATGTCTATGTGCTGAAAATCAATCCTGTGGTTTTTCGTACCGGTTTTCCTGGAAGAAGGGAATGTGCCTCCCGTAGGCAATTAAGTGTGACCTGTAACAGTACCGATAGTACACAAGGTCATTTGCACAAGAAGGAAGAATTACTTGCCACCCTCTCGGTCATTAAGGGGACATAGTTCCTCCATAGCAACGTACCAGCAACCATCTTTTAACCAATCATATAGCTGAAAGGTGTTAATTGATCTAGAACATTTTCTGACCTCAGCGTTTTCGGTGCTGGGAAGTTTTAACGGTTTTTTGAGCAGTCGAAGAAAAAGCCACGACTGAGATATTGCTCGAGGTTGTCCTCTCTTCAGCCCTAGTCGCCATTTTTTATGCTGGGGTATCTCAATTTCTGGTCTGCTTTTGGACCAAGTTAAGTAAAACAATGAGACCAGATCATCAGTCGATAATTAGGGTGGTGGTATGTAATAATAATTTGTAATATATTTTATCAGGCGAGAGCACAGAATAATTAATATATGTAGCTAGGTTTTATTAAGTGTTCAAATACTTTCTTAATGTATGTAGATAATTATTGTGTTGTTTTTGTGCAAATTGTAACTAACGATAAAATTAATTTTAAATAAGAAGAAGAGAAATTAAATGCTAATATTATTTCTTTAAATTGAGTTTGTTTTTCTAATTATCTCAGACATGTGTCAGAATGTGTTTTCTCCAATTAACAATTTTAAAAAGTGCCACTAAATGATCATCATTTTATTACATGTTCTAATTCCACATAACAGATTATAAAAAACATGCTTCAACTTCAACCCCTACCCCCCCAAATTATATTCAGTCTCCCCCGAACCGAATGTAAATCAAACGCAATTTCAACAATATTGTCTTCCCTATCCCTAATTGTCATGTTCAAATACCCCCTTCAGATATAATCAGTCTTAATAATTAACTTAAGGATTATACAGCCTATGGTGCGAGCAACATGCAAATAAAATGCTTAAAAATCTTCCCTTTAAATTTAAGTTCAACATCACAGTAATTGCATAGCCAGCATAAAAATTCAGAAAGGACTACAGATTTTGGTTTTTTATTGTTGTTTTTCCAATGCGGCAGACGGTTTCTAGGACAATATCCTTACCGCCATAGTACACCGCAGTTTTGCTAGCCATTTTATTATGGGGGTACCATATAGGCGGATTAGCATTAACCGCTATGAAGGGACGACACAAACGGAAGCTTTTAGTCTGGATTCGATCCGAGCACCCTGAGCATCAAAAACCAGTGCGCTGTACCACAGGGCCGACGCAAGCCCCATTTAGGTTTTGTGTTTGAATAAGACATGAACCACAAAATATTTGCCCTCAATATTAATATAATTTATGTATAATGGGAAGAATTTTTGTTTATTGCGTAAGGGAAAAGAGCATTTTTGTTTATTTTATTAATTTAAGTTTTTTTAAGTACTCGAGCAAAAAACATAATATATCCACGCTTTTGTCACTTAGACCCAAATTACACTATCAAAGTTATTTGACAAAGATCTTTTATAAAAGAAGTTTGACGAGAAATATGACAGTGTAATATCTCAACTTTGATAAAAGAAATTTTGAGGTCATAGCATTTCTTTTATGTATAACTTTTATCAAAGATGGAAATAACTTTTATAAATGATCTTTGTCAAATAACTTTGATAGTGTAATATAGGCCTTAGGCGTAAACATATTTTCATAGAGATTTTGACTGAATCATAAAAAGCCCTTTTTGACTCATACTTTTGGGAGTAACAATGTAATTATGTTTACTATAAAACGTGAGACACGCGATTTCGTTCATAAGAGCTATTTTGCTACTTTCATTGAAACTGTTTTAAGAGCTGCAAAAACATCAGCAGGGGTGAGCCAAAGTGGATATTACAAGTAAAGGGTCGGCCACACAGTAAGCAGTCTGTCGCGTCGGTCTGCGATATGGGGAAGTCACATTGGACGCGATATCTTTGAGTGAGTGGTCCAGTCTGGTTGCTCTCTTCAACAGATTTTTAAGAGATTGAAGCAGATGTTGAAAATGCGGATTATAATATAACAGCGGCTTGCTGTTTGCACAGTTACGTTATATCAAATAATAATAAAGGATAATAGACAACAGCATAAACTCAAGAAGAGTCCGGCCTAGACGGACATTGGTAGAAACTGGATTAACAAATCGAAGGTCGGCCAATACTGCAATTCAAATTCTCGAACTTTTACTGATTACTTTGACAGAAGAAACACAGCAACATAAAATTAAATGTAATTTATTTTTTTATTAATAACTATTTGCCTGCCTTCTTTGCCCGGGTATTTGGGACTTACATGGCATCGGGAGTGTCGCTATCCATCTCAGAAATCCTGAAAACTATGAATTTGACACTAATATCAGTCGTTTTCGATCATTTTCACATGTCACCTCTTTCTAACCTACACCCCTAAGGGTGCTAGGGGTTAAAACATTTTTATAATTTTCGTGTGATCTGTCAAACAAATACGTGAATATACGAACAGTTTCTATAAAAATTTCCGTTTGATCTCTCATTTTAACCACAGGCTCATTTTAAGGGTGGTCACGCGTGAAATTTGCAAAATTGTACAACCGGATCGATTGTCGTCGCGGCAAAAGCTGGCGGGAGACGGTGGACCGCCTTCTGTCTGACAGAGATGATGCAACATGGAGTAATACAGCCAGACCATTCGCCCGCCGCGGGTAGAGATCGCTTCCCGTCGCGACAGACCGCTTACTGTGTGGCCGAGACTTAAACCCTTTCTTTCTACCCCTTCAATGAAATTCACGTGTAGGGTGAATCAGGAAATGGGAAAATTTCTTTAATCCTTGAAATGGATATTAATCTTGGTTCGGATAGAGTGTGTGTTGTTTCCAATCCCCTTGGTGTGAAAAAGCCTATCCAAGTCCAAAGGACCTAGGTCCTCAAATCCTAGATCCTTGGCGAAGGGTAGTAAGAACCTTCACTTAAGTTGAGGTATCACTATGGTTGAAGTCTGACTTGACCTCAAAGAACATCGGTCCTGTAATTTTGAACCGAGTCACGTGACGAAACTGGAACACTTGACCCCGAACCTCCAGAGGTAAATTTGAAAACTTGGAGGACATTGTAACCACGGCCTATTTTACGTGCCCCGGCCACCATTAGTGAACACGGCGGTGAATTTGCAGCGACGAGCATCGAACGAGGGACGTTCAGATCACTGGCTCGCTGCTCTTGCTATCTGGGCCACCACACCCTGGAACGACTTTGTAAACACGTTAAAGAGTCTAATAGCATATATTCCTTGGAAACCCACAGGAAATGGGTTCTAAAAATTCGAAATTACCTAATTCTGGCTCTTTTTTTTCTCTGTGAACATTTTATGTGTTTATTTTCAATTTGCCCCTGTATTAGAAATTCGTTGAAGACTACATTGCATGCTGTTCAAATAATGTAAAATACAATTTATTTTTTTATAACTACGGTAAATAAACTTTCTCTTGAAAATTTTATTTCAAATAAATCAATAAAGGTATATGACAGTGGATGGCGTATCTTTTTACAGCGGGAGGTGATTGACATCTGAAGTGGTTGAGGATGTTCTTAATATAGCATATACTCTTAATATAAAGGGTTTCAAAGATCTAAACAGTGATAAATTGTGTAGCATGGTGAAAGTGCGCAGTCCTAATAGAATGCTTTTTTTAAGCCTAAGATTTACTACTTTAGATTACCCGGTTCTACGACCACGGTTTTCGGTTCCAATAAATTTCTCCGGGTACCCGGATATTCAATCTCTATACCGACCTCATTAACTCCATCATTCGTACAAATTACTTCCCCTCCTCTTTGAAAATTTATAACATTTCCATTCATAAACCTGGTAAATATCCTTAAGATACTACCAACAGCCTTTGAAGCTCCATAAGTAAGTTAATTTTACCTCATCAAATCCCAACCAATTTGACTCTTTGTCCTCCCATCAAATTTATAGACTAGTTATAAAAACTTAACCAAAACTAAAACCTGTTGCTGATCCACCGTTTCAATCTTCCAAGAAATCTTAAAAGATTTTGATAAGGTTTGGATCTAGTGACTGATTCATAAACTACTCATTTTCAATCTTCAACCTCACATATTTCTTCTTATTCTTAACTATATAACCATTTAACTCTTATAAGTAGAAATAAATAGCAATCTTTCCCCGAAACATAATATTCTCTGCGGTATACCCCAGGGATCAGTCTTTAGACCTGCTCTCTTCAATACTTACATAAATGGCGTCCCTACACACCATAAAAAACATTGCTATCAGACGACACAGGCATGTACATGTCCAGTAGGAAACTACTGAACTCTTATAAGTAGAAATCAACAGCAATCTTTCCCCAAAACATAATATTTTTTGCAGTATACCCCAGGGATCAGTCACAAGACCTTTTATTTTCAATACTTACATGAATGACATCCCTACACACCATAAAAAAAACATTGCCATCAGACGACACAGCGATGTACATGTCCAGTAGGAAACCATTGAACTCTTATAAGTAGAAATCAACAGCAATCTTTCCCCGAAGCATTATATTCTCCGCGGAATACCCCGGGGATCAGTCCTTGGACCTTTTCTCTTCAATACGTACATAAATGACATCCCTAAACACCATAAAAAACATTGCCATCAGACGACACAGCCATGTACATGTCCAGTAGGAAATTAAAATTTGCAGTAAAATAATTTAATTATATAAGTTCATGGCTAACGATGCACAAATTAAAATCAGCACCGACAAATGTATAGCTGTCATGTTTTTCATTAAAAGCCCCTCTTTTTATCAAAACTATAAAATAAAAATAAACAACACCCCTCGTACCTCGTATATCACCTGCAACTCACTGCCTTGGAGTTATTCTTGACAATCACATAATTTGTCTACCACACACTAAACATGTATATAATAACAAAATGTCAAAATTCATAAGGACGCTAAAAAAGGTCATGCTGTATATTGTTGCTTAAAGTATATGATAGGTTTCCAGCTGCTAAAAGAACAGTATCCCTTTCACTGCTCGGAACAACTGTTTAACCATAAAGAATAAGATTCGCATTTATATTGCATTCTTCAGAGCAATTCTAACTTATGCTTGCCAAGCTTGGTCAGTTTTCACAAATTTATAATTTATTAAACTGTGCGTCCCACTAGACTGGCTCCCCCACGCTAAGCATGTATATGATAGTTTCGAATTGCTTAAAAAACAGTACTTGTTTTGATTGCATGGGTCAGCTGCTTAACAATAAAGAAGTTGCTCATATATAATGTCTTCCTCAGACAAATTCTAACTCATGCTTGCAAGGCTTGGTCATATTGTGACAAATATTTAATTGATAAACTTTGTGCTACTCAGAATGTATTTATCAGACAAACAGTAAATACCCCTATTGCTTCAGAAATGCTCAAGTTAATGATAAAATTAACTCTTCCCATCCTCACTAAATTTATACACTCTCTTAACCTTGAATTCCCAACAAGTAACTTTCTAAGTGGCATAAAAATTCTAGCTGAATTTGCAAATTATGATCAAGTTTTCCCTTTCAATAGAAACGGATCAAAAAGAGCTTTGGCTCTTAATTGGTAATTTCTATCTTCGTACCGTGCCAACGTTAGCATGTAGATTTCGTGTAATGCCTATAACGCATCGTTGGTGATTCACGATGCTGGAAAGTTTTTCCGGACCTTCCCAAAAGAAAATTTTACTGCTCCCGGGCTAGTAAAATTATTTTAACTTTCATTATTAATTCTAAAATTAATTTTTATATATTACAAAGAAAGTCAAGAATAAATTAGTAGACTTCGCTTACGGTAAAAGACAATTTTAAAACTCCGATACATTGACTATGGTAACATAATTGTTACTTTTTTTCTAATGTGGATGCACTTGTCTTGAAGCATTCGCACAATATACCCCAAAATATTTGATGACTACTATTATTACAGGAGCACCATTTAGGTGAGCCAACATTGCTTCCTATAAGGGGACAACGCGAAAGCCTTAAAGCCTTACTCGGGATTTGAAGCCAAGCTCACTGCATGGAAGCTCAAAACTTTAATAACTATACCGTGTGGGTGGATTGGTCACAAAATCCAAAGAAAAAAACAGTTTTAAATAATTTAATTTATTAAGTAATAAATTTTATTAAACTTTCTCATAAACTCTGTTTGGTCACAGGAAACTCGATGATCAATTCTATCCCTTTCCTATCTCACTTCCTAACAAGCTCATTTTCTAGTGGTGTTAGATATACTACAAAAAATTTTAATCATGCCAGAAAAGTAGAGGACTGAAAGTCCTGCAGCAACTATCTAAAACTGTGAGGTCTGTGATCCTTGCATTTAACCCTCTAACGGATCAGACCGAAGGGTATGTCTTCCCCCTCACTTACTCTACCCTCTCAGTGAGATCGAGTTGACAAGGAACCCTACCAGATAGACCTACTGGGCCATCCTACTAGATATACAAATAAGTAAATACGAGTGTCCTTGTTTTTCAACAAGGACACTCGTACACAATCAACATTCATGATCACTAGTCATTTTGTAATTTTTAAAATTTTCGATTTTTTATTTTTTTATTTCGATTTTGAAGGTCAAAAATCTCAGTTTATATCTTTTTTTGCATTTTTGTGCTCGGAAAGTTGTTTTCACTAAATTCTAAAACTAGGTAGACTAAATTACATAAATAGACCTAATATATACAACATTCTATGTAAATGCCAAAGATATATTCTTTGTTTAACAAAATTACAATTCGTTGGTCCTTTTTTCTACAAAAAGAGTTTTATTTCAAGTGAAATATGATCTATAAATGTTATTATACAACAAAAATGCTTATTGTGTACTTATTTCTACCAAAAACTTCAAAAAAAAAAAAAAAATCGGGTCGGATCCGACCCGATCTCTTTTTTGATGAAGTTTTTGGTAATGGTTTGAGACAAAACAGTGGTTTGAGTGGTTTACAGTGGTTTACAGTGGTTTGAGGGTTAATCGTTCATAGTCACAATCCCACCAAAGATTCAGGCCTGATGACGATTTTTTAATTACATCGAAAGAACTGCCACCGTATTTTTTGTTTCAATGTTAATTAACTAGAATTATTTTTACTGAGAGCTTACATAGTTCAATGCTTGTAATTTAAGCGTTTTCTCTTGGTCCGTTTGGATCGCAAAGAAAATTATTGTCCTATGAGTTAGGGCCTATTGACATAGAATCCGAAGCGTCAGAGTAAAAAATTTTAACCAATCTTATACCAATCAGCGTCATCGGAATCTTACAAGCTGACGCTGACGGATTCTATGCGAACAAGCCTTAAGTCCTTCTGTACGGCAAAATTTATCTGAAAAGACATATTACGTTGGAAATAGGGAATTATAAAATATTCTGCTAGTCTTAGTCTTCTCTTCCTGCTAGTCTTAGTTCGAGCCTTATTACTGTGTTGTCTTTCTGTCATTTTGAAACACGAAAAAAGAATAATTATTCTCGGCATTTTGTGCTATTGTTATATCACATAACTGAAGACACATTTTACATGACTTACTTTCGATTTAAGAGAGACTTGGGATTCAAGAGATGCAGTAGATTTTACACCCTCAAAATATCTACTAGGGCTGCTTATGTACACATGACATCAGATACTTATCGTATAGCCACCAAGAGGCCGGGTTTTTTTTAGGTTAACAGTTGTGGTTGGATGCTACATGATGACCCTTTCAAAAGTATACGCTAACGGTGGTTGATAAGAAATATTATTTTTTTCCCTTACTTCAGGGCGGGGAGAAACATCTTGTAAAGGCCAAATATTTCTCTTTGAATCCTTAAAGCCTATTATACAGTTTCAAAAAGAATCATCCGATTAAAAAAAATCATAACTATTCATGTTTTATTCCGTTTTGATCACATAATGTATAGGCAGAAAGAGGGAAATCTCCAGTTTCACACAGTTGCCAACAAGTAGCGCTAACGCTCTTCCTTCGCCCGCCACTTCAGTGTTTGTAACGATGGCGAATGCACTACAGAAATCATTTTGTGCTCTACGCTTTGTGAAGTGTGAATCCGTAACAACTGTTCATCGTGATTTTTGTCGACAAAACCCTGGTAAATTGAAGTTCCTACCTCTCAGAGCTTTAGGAGATGGTATAAAAAATTCCAAGACACGGGTGTCTGTGTACGCATAACAGCCGTGGAAGCAGTGTATGCAGACATGCTCGCAAAAGTTTGGGAGGAATCTGCCTACCGTAGAGACATATGTGTCATATGTCGTGCATCCAATGGTTGGCATATTGAGCACCTTTAATTTGGTTTGAAAAAAAAACTTTATGATTAGCCGTGTAATATAAAATTAATTTTAAGTTTCTGTGTTCAATATTTTTCACAATATTGTTACATGTACACTTGAGAATAATTTTCGTGCTAAGAAATGCGATGTCCACGTGCAAATAATTTTTGTGCTCTCCTAATTTAAGTCTTAAATAAAGTGTGGTAAGTGAATTCCAGTTTTATTCATTTATTTTTTGCAATGTGCTGATCTTTTATAATCACGGCCACAACAAGAATTCATTTACAAATATACTCATTTCAAATCGGGTGATTGTTTTCGAAACACCCTGTAGATGAAGAGTCCAAGTAATTTTTGGAGAATAAAAACGAAAGATCCAGTAAGGCTAGAATTTTATTAAAAACGAATGAAAATTACATAAAAAATGAATAAATATTAGAGTTTCTTCACCTTTATTTTTGCAATTGCCTTAAAAATACTAGGATTATGTCCTTTATATTCACCACAACCTGCTATAGGTTTTGTGGGGGAAATAAGTCTGAGCTATTGCTGTTTATACTAATTGGAATCACCTTCATCTGAATATTCAGGAGCATCCATCTCATCGGATTTTTGCTCTGAGGTGTCACCATCTAATACTTCCTCGCCCGATTTCTCAGTTACGTATTCATACTCCTCATAGTCATTGGAGGCCGTTTGACTGTCCTTATCATCTCCATATTCATAGGCGGGCGCTTCTTGTTCTGACTTATGTGCTTTTCCGGGGTCTGTTTTACTGTCCGGCTGATGGTTTCCAGGTTCCTGAACTTTATTCTTCTCTATGGGTTGGGACACTGAAAATTTGACAAGTTCATAAATGAATAGACAAGGGAAAACATTTGGACAACAGTCTGCATACATCACATTAAAACATTGTTTATACGTAAGCCTGGAAGTATTTTCCGAGGTGAAAATTAGTGAGTATTTCATTAAATACAAAAACTTTAGCCAGTGATGGCTTTAACACTTTCAGGGGCAACAACCTCCACACTTTGCACGGTGCAGATTTTTTCCCGATTTTATTTTAACCTAAGGAATCTTGAGAAATTTTCCAATTAAAGGTTGTAAAATATTGCCGCAGTGACTTGAGGGCATAACGGATAAGGCATCAGCCTAACAGTCCGAACGTGGCGAGTTCGAATCCCTCCGGTGACGTCGATTTTATTTATTTAGTTTATTATTTATTCCAGTCACTTCTAGACGATTCTAGAAGGTTCTGACCGGAAATCACGTTACTGATCATTTCTTGTCAAAAGGGTATAAATTCAATTCCCCAAGTGTTGGGAGTCAGTCTACGAGTTGTAGTCAATGAATAAACATCTCGTTCTTCTATGTGTCTGTGATTTATATATGACAATATTTTTATTTATTTAAACTGATAACAGATGGCAGTACTAACTATTTTTCTGATCATTTAACCGGAATACATTGAATTCAAGTGAAAAAGACTTGATTTCAGCGTTTTCACTGTGCAATCGGCGCCCCTCAAAGGGTTAAAGTTCTTGGGAACACTATGTAGACAGAAAATAAGAACGTTAGAAACTAATTTTGTTTTCTTTTGCCAAACTGAAGTAAGGAAAGAAGCAATACTTAAAAACAAAAATATCAAACAATACGTTTTCCATTTAAAACACAAATCAATGTATAAAGTAGGCCTAAAAGGAATAAAAGTTTTATTTTTTTTAAATAAATTTTAGATAGAAAGCAATATTTATACCTAAACACAGAATGAACATTTATCAGATTTTCTATTTTAAAATAAAAGTCCAAACATCACGTTGTATTTCTAAAGAGACGTGTCAACTTAAATGACTTTTTCTTTTAAAATAAATTCGTAATAGCAGACAGTCCTTGATGGCAAAAATATAAAAAAAGTATTTTATCCTCCTTTTTAAAGTAAAAGTCATGGCAGTTAGTAGAAAACACGAGTAAAAATTTAGAATGTTAAAATTTTTATTTTCCATTTTAAAAAAATTAAATAATAAAGGACAAATATCAAAATAAATGTTTTTTTTCAATTTTAAAATTTACTCTGAAAAAGCAAAACTTTTATTTTGTATTTTAAAATAAAAGTTAAAATTCCGTACGTTTCAAAAGAAACATCAAAATCTAAATTCTTAGAATTTTGCAAAATAAAATGTGCGTCTAGACAGATTGAAGTACTTCAGATCAGAAATTTAAGAAATAGTTTTTTAAAATTGAGACCTGAATACGTATTTCAGATCATATCTATATATATAAAACAGTTCCGTAACTGACTCATTCATTCATTCATTCACTGACTGACTGACATACAACGCACAGATCAAACCGCTGGACCTAAAGGGCTGCAATTTTGCATGGCGATTCTTCTAATAGTGTAGGGGTGCACTAAGAAAGATTTTTCAAAAATTCTTCTTAGATTTTTTAAAATTAAATTTTTAAGCTTTTTTTTTTACTTTTTTTAAGTTTGCATTTAAAATAATAGTTTGAGGGTTATAAAATTTATATCACAAGAAAGATCATAAAAATTCCTTTAAAATGAAATATTTTTCGAATCTTTACCTCCATTTCCTGATTTTTGGTGAATTTTTAAAGATTAATTTTTAGAATTTAATTTATTAAATGCTGATCACGTGATTTCTTTTTCTGGTACTTTCAATAAATTTATCGTCACGTGCGTAACAACTAAATAGACAAAAAAAAATATTTTTTTCTCTTTCTAATGCAGCAGACGATTGGATATTATCAAAAAAAAATGCATATCCCTTACAATTTTTTTATAAATATATATATATAGATAGACATATATTTTACATCAATTGTATACATTGATCATCGCATTTATTATAAATACTAGCTGAAGTACCCGGCATTGCCCTGGATTTTAACAATATTTGTTAACCAAAATCAACACAGTATAAATAACATAGAAATAGTATATGTGAAATGTTATACACATCTCAGAATTCAGGAATTTCAGCCTTTCATCATTGAAGCACTAAAATCCGAAAAGTAAAAATGTCAAATTGTCTAATGTTTGCTAACCAAAATTAATTTAAAACTAAACACGTTATAAATAACATAGAAAAAAACGTGAAATCTTATACACATGAATAAAATGAAAACCCAATAAAAAATATATAAAATTATAATAAACTCCTCAGAATTCAGCTAGATTTAGCCTTTTATCATTTGGGCAAAAAAAGAAGCTGAAATTACAGGTTTAGCTGAAATTTCCAATAGAACCATGATATGACTGTAGCGTTGCCTCTTAAAAAATGAAGTGTTTGATTGAGGGCTGCAAACCATTCAACTCCTCTCCATATTAAACTCCTATAAACATCCTCTACATATTAAATTCCTTTTCTCTCCATAATAAACTCCTCAGAATTTTGGTAGATTCAGCCTTTCATCATAGTACTACTAAAACCTGAAACATCCTCTCCAGAAATATAAATTTATTAATTACAATAATTAAACTCACGCAAATGTATGAATTACATAAGTTTTTTAACCAACATTTGAATAATTCGTAAATGAAAAAGCATATGAAAATAAAGATAATAAGAACTTCCGGAATCGAAATTAATTACCCTTAATTTTTAATTAATAAAAAACCAACATGATATGAATAAAAACGATAGTTGTTTAAAAGCATATGAAAATAAAGCTGTTATAAAGATAATAATAAAAAAAGCATATGAAAATAATGCTCGCGTATGAAGTTAACTTTATGATATAAAGATAGTAATAATAATATAACGCGTGTATAAAATATTTAGCTTTTCAAGCGAAATAAATTCATTTTTAGAAAAAAACTACTTTTAATCGAGAAATTAAATACATTGCACAAAAATTTGATTTTACCAACTTTCTACCCTACAATTTACACCCTACTTCTTTTAAATAGGGTGTAAATATAAAGTTTTAACATCGAATTGAATGCCAGTTAAAAATTATTGTTGTTTAAAATCATATGAAAATTACGCTATTATAAAGATAAAAAAAAGCATAGGAAAATAATGCGTGCGCATGAAGTTAACGTTACGATATAAAGATAGTAATAATAATATATATATATATATATATATATATATATATATATATATATATATAAAACAGTTCCGTAACTAACTGACTGACTGACATACAACGTACAGACCAAACCGCGGGAAATAAAAGGGCTGAAAATTTGCATGGCGATTCTTCTTTTAGTGTAGGAGTGCACTAAGAAAGATTTTTGAAAAATTCTTCTTAGATTTTTTTAAAATTAAATTTTTTAGTTGTTTTAGTAACTTTTTTTAAGTTTGCATTTAAAATAATAATAATTTGAGGGTTATAAAATTTATATCACGAAAAAGATCATAAAAATTCCTTTAATATGAAATCTTTTTCGAATCTTTACCTCCATTTTATGATTTTTGGTGAATTTTTAAAGATTAATTTTTAGAATTTAACCTTTTACATGCCACACTATGATCAAGGAATAAAGTACCATATTTTGCTGCGTAACTTTGGTCGATAACTTCCAGGAAGTCGGTCCAACAGGTGTACTCCACTCATTCCTTTATTATATAATTTTATAATGTAAGGTTAAGGAAAATCAACTTTTATTTTAGCTCGGACATATCTTTTTGCTCTTCCTAATGGTTCGTGAGTTATAAAATTTGATGTAATAGTTACAACAAAACTATCGTTCCAATAGCACATATAAACTTCTCCATCGCATCGGTAATCAAACTCTCCACGTTGAAATTTCGATATTTCTTTTGCTGTTTTAAGAGAACATTGTCCCGTTCTGGAATCTCGCACTGTGCCGATTGCCTTAAAGCCTTTGTTAGATAAATCTGTCAGCAGACAGTACGATGTAAAAAAAGTTATCGAAAAATATTTTGCGTTTCTCTGGATTGTCAATAAAAGATAATAGTTCGGAGACAACTTTTGATCCAAGTGGCAAATTTTCATTTTTCGAACTTTTTCCACCGTAGATAGACATAGCATAAGGATAACCATTTGCTGAGCAGATTATCCAAACTTTGAAACCAAAGCGAATTGGCTTTCCACGTATGAATACCTTAGCCGAACGATGTCCATAACACGGAACCATGGATTCATCGATACTCATATTTTCATGAAAAAATCCAAATTGACGAAAAAATTTTCCCACCTCTTTATAAAAGGGAGAAATTTTTCCTAATTTATCGCCTGGTTCCAATTTACTATTATCAACAATGTGGAAATAATTTTAACATCCGAAATTTATTTCTGGGCATTGTATTGTTAACAATTAGGATATGCAAATCTTCCTGAGAGCTTCAATATGTATTTTCATCAGGTACTGAGTGGTAGCCACTAAACAACAGTAATCCAAGAAACTGCCGAATGTCATTTGCGTCGACGTCTAAAGAGTCTCCTTTTTGTAGGGCGTACAGCTTTGTAAGTTCGGCTGAATTTTCTAAGTAATCAGACGGCAGAATCACTGATTGACGGCAGAATCACTGATCACGTGTGATATCACTGCTTTTGTATATCGTTACATGCCAATGTTCCTTTTTTGGAACATTGCATTTTTACGCAGTCTTGAGGAAATATTTCTTGTTATTATTTTAATTTATTTTATTAACTCGTTAAACTTGTCCTTTGCAAGTACGATGGGGAAATTTTTGGGTGGATTTGAATTTTTAGGAATTTTATAGAATTTTTTTTCTTACGTACTGTAAAAATTGTTAAAAAAGCTGATTTTTAGAAATTTTTCTACGATAAAATATTCATATTTGAAAAAAAAAAGTCAAAAAATCAGTCATGCCTTCTATAATATACGTTAATTTTTTCAAACTGACAGATATCACACTTTATTTTAAAAAAAAATATTAAACATGGTGTTCCAAAAAAGGAACATTGGCATGTAAAAGGTTAATTTATTAAACGCTGATCACGTGATTCCTTTTTCTGTTACTTTAAATAAATTTATCTTCACATAACAACGAAATAGGCAAAAAAAATACATTTTTTTCTTGCTAATGCGGCAGACGATTGGACATTATTCAAAAAAATATTAAAATAATGTAAAAGATATGTTCCTCAAACTGTACTACATTAACTGTACTATATTCTTTAGTATGTCCTATGAGATTTAATTTGAATACTTTCTTCTACATTATTTTGTCTATAAAAATATCACTTACGATTTTTTTATTAATATATTTTTTTGTTTTTTTTACATCAATCGTATACATTGATCGTCGTATTTATTATATATATATATATATATATATATATATATATATATATATATATATATATATATATATATATATATATATATATATATATTGGCATTAATTGCATACACTGACATTGTATTTAATTTGAATGTACCGTTCGTTTAGGAACACCTGGTTTATGGAATACTAAAAGTTTAAAATAGTGGCGCCATCTATTTATAATAAACCTACCAAAATCCATTAAAAAACTAAACACAGTATAAATAACATAGAAAAAAAAAGCATACGAAATGTTATACACATTAATAATATGAAAACCAATTAAAAATATATAAATGTATAATAAACTCCTCAGATTTCAGCTATATTCGGTCTTTCATCATAAAAAAGCTGAAAAAAAAATTTTAAAAAATAATAAAATAAAATAAAAATAATAATTTAAAAAATAATAAAATAAAATAAAGATAATAATTAAAAAAATAATAAAATAAAAGCTGAAATAAAAAAGCTGAAAATACAGGTTTAGCAAAATTTGCACGATCCCATACTCGAACCCGAGACTTACGGGGTACCAAATGAACCGCTTTAACTACTACGCCACGATTATACACAACACTGTTGAGTAAAGTAAAAAATATACGCAATGAGTTTTTTGGAAAGTTGCTATGGGCAAAACCTAACTAAGGCAAGGGCATACGGGGCAGTTGCCCCGGGCCCCCACATCAGAGGGGGGCCCCGAAATCGAATAGAAAGTTTAGTACTAAGTATTAAGTTCTTCATTACTGAAGTAGCGAAGCAGAGGGGGGGGCCCAAAGAAGTTTTTGCCCCGGGCCCCAATTGGGCTAAGTCGGGCCCTGGCTATGGGTTGGTGAATATACATACATTTATGGAGTAAGAGGAGTTTTAAGTGAGAAATAAGTTAGCAGGATAGAAGCTTAGTCTTTAACTCTTCAATAGACACAAAGACATAAGCTAGGATTAAAAAAGATCGTGACACTTAGCGTGGTTGATTCGAATTTTCCATCGCGTGTGAGAGTGTCAATATGCCGTTGGATCCTATTTATTTTAGAGTATAAAATCTGACTTGAAAGATTATTATTTTCATTTATTATTCTGGTTTAATATATAACTTGAAACTTTTTGATTTTATTTATTTTTATCTTTTCGCTCGCTGTTTGCTAGCTAACCCTAACGTGGACGCCATATTCAGAGCGGTGATTCCACAAAGTGTAACAGCTTACAAATTGTTGGTTTTTTATTAATTAAAAATCAACGGTAATTAATTTCGATTTTTGAAGTTCTTCAGACCCTCGGCTGTTTTTAAAGACGCCTGTATGTAAAATTTCACGATCGTTGCTCCTAAACTGTGGATTTCTATACAATTACAGAGATACAAACATTCATTTTTATATATTAGATATATATTTATTTTTTGGCATAAATTGCATACGTTGACCGTTGTATTTAATTTTTATGTACTCCGTAGCGAAGCGCGAGTTTTCAGCTAGTATATATATATAAATGAATTAATCGATTATGACTTATTACACTCATGGACGAAAAAATTAGCGCACCAAGAAGGAGTGTCAAAATGAAACGAAATTTTACATCGGGAAAATAAGTAAATGATAAGAAAATCAAAGAAAAAGGATAATATATTTCAGAGAAAAAGGCAAAAGAACGGGGGAGTTAATACTCCGTTGGACCCCCTCTAGCGCGAATGCTCGATGCGATATGATCGGACATTGAGTCATACAAGTTCTGTATGATGTCTTGAGACATTTCGTTCCATATTTGCTGTAACCTTGCCTCTATTTCGTTCAAACTCGTGGGATGCCCAACTCGTCGTCCCAAATTATCCCAGATATGCTCGATTGGAGACAAATATGGGGATCGGGCAGGCCAAGGAAGGGTAGTAACAGTGCGGAGACAGTCTTGTGACACCCTTGCCGTATGAGGCCGAGCATTATCTTGTTGAAAATTGGCTCCTGGGAGCCGTTGCATGAGTGGCAACACATGTGGTTGCAGGATTTCATGAACATACCGCTGGGCTGTCATGGTGCCACGGAACAATACTAGGGGTGACCGTGTATTGTAGGCAATGGCACCCCATACCATCACATCAGCTGTGGGAGCGATGTGTCGCTGTACAGAAAAGGCAGGATTGAAGCGTTCAACACGGGCTCTCCACACACGAACACGATTGTCATCACTGTCGAGATTGAATCTGGATTCGTCTCTAAAGACGACCTGGTTCCATTCCGCTGCAGTCCAGTTTCCTCGTGCGCGGCAAAACTCCAAACGGAGGCGTCGATGGGTGGGCGTCAAGGGCAGCACACGTAATGGGCGCCGCGATACCAACTGTCCTTCAGCCAGGCGCCTTCGTATGGTTCGAGAAGACACAGAGGCCGCTAGTGAAGGTGCTACCTGTGCCTGGATGGCGGCCGATGAAGCAGTTGGCTGTACGCGTGCATTTCTTACGATGTGGCGGTCTTCTCGACGACTGGTCTGTCGAGGGCGTCCTGAGCCTGGTCTTCGTGTACATGACATCTCTCGGGTCCACTGGTCCCAACACCTCCTCACAACACAATCAGAGCGGCCTAATTGACGAGCTTCTCGCCTAGCTGACCACCCAGCTTCCATCATCCCGACGATTCTCCCCCTCTCAAACTGCGACAACTGCTTATATTGTCTTCGAACACGGCGTAATGGCATGTCTATCTCAGCTCTTCCTTTGTAAATGATTCAGCACACTCAAACAAGCTTTAGTTACCTGTTTTATACTCCACAGAGTACGATGTTCAACGCCCTCTACGGCTATACGTAATGCGCAATCACGCTGCATTTCTAATCATTTGCATATCTCCCCGACATGTACCTTCATTGCAAGTTTCGTTACGATCCCGTAATTATTTCTTGGTGCGCTAATTTTTTTGTCCATGAGTGTAAAAGTCATCAGTTTACAGTTGAACTTAATGTGCCTCAAATCTGTAATTTTTCTGAATTTAGGCAAAATTTGCATCAGTTTTGAAATCCCTGTGAATTTCATTTTTCTCACTAGAATATTACAAAATATATCTCTGAGTCTTTGAAAATTTTAGGAAAAGTAATGCATCACGGTGGAACACACTCTACATATTCTGCAGGGGATTTTCGGGCAGCATTAGAAGCCCAAAAACTCAACTGCAAAGTGATGAAAATCGGAAAAAAAGCACTTGATCGAGTGCGATAATTCTTATCAAGGTGGTATATTTATATATATAAAACAGCTCCGTGAATAACTAATTGACCAAACAGATAACGCACAGACCAAACCGCTGGATCCAAAGAGCTGAAACTTTGCATAACGATTCTTCTTATAGTCTAGGGGTGCACTAAGAAAGATTTTTGAAAAATTCTTTTTAGATATTTTTAAATTAAATATTTAAGCTATTTTGTAACTTTTTTAAGTTTGCATTTAAAATAATAATCTGAGAGTTATAAAATTTACATCACGAGAAAGATCATGAAAATTCCTTTAAAATGAAATCTTTTTCAAATCTTTACCTTCATTTTCTGATTTTTGGTGAGTTTTTAAATATTAATTTTTAGAATTTAATTTATTAAATACTGATCACGTGGTTTCCTTTCTTTTTGAAATACTTTAAACTAATTTTGCGTCATGTGCTTAACAAAGAAATAAATCGACAAAAAATTATTGAAATACTGTAAAAGATAAAATTAGACAATTTTAGATGGAAGTTTTGAAAGAGTTTAATTCAAATTAGTATGTTTTATGGATATTAAACATACAAATTAATTGCATACATTGACCGTTGTATTTATTATAAATAAATAAATAAATAAATAAATATTTATTTATATATATATATATATTGCATTAACTTCATACATTGACCGTTGCATTTAATATGAATGTACTCCTTAGCAAATGACGGATATTAAGCTAGCGTGACATAAAAGTAGATTCCACCGTACTGTGGAATCGCGGTTCTAAATAAGCACAACAAAATATTTAACACTGGAAACAGGATTTTAACTGTAGTCTGAAATATAATCATGAGATGAAAATGTAAGTATAGAGAGAAGCTTGAAGAGGCATGTTGAAGCATTATATTCTCGAATTCCTCTCAAATTTGACTTACCTTACCTGCTCTGGAAATAAACGGAAAATTACTCGTGGAAGCATCACACTTACCTATCAGAATGTTAGAACGTTCTCAAGCAGTTAAAAAAAGAATTAGCTTTATTATTTCCCGAAATGGCTGCAGATAAAGAGGGAGAAATGTTCAAAGAGGCATCAAGAAATCGTTACTAGTATTAAACAGTGTAAATGTAAATTACTTAGGCCTGATAGATCACAATTAATTCGTTTTATAAATTACAGCAGTATCTGAGAAAGCCATAGTCCAAGGCTTACAAACGGCTTAAATCCTTTAACTTATCTAGAAGTTCAAGAATCAGACCATAGTTCAACGCGCTAAAGGACTCGAAATAATCTGAAAGCAATTGAAATTATGATACATAAATCCAATTCAAATTTTAGTATTATTAAGTTTTCCGAATACATTTTTCGTGTTCCTTCGTGTTGAAAATTACAGCTCTAGTTCGTTTTTCTATTCAATTTTCGGACTGCCTTGTTTTACAATTTGTTTGTATTAAAAATAACTGGAAAATACTTTACAGTCGAATGAACTTAGATGTTTAGAAAATGGGCCGTTGATTTAAACAAGTTGATATTCACAAAATATTTTAACTTTAGCTGTACTAGGTTGATAACAATAACAAACAACATTTAAATGGTATGTAAGTAAAATTTCAGTTTCTTGAGTTTTTTTCCTATTCATTTTTGTAGCTTGAATTCTTTTCTAATTTTCTAATTTCATTTGTATCAAAAATTAGTTGGTATATAATCTATATATATAAAACAGTTCCGTAACTGACTTTATATATATATATATATATATATATAAAAAATGCATATCCCTTACAATTTTTTTATAAATATATATATATAGATAGACATATATTTTACATCAATTGTATACATTGATCATCGCATTTATTATAAATATATATATTTATTTTTTGGTATAAATTGCATACGTTGACCGTTGTATTTAATTTGAATGTACTCCGTAGCGAAGCGCGGGTTTTCAGCTAGTATATATATATATATATATATATATATATATATATATATATATATATATATATATATATATATATCATTCATTCACTGACTGACTGACATACAACGCACAGACCAAACCGCTGGACCTAAAGGGCTGAAAGTTTGCATGGCGATTCTTCTGATAGTGTAGGGGTGCACTAAGAAAGATTTTTCAAAAATTCTTCTTAGATTTTTTAAATTAAATTTTTAAGCTGTTTTTTAAATTTTTTTTACGTTTGCACTTAAAATAATACATTGAGGGTTATAAAATTTATATCACAAGAAAGATCATAAAAATTCCTTCAAAATGAAATTTTTTTCGAATTTTTACCTCCATTTCCTGATTTTTGGTGAATTTTTAAAGATTAATTTTTAGAATTTAATTTATTAAATGCTGATCACGTGATTTCTTTTTCTGGTACTTTCAATAATTTTATCGTCACGTGCGTAACAACTAAATAGACAAAAAAAATATTTTTTTCTCTTTCTAATGCAGCAGACGATTGGATATTATCCAAAAAATATTAAAATACAGTAAAAAATATGTTCCTTAAACTGTAGTATATGGTTTAGCATGTTCTATTAATTTAATTTGAATATTTTCTTCTACATTATTTTGTATATAAAAATATCTGTTACGATAATTTTTATAAATATAGTTTGTTGGGTTTTTTTTGTCATTATATATATATATATATATATATATATATATATATATATTTATTTATTTATTTATTTATTTTTGGCAGTAATTGCATACATTGACCGTTGTATTTAATTTGAATGTACTCCGTAGCGAAGCGCGGGTTTTCAGCTAGTTAAATATAAAAACTTTACCAAAAGCGGGCTTTAAAGTTTTTCTTGAGAACACTTTATAGACAGAAAATAAAATAAACGAAATACTCATACACCAATCATGGCGACTTTTTTCAACATGTTTTAAACTAGGGTTCATGAATACTATGTGAATACATAGAAACAAGAAAATGTGAAGAATTTACCGTCTGTTCACATGAAAGCATATCATTCGTTTTCTTTGAGTATATTACCTTTCGCATGATTTCCTTGTGGATCACCTTCGCAGGGCTGCAGCTTTGGTTCCCACACGTTCTTTTTCCGGTGGCACCTGAATACGGCCTGAGATTCACCTTGAATGTAACTATTCTCGTGGCATTTTATTACGCAGACCCTTAAAATATAAACGAAGGAATCACTGTTTGAGACATGTTCGGATAAAAAAGTTTAAACCATATTTGTTTCATGTTAAAAATCAGAAAAATTAAATTAAATGCAGTTTCTTAAGGGGAGTGGTCACTTTTACGTACCTTTAAAAGTATCATTTTTAGACCATGTTCGATTGTATGTACTACTCATGATATTTGCTTGATTTACATGAAATTTTTTGAGTAACTGCCTAGAATACTGTTTATTATATATGCAATATTTCAAGGTAATTAAAAAAATAAAATTATTTTTTATGCATAAAAAGTGAATAACTTTTTTAAATAGAACATTTTGCAGTCAACTACTGTGCGCCTTCTTTCAAAATAAATTATTAAGGTACAGTAATAATTGTTTACTATATGTGACTACAATATTTCAGGCAACAATATCCACCAACAATATTAAAAAATATATTAAAAAAATTAGTACATGCTATTTTTAATTAGAAATTTCAAAAATGACTGAGTAAAAGTTTGTAAAAAATTCTTTAAAAAAATTAAAATATGTTAAGTTTAAAAAATGTTGGTGTATTTTGTTATCTGAAGTATTGTAATCACATATAGTTAACACTTATTACTGTACGTTTATAATTTATTTTGACAGAATGCGCACAGTAGTTGACTGCAAAATGTTCGATTTTAAAAAAATATTCACTTTTTATGCATAAAAAATAATTTTATTTTTTTAATTACATTGAAATATTGCATATATAATAAACAGTATTATAGGCAAATAAATAATCCGACAGATATAGATAAAAAATTCTACTAAAATAGACAAAAACAAACAGAAATCAAGCACTCTGGGCATCCACGCACCAACGGCAAGATTCTGCATAAGAGCCTTTGTGTGCTTGCTTGTAAGGTGCGTTGAGCCCGTACAGTAAGTTGTGTTTGTCTTTTCATTTTCTTCTTGACTAATTGCTTCTTTGGGGATCTCGGGGCCTTGGGATGTCTTTTGGGCTTACCTGCATCCTATTCAGAAAGTTCCCCTTGAGGTAATTGACATGGTTAGGTCCCCTGATGACGTGACCTGTCGATTACCTCTGTCGTTTTATCGTTCAGTTCCGGCTCTTATGCAGAATCTTGCCGTTGGTGCGTGGATGCCCAGAGTGCTTGATTTCTGTTTGTTTTTGTCTATTTTAGTATAATTTTTTATCTATATCTATTGGATTATTTATTTGTTTTTTCATTATGGGGATATGAAGCTTCTGCGCTATCCTCTATTGAAAATGTTTTCTTTGCAGGATATGTTTTATGTTATAGTGATTTAGCAGTCTATGCTTGAATTTTAATTTTGTTCATTTCTATGGTTTACTTTTTAAACAGTATTATAGGCAGTTATTCAAGAAATTTCGTGTAAATCAAGCAAAAAACATGAGTAGTACATACAATCGAACATGGGTCTAAAAATGATACTTTTAAAGGTACGTAAAAGTGACCACTCCCCTTAAATCATCATTGAAAATTAAATGTTTCGATTATTTCAGAACTAATAATATTGTTCAATTTCAAAGAGGGAGGGGGGGCCTTAGACGGGATTTTTTTTCTGTACAATTCCCAAAGTGTAAATCATTAAATTCTTTTATATAACTATCAAGCAAACAAAAGGAAAAGCAACAAAATTCTCTAGAAGAACGTCTTGGGATTCAACCGCAAAAGCAGTCAAATGAAAAGGATTTTCCCCCATCGTAGAAACCAAGGAAAGAATTTTAATTGGCAGAGAGAGAGTCAGAGAGAATCCTCGAAATAAACAAATTAACGTGTTTATGCGGACTCGTGCTTAGTGAGTATCTAAAGACAGATTTTAACGTGTCACTGAGATGCGCAGAAAGCAATTAATTGTAAATTATTGCTAATTAATGGAGATTGCGGTTACAAAAACCAAATTTGACACATCCATAGATTAAAATCTTTCGTTTAAGACCAAAATGAAGTAAACTGATGCATTACTTTTCTGTCACGGACTGCCCAAAGAATCGGCTTAGCAACTTAAATATATAGATAACTTTCCTTATTCTACTCCTTTATTTTTCTATCAGCCCATGAAATAATATGTTGGCTGTACGTCTTACTTTTTTGCACGTTTTGATTCTCATACTTTGATTCATTCTCCTCGAACAAATCACAAATTTTACCTAACGATCCAATACGAACCTAATGACTTACCGGTTTCATAGTGATTTCCGTTCAGGCCGAGACTCGAAGCTTATAACTTTCCAATAATGCATGCTCTACTAATTGGTCTCATCGCTGACGAGAAAGAATCTTATTTTCGATCACTTTCCTGTCAAGGACCTTTAAAACTATTACTTGAAAATAATAAAATCTTAAAGATTTTGATTCGAGTACTACCTATTAGCCCTACGTATTTAATATTATTAATTGTGCTTACATAGGTACTTCGTAGTTTTCAACTTGCATTTTCACTTGAGATTTTTCACTTCATTTTCGACCATAACTACTGAAGTATCAACTTTTTCATAAAAATACATAACAAGATTTAGTGTAAAAAAGCAAGTTCGCTGAAATAAAATCAGTATAGATATTAGAAGGCATTGTGCAAGGAAATTTTACAACTAAGTACCTGTGATACACAGGCAATCTGGTCCCGCACATTCTTTAGTTGAATTTTTTAATTCATAAAAACATTGGTTTCAATCATCAGTAGTTATTAAAATCATATATTCAGAAATATGAAAATTTTACTGTGAGTTAAACTCTGTTTTTTCTTTATAAACATGCCTCTAAATTTTTTAGCTTGGAGAGAAAATTTTTTAATTGCCCAAATTTCAACAATTGTTGTTTTTCATTGTTATGCCAATGCGCACTTATCACCAGAACAGTTGGCTAGAATACTATGAAATTTTATACACATGCAAAGTAAACATGTATAATTAAAATGAGGAACTATTATGTAATCGCTATTATCAAAAGTTTATTTTCAGTAAAATTTATCAAAAACATTTTTGAAATTAAAAGCAAATTTAAACAATTTTTTTTCTATGAAGAACTGAGAATTTTCATTTCATAGTTGGTCATTTTAAAGATATATTATACCGTAAATTCTTGAGCATAATACGCACTTTTTTTTCACATTTTAGTCCATAAAAATGAGGGTACGTATTATACTCGTGTACAAATAAAAGCGAAGTTTTAAAAATTCAATAAACGAAAGTACAGCAGCTGTAAGACATTGTCGTGACACGAGTGCGTGCGCATCTGCACTCCGTGATTTATCCACCCGTTTACTATGTAGGTAATCCTTTTAACCCTTTTGTGGGCCATTTATTTTTCTTTTGAAGTTCTCCCAGTTTTTTTGTGTTTTATTATCAATTAAACATTGGCATTTAAGGAAATATATTTTATTTTATGGAATTTCAAATTTAAATTTAATTTTTAGAGGTGGGAAGCATACTTTCCAAGGAACCTTCTACGGACATAAAAAAATTCAATTTAATGATGATTATTTGCTATGAAAAGATGAGAAGCATGTTGCAATGCACAAGGGTACATCACACTCTGCACACATGTAGCGGGTCCTCTTTTCTTGTGCTTTTGTGCTACATTTCCTACATCGTCTATAGTTTGAAACCAACTTTCTCATATGGTTTCCCACACTGGCAATCGCACATCATCTGGAACTGCACACTTCTTCGCTAGAACGACTTTTCCTTTTTCTTGAAGAATATCCGTCTATTAACTGACGAGCTAATGCTATACGAAATGTCAGCTGGTTTAAACTTCTTATTTACTTGCCATAATGTAAAACTATCTACGATGCCAAATATATATGCACAGAGGTGTCAGAGCAGAACAGATTTCACAGAACCGGCTTCCGAACTTTAATAACATATGTACTGTTTCTGTTTCAATTTCTGGAAACTACAGATAGATGGCAGCACAAAACTGAAGTGGGAATTATTCTTCCCAACATTATAGTAGCGAGACCAATATATTATAGTGGGTTTTGCGCTTCCCGCAGGTGTATTTCCTAAGATCGTTTAGGTGGGAAGTCATATTCCCAAGGCCCACGAAAGGATTTTAAACAAACGGAACTCACAGTTCATATCGCACACGCGTTCGTTTAGAAACGGTCCCTTGAAACAGTGATAGTTCCCGGTTGTTGCAAGTGCAAAAATTTATTATTTTATTTTATTTATTTCCCTCAAAATTTCTTCAAGACGGTCCTATACCGCAGCAGAAAAATTATCAATTGTTAAATTTGAGACGTCATTGAGAACGACACATTATCGGAGGATGGGCAGGTGTCATCAAATGGGGATAATGATGGCGATATATATTACGACGACACCAATAATTATGACATGGACTCAACAGCAATAGATGAACTGTATTCTAGTGAAAGTGATTAAGACTGATAATTTGACAGTATTGTTTGTTTTGAATTAAGAATTTAAGGTTTTTTCTCTACCGAATTTGACGTTTCTTTTTTTTTTATTTATATCTGCTAATAAATATCTGTGCAATTTTTTTAAAAAGGTATTGAAAAGTTATGGGTGCGTATTATAGACAAATTTAAATTTTTTCCGAAAATTTAAGCAGAGAAAATTTTATTTCAAAACTAAGCAGGCGTATTATGCACGTGTGCGTATTTTAGTGCGTATTTTATGGTATAACTGAATTTTAAAACAAAAAAAATGTGCATATTCATTAATCTATATATATAAAACAGTTCCGTAACTGACTCATTCATTCATTCATTCACTGACTGACTGACATACAACGCACAGACCAAACCGCTGGACCTAAAGGGCTGAAATTTTGCATGGCGATTCTTCTAATAGTGTAGGGGTGCACTAAGAAAGATTTTTCAAAAATTCTTCTTAGATTTTTTTAAATTAAATTTTTAAGCTGTTTTTTAAACTTTTTTTACGTTTGCATTTAAAATAATACATTGAGGGTTATAAAATTTATATCACGAGAAAGATCATAAAAATTCCTTCAAAATGAAATTTTTTTCGAATTTTTACCTCCATTTCCTGATTTTTGGTGAATTTTTAAAGATTCATTTTTAGAATTTAATTTATTAAATGCTGATCACGTGATTTCTTTTTCTGGTACTTTCAATAAATTTATCGTCACGTGCGTAACAACTAAATAGACAAAAAAAATATTTTTTTTCTCTTTCTAATGCAGCAGACGATTAGACATTATTTTGTCTATAAAAATATCCCTTACGATTTTTTTATAAATATATTTTTTTTCTACATCAATTGTATATATTGATCGTCGTATTTATTATAAATATATATATATATATATATTTGTTTTTTTTTTTGGCATTAATTGCATACATTGACCGTTGTATTTAATTTGAATGTACTCCGTAGCGAAGTGCGGGTTTTCAGCTAGTATATAGATACAAATCTTCGTGCAGGGACATAACATTGAAAAAAAATGGTTGAAATATTAAAAAATATTAAGAATTATCTTCAAGCTAAAAAAAATTTAGAGCTACATTTATAAAGAAGAGTGTTTAAGTAAAAGTAAAATTTTCACATTCCTGAATATAAGATTTTCATAACTACTGATGATTGAAAATAGGGATATTTTTGTAGAGTCTCTAAAATTTTAAAAGGTACCTGACCCCTTAACGATTATTTTTATACATTTTCTAATATTTTCTAGGGCCAGATATATTTGAAGATATCCTCCCCTGTGGAAGGTAGCATTTCTGAAATTTACGAATATGAAAATCTCTAGCACGAAAAGTGTTCAAGAGTCTTTAGTGCTCTCCACAGTAATACTGTTGGGATATTCAATGTTCATTCCCCGTTTGTCGCCAAAGTCTGCGGTAGAGCTCAGCCGCCGCCAAGGTTGGCGTACTAATGTTTGCACTTCGCCTCTTTTCTCTCTGGCGTGCAGATGTGTTTACAAGAGGGGCTGGTCCCGTAGGCACTCCATGTTTTCAATCTTTTACTTAATGTATATAGTTGCTGCTGTAAAATAAAGCTTGATGTAACTACTCTACTAGTCATCTTTGCTGATAACCTAACAAATACCAAAGTCGATGCTATGGATATCGGTACTTTTTCCGCATGATTTGTACAAGTGTTATTTATATGCATTTCACATGATACTGACTGTCCTTGCACGGTTAAAAACTGTATGTAGTAAGATAATAACATATCAACAGAGTATCACTCACAGTTCGTCAATAGATTTTGTAACTTACTTTTGGTAAGTCCAGATTTGGCAATCCAAGCTTTCATATAATGAGTTACCACTTATGGCACACCAGTTATTTTCAGGATAATCTTTCGCTAAACGCCTTTTTCGTCCAAAGTTTGAGATTCTGAAGCGAGTAACTTCGCCTTAAACGAGAACGAAATAAGGTCATTAGAGCGAGATAGTGATAATATTATGGAAAAGATTATACTATATCTTTTGAAGCTCATAACAAAAAGTCTAGTCTTAAACAAACGATGTAATGTCACAACATCATAGTTAGAACCATAACCTATGTACAAAATAAATTACCCCTCCAAATGAATCTAGTTTCATCATACCATCCCATTCTAATGCAATAAACAGTCGGAAAAAGTAAATAAAAAATGGAATTTCATATCCATATACATTGCCTGTCGTTGAGATGATTAAGCTCATAACTAAAAATCTTATCGTAGCCTAGTGATGTTATGACATAGCAAATCTGCTCGAAACCCCGGATGTCCTGAGTTCAGTTCTTTTTCTACCAGGTTGAAATAAAATAAAGAAAAATTGCTAAATTGGAGAAAGTGTAATTCGTAATCTTTTCTATAAACTTTTGTCACTAAAAAACAGTTTCATCTAACAAAGATAAAACACCCATTATGAGGACAGGCTATTTATTTTTTCTGAGAGATAGAAGTAAAATAAAGTATCGAATTTATTGAGATTTGTCAAAATAAGTTGATTATCTAATTTATAGGATGAGTGCCCAAATATCGCCCCTGGGCCTAATATCGCCTACTCGTGTTTCTAAAGTATGATTCCTGCTATTTATGAGAAAATGCAGTAACTTCTTAGTTCTGGGTTTGTACTAACAGCAGCTATAGCGACAACGCTCTTATGACTGACAACGGAAAATATATGGCTTCTGAAGTTGTTTTGGCTGTTGTCTTCGTAAATTTTGGTTCCAAAGAATCAGAATCCAGTGAATGACCAGGTAGGTGCATCCAAATTCTAATTTTGCTTATACCATTTGAAAGTGCATTAAACAGACTTTGCTATCAACGCCTTTTAACAGGTGCTCCTAATTTCGCCTGGTAGGCGATATTAGGAACCGCTCTGGAGTTCACTGGAAATTTCGATTTAGCTACATAACTTAAACTGGCACTGGTTTTGGAGTTGGTTGATCTCAGGATACGAAAGTAAATAGTTCTTAGGGATATTCTTTGAGTTTCCAGCCTAATCAGAAACTAAAAAGCGGATGAAATGTCGAAAAAAGGTTAGAGTAGGTGATATTTGGGACACCTACCTTAATACTTTTGCACAATCATCTACATTTGTGGTCATAGTTTCGATTCTATAACAATGTAACAAATAAATTACCTCTTCAATAAAAATGTAGTTTCATAATACCATCCCATTCTAATAGGACAAACACTAGAAAAATTAAATAAAAATTGCCTTCTCGTTAATGAAAACAGTCTTCATGTAAATGAGTACTCAGTTCTAAATTATTTGTCTTTATTTCGGTCAGTATTAGTTTAATCCATTTTACGAAGATATTTTTATACATTTTGTTGTTATCTATTCCTCTTTTTATTAATAATTTCCCCGTTTTTAAAGCATGGCGAATTTTTCTTAAGATATGTCATAAAAATTGCTTTCTTGAATAGAGATTAATTCTGTTTAATAAACTGTACAATTATATGAAAAGCAAGATATTTTGGTGATTTGGTAAACAATATTGACTCCGAATATAAGCATAAAAATTATTCTACAAGTTTTATTTTCTCGAAAAAGCTAGATATAGTTACTAAACATTCCGTTTGACTCACCAACATCAATTTAGTTTCCCAGTAAAAGGAAAATACACGCCTTGTACTACCTCTGTTAAAAATTTAATTCCATTTTACGAAAATAAGCAATATAAAATTCTTTGATCGCCTACTTTACGAAATGAATAATTATCCTGGCTAAAGTAATAGGTTGAATTAATACGGAGGAATAGTTTATTCAAAGCAAAAATATATCTTTAATTAATTTTGTAGCTCAAACAAATGAATAGATTGTCAGAATAATGATGATCATGTTTACAAAAGAATATAACTTACTTTTATTGTGATCAATGTCTGCAAACCGAAGTAATTTCCTTCCTATTCTGTACTTTTGGGGTGAATATTCGTAATTTACATCTGAATGTCGTAAATCGCTTGAGCCATATTTTGATTGCTCTTCTGGTGAGGCACGTCTTTGTATGTCAGATATTTCATGTCTATTTTCTATAGTTGGAAGCGGAGTGGTAGGATTTATTTTGCCTCGTTTTGTATCAAACTTTTCACTATTTTCAAACATCGGTGACCTCGCTGTTGAATCTGTCAATGCCTTCGGAGGACGAGAAGACAAGCCATCGAGTTTGTTTATCTGTTCATTTGTTACCATCAGTTGACTTGACCCGACAATCGTCAAATTAGACTGTCTTGGATATTCTTTAGAGTCAGGCATCGACCCGACTGTGATATTGACAATTTTTTCATTTGTTCCAGTGGTTTCTTTTTCTTCTCCTTTGTACTCAGGACTCACATCACCGAGAAAATGCTTGTTATTTCCATTTTCATCGAGTGACTTTTGAATCTCTCTTGTTGAATTACTCAGCATTCTGAAATGTATTCCTTTATTACCAAAATTTTCATCATTAGGAATCGTTGGCAAGTTGGACCCCCCTAGTTGTTGGCCGGGTTTATCCGATGACATAATTGTAAGCTTGTCGATACCCTGCATATCATTCGTTCCGATAGATCCTTTGTCATCTATATATTTAGATGTTTCACTACCAAAAAAAATTTCGTCTCTTCTATAATCAGACGTGTCTTGTCCAGCTAACGTACGTGACGAATGACTTTCGGTGTCAACAGTCGTACTGAATGTGACATCATCATTACCATTAGCTCCTTTCTGAAATGTTGTTGGCAATTTTGACTGTTTACGTTGTTGTTCTTGAAGGTATGGTGACATGATCTTAAAATTTTTAGTAGTGTCTGTACCAGTTCCTTCAACCATTTCAGATTTTTTAGATGTTATATCGTTTAGAAAGTGTTGAGGAGTCACATAACCGGATGAGCCCTTCACAAAGAGTGTACTTCGCAATTGGCTGGAAGAGTCATTAATCTGTCTTAAATCTCCATTTTCGGTGTAATTTTCTCCATAGGAAAACATTGGCAAATTCATTTTTCCCAGAGGTTCGCCAGAGAGGTGTGATGACATGTCACCACTTTTTCTTTCAGTTGTTTGATTTTCTTGATGTTCAGAACTTTTGACTCTAAACAAATGTTGGTCAGTTGCATATTTGGAGGATTCTTGAACAGTGAACAAACTTGGCAAGGAACTTTCGGTTTCTTTAGGCAGTCCAAATTTCAAATCTTCATTATCGTTATTTATTCTTTCAGTAGTTGCTGGCAAATTCGACTTCCCTCGTTGATCATCAGTATCTGAAGACACTATTCTATTACTACCAGTAACTATTTGATCAATTAAATCGGCAGTTCGATTTTCTCCTACACTATATTCAGGAGTTTTCTTACTAGACAAATCGTGGTCAGTTTTATAATCTGAAGAACTTGTTGTATCAAGTATTTGTTGAACATAACTTCTAAAATCATCAAGCTTTTGAAAATTCAAGCTTGCCTTTTCAGGATTTTCATCTGTAAAATAAGGTTTTAAACTCGACTCTGCTAGTTGTCCTTCCCGAATGTCGTAAGACATAATTTCCGGACCATATCCTTTGACAATTTTATTTTCAGCTGTCACTACTAGTTGGAAAGTTGTTTCAGTGACACCATCATGTAGTACCGTGCGATTGTCTGAGAAATCTTGTCTCGAGAGTCCCCCTGCCTCAGGATTATCTGAGTTGTTCAATACTTCTGAATTTTTTACATACGCCATATCTTGAGGAGTTGTAGATACCGTTGATAACTTTTCAAAAGGCATTGACAGAGAATCACCATTTTTAATTCGACTGTATCTATTATTTACATTATCAAACTCTGAGAAACTGCTGTCTTCCCTCACCGTATGAAAAGCATCATCAGCGTCTCTTATTTGGGAACCAAAGGAAGAATTTCCTTTGTATTTGAAAAGAGAAGCAATTGAGAGCTCTGCCTCTTTAAATTTATTTTGGTAATTCATCAGAAAGTTTAGACTGTTGTTGGGCCTGTTTTCTTTAGATACCACATCCATATTTTTAGCAAAATTCGTATACAATTTTCCGTTATCGCCAATTTTTTTCGGCCGTATAGACTGTGTTTTACCCATTAATGGTTTCTTGAATTTCCTATAATGCCGACTATTACCTTCTTTTGACGAAGAGAGATACTCATTGATTGACGTAGGTTCGAGCAGTTGTTCCGGGCGTTTTGTCACACCTTCACGTGGCATTTCATCATTACCTTTTATGCCTCCAGGTTCCACTTCAGCCTCATCTCTTTTGAAACGTCCATGAGTATCTACATTACTTTTAAACTTTAAAATATATGGCACAATGGCAGGAACATTGTTATCTGTAACAACAAACAAATTACTTTCGTATATTTTACCTTGTTTCTTCATTATTTCGTGCTTCAAATGCTTAATCAGCATGTCGATGTCGTCGTTTATGATTGACATTAAGAGAGTGTAGGGATTATTGAAATGCTTTGGACCCTTTGTGGCATGTTCTGGGTTTAAGGAAGATGTCTGACTCATGTCTGGAAGCATTTTATATGCTGGATTTGGTGTAATATTCAATATGTTTCCTAGTCCTGTAGAAAATGTAAAAAATACTTGTTTAGGGGAAGACATAAATCTGTAATTGTTGTTTTTATCATGCGATTGCTGTGGCCCGAAGTCATCAACGGAACAAATGGGGCACTTATTATCGGGACATTTACCACAGGTAAGGTAGTTCTGGATGTGCCTTGAACAGGGCAGGCAATTCGTACCTTTACTTTCCTTCTGGTCGCACCTAGAGGAAGACAACATTATAACATTTATTTGCATAAAAAATTTACTGTGGCTAAATGAAATCAAAATTTGTAAGAAATAATAAAAAAGAACAATTTCCCATTTTCAAACCTTTCTTTAACAAATAAGCATAATATAATCGTCATTTTATTTTCTTACCTTTCAAATACAGAGCATGTAGTATGCTTTAGGTGAGATACTATATATGCATTATATCAAATGGTATTCAACAGCCTCTAATGAAGTGATAAGGACCTGTAAAATGGATATTTAAAAGCTTGTAGGTGAAAGGGGTTAATATTTTGGAATTTAGGAGAAAACATTAACCCCACTATGTCCTTAGGAGCTTCATTTTCTGATTCTTTTGAATCTAGAAACGCAAACGAAGCAACCTCCCTGTAATGGCTATTCTTTCCTATGGATTTATTTCGCCATCAAAGAGAAGATTCCAAATATTTTTTTCTAAAGTTCTCTCCAATAAGTCAGTTCAGAGTTTTGATAAATAAGCGAAGTATATTTCTTGATGGCGGTAATGTTCCCAAGTAATGTTTGAATGTGGGCGAGATCCATGTGTATTACCTTCGAGTGAATTTTTCACATTTATTTGTTCTATCTACACTCATGGAAATTTTTTTCTCTTCTTGACATTCTTAAATCATCTATCCTTTTGCGCCAAAATTTTGCATGATTTCCCTCAATAACTGAGCATTGATTATAGGCTACCTAAAAATTAAGTCACCCCGCACTTCTACCTCCCATTGATTTCGTACCTGTGATATTATACAGTAGCCATGTTAATAATTTTTAATTCCATAAAACTGTCATCCCATATTCGCTCTATTCTAATGTCTATTTGATGCTTAAGAAGCCCGAACAACAATGATTTTTTTAAAACTAGTTTTTTTTTTATATAATACAATGTGTCCAGCAAAGGAGTCCCTGATTTCATAACTAAAAATCTCGAAAACAAACAGCTGTAGAAGAATGCAACAAACGGTATGATTATCTTGAAAGCTGTAAGAATTGTATACCCTAATTTTCAAAATAGTTACAAAAGCTGCTAACAGATGGCGCTGTTACCCAAATTTTCCTGGCGCAGGCATGGACTGACCTCCATACTCGCCGGACCTGAGTCCTGTGACTACTTTTTATGGTGCACATTAAAATATACTGTCTACAGGAACCATCCCACCACGCGGGACGAGTTTCAATCGGCGATATGTGTAGCAGCTGAGTCGATTTCTCTTGAGACACTATAGGGGGTGATGGCAAATTTTATTGCTTGTTTGCACCACTTCCGTACAGCGAATTGTGAACATTTTGAAAAGACTGTGATATAGTGATTGCAAAGACTGCGAGTTTATTTATGCTTGCTGATACGAGTTGTAGAGTCAGGGCCTGACTAAGGCAGGGGCATACGGGGCAGTTGCCCCGGGCCCCTGCATCAGAGGGGGCCCCAAAATCGAATAGAAAGTTTAGTATTAAGTATTAAGTTCTTCATTACTAAAGTAGTGAAGCAGAGGGGGACCCCAAAGAAGTTTTTGCCCCGGGCCCCAATTAGGCTAAGTCGGGCCCTGTGTAGAGTGGCATCTGTTAGCAGCTATTGTAATTACTTTGAAAATTAGTGTATAAAATTCTTACAGCTTTCACGATAAACATATCGTTTGCTGTATTCTTCTACAGATATTTGTTTTCGAGATTTTTAATTTTGAAATCAGGGACTCCGTCGCTGGACACACTGTGCAATTTAAATGGTCATTCATTGACAGCTATGTTGAATAAACACATTTCTGCTACGAAGACTTGCAACCTATTAAGGGGGGGGGGGGGGGGCCAGGACACATTTAAAAAATTTTTTTATTTATTGAGTTAAAATTCTGAATTTTTTTGTGATGGTTAACCATATAATTTTTAAACAAAATCATATCATAAAACTTCTCAAACTTTTTTAAAAAATTTTAAATTTTAAATTTTTTAAATAAGTGGGGTAAATTAAAATCGTTATAACTCGAAATATTATTTGTCGAATTTCAAAATTTTTTTCATTTAATTAAACAGAAATATATAAGTTTTAATTTTTATTCAGCGTTTTTTAAAATATTAATTTTTTTTAATTAAAAATACTTAGAGTAAAAATTTAAAAAAACATTCCACCCCCCCCCCCTTAGGATTGACATTTTGAGGGATTGTAATGGCTCTCTCTCTATAAGCGCTGCCTCATAATTTTTTATTTAAAATATATTTGGGTCAACTATTTACAGGTACATAAATGCTGATAATTAAATAAAATTGGTATTGTCAGATAGCCTGAACTTTTCTGCAAAGTACTACAGGATTCATTTTATAAATTTCGTTCACCGAAGGAATTCATGAGCGTTTAAAACACACTATACCAGATTTTCCCCCGAATAATTTAAATTTTAAAATATTAATTGCAATCTTAAAAAAAAACGAAAAATGTACACAAATGTAAAATTTCTTTCTCTATGACGGAGTACAATGTTTTTAAAAACATCTTTGAATCCAAGTCGGCAATCCGTGGACAAATTTTCTCCATAGGATAACATTGAGGTGAGCGAGTTGAATAGGTTTAGTACACAGCAGCCTTAAAGCTATGTGTTATTCACATGGGGTTAGTACATAGCAGCCTTAAGGCTGCCGCGTACTAACCTTACTGGTTTCACTCACTTCAATGCTAACCTATGCAGAAAATGTGTCTTTTATTTTCAGCTACATAAGTTCTGATGGTCAAATAAATATGGTATTTTCAGATAGACCGAACATTTCTGCACCTATAAAGAGATTTTTCCATCCTTTCTTTAATGGCTTAAAATTTTTCATCCTTTCTTTAATGGCTGAGAGAAGCAGATTTTAAAGTATGAATATAAAAACATTGAGTATTCCCACTGCCGTATTGATAAAGGTGTTTTTTTAATCTCTCTCTAATGCGGAAGCACTTGTCGCGAGACATTCGCCTTTTGTCACGCACTGCGAGGTCTTGCTGGCAACTTTATTATGGGAGTACCATTTAGATGACCAGCTTTGCTCCCTATGAAGGGATAACACTGTAACGGCCAAGCCTTATTCGGGATTTGAACCCAAGCTCACTGCATAAAAGCGTACGACGCTAATCACTATACAGTCAAACCCCGTTATAACGAACTTCAAGGGACCAAAGTTCGCTATATCCGAACCATTAAGAAAAATACTAGAGTTCACAAAATGTATGATTCATTAGTTGCAATATGTATTCAATAATAATGCATTAAAAAATGATAAAATTTATTAAAAATGATCATGAATGAATTAAATCGACTAAATAATCATTAACTCATTAATTACATTATTGTGTCAGTTTAATGTAAAATCGATTACATTAAACTGACACAATCCTAATTAAATTTCGTACAATAGGAAAATGGAGAGACCAAAATTTTTGTTCGTTATATCCGTGAGTTCGTTATATACCGGGTTCGCTATAACGAGGTTCGACTGTACCAAGTGAGCGTCGTGTTGATAAAGGTAGTTTCTTTAAATACCATACAATTTAAATTGTCACGAATTACTATTTTGAATTAATACTGTCAGAAACAAGTGCCTGCCCCATTGACATAAAAAAAACTATTATGAATGAATAAAAGCGTCTTGATATAGAGATTTTTCTACCCTTTCGTTTGCATTTTAAGACTATGAGAAGTTGATTTAATTGCATTAATATAAACCACTTGCATGTCTTTGCGACGCAGTGTTATGTTATTCTCTCATTTCAAAAATAGTGTGTTTCCCTAGGTACACGATGGCCGATGTATGCCATATAGTTACAGTTTTTTTAATGTTATGAGATTTATATGATCATATAGTACTGCTGTGTCAAATTAATAATCATACTTCTAGAGCGTGGGTTCCCTAGCTTTTCTTCTATGTTCCAAGATTGCGAAAAAATTATTTCATAGCATAACATAAAATTTAACCATCTTTGCAATCAGTGTTAAATATTTGTGGAGATTTTTCATAGCTTAAATGTAAGTTTATTAAGGCCGCTGTGTACTAACCCTATTTGATTAGTTCACCTGAATGTTAACCTATGGACAAAATTTGTTTACCATTTACAGCTACATAAAGGCTGAAAATCCAAATAAAATGATATTTTCAGATAGCTAGAACTTTTTTGCCCTCTGCAACAAGATTCGTTTTATAGTGCTTTCCCAGTGTGGGTCCAGGTTCGAATTCTGGTTAAGGCGTTGATGTTCCTTCGCTGTTCCCTTAAATCTGCTGTGTACTAACCCTATTGGATTCGCTCACCTCAGTGTTAACCTATGGAGAAAATGTGTCTTCTATTGACAGCTTCATGAATGCTGGTAATCCAATAAAATTGGTATTTTTACATAGCCTGAGCTTTTCTGAACCTTGCAACAGGATTCATTTTATAAATTTCGTCCACCTAAAGAAACTATCAGCGTTTGAACACACTATACCAGATTTTACCCCGAATAATTTAAATTTTAAAACATTATTTGCATTTTTTAAAATATGAAAAATGCACCAAGGTATAAAATTTCTTTCTCTATTACGGAGTACTATAATTTTTCAAAAAAATCTTTAAATCCAAGTTGGCAATCCTTGGACACATTTTCTCTGTAGGTCAACATTGAGGTGAGCGAATCCAATAGGGTTAGTAAACAGCAGCCTTAAATACAATTACGCGATAAGCATATTTAATTTATAAATATTATACATTTCATAGATGAGATGTGATCATATTGAGCACTTACATCTTTAATGGTGTAGCCTTGGCCGGTTCGTCGATAGAGCATGCGCAAAAGTGGATTTTGTAGCGAGGACATTTGGGCTGCAACTCCTCATTTACAACTAACCCGGAAGTCAGCAGTGCGATGATCATCCATTGGACTGGAAATGAGATAAAAGGAGATGTAAATTTTCACATTTCAGTCACTACAGAGTATAAATAATATTTACCCATGGATTATATATTTTATGTACAGATATTCCTCTACTAAGGGGATGGTGGACCTTTCACAGCGATTTTTGAAATTTTTGCCACAGAGATATGAAACTTTGCTTATATATTCATTAAAGTCTAACAATATTAAACACCTTATAAAATTTCATAGATATTTTTAAAAAAATATTTTATAATTAAAAAATTGAAATTAAATTACCCTTCTTTAAAATGCTCCTTGCGACTCAAATTTAAACTTTTCCCCTTAATTTTGCATTTATATTGCTTATAAATACCTTCTGAACAGAGTTATGTATTTTTTTGTACTTTCGTTGAATAGTTAATTTTCAGGCAATATTTTTATGCTTGTACTCTGAATTTTCTTGAAATTTTTGTACTTTTGTACACTTAAGTTAAACTTTGATAACCTTATTGACCTCGAATCCTAAAGTGGATACATAACTTTATTTTCATGTATTACAGGAGTCTTTATTATAAATTTCATAAACTTTCGTCAAAAATTATGACGCGAGGAGCATTTTAAACACTTGCAAATCTGGAAATTACTCATTTTGAGAAAAATACATTTAAAACATGTTTTTTCACCTACCTTTAATACTAACTTTTGTAAAGTCACCAAGTTTTCATTTTACTTTTCACTACATATTTTAAATGCATTTCATTCCAATATTTACATGTTTTTAAAATATTAATACATGCCCCCAAAAAATTCCCATTTTTGCTCGATTTTTGGTAATTTGAAAGTCCACCATCCCCTTTAACGACCAAGATAGGGACCGAGATATTGGTCGTAAGTTGAGTTGGTCGTAAGTCGAGTTTCAAACAATTTTTTTTGTATATGTACACACATATATTTTTTACTTTCTTACATACATACGTAATTTATAATACATTGTATTTAGAAGACATAAATAATTCTTTGTCATCACTACTTATTATGTTAGCACAATACGTTGGTTCAGAATTGGCGACAGAAGATAACGTTGCAAGTTTTTTAATAAAGTTATCCAAGGTTTTGCGTCTTCTTTTCTTTATATAAAGTCTGGTAGCAGGCCAGATTTTCCAGAATACGACGATTTACACTTGTCAATCTTTCTTCATTTGGATCCATAGCTTCTAATTGTCCTTTAATAATATAATGAAAAGCTGAGGCCATTTCTGAAGCCAATGAAGGTTTATTTCATTTATCGTGTGGAAATCGAAACTATTGCATGATACATTTTTATTATTGTGTCTTAAATTTTTGCAGTATTGCACAATATTGCATTATATTTTTAATAATTATGTAATGCATATAGGTATGTACTGTACATTCGAGGAACAGTATTTTTGAGATTTTTTTTTTTTTTACTTAAAAATTCTGGTCATAAATGCGAGTGCTCGTAAGTCGAGCGAGGAATACATGTATTTATATTTACCCATATATTAACAGTGGAATCTATTATCTAAATTGTTTTATTGACTATCCTACAGCAAAAGACTTTAAAACCCAACTAATCAACTTACCAAACTAAAACAGTTGTAATAAGAGACCTGAACCTTTTTTTAATCCTTTATTACTAAAACGCTAAGCTTGATATTCTGTAGTTCAATGCATCAGAAATCAGGAGGAATAGTAATAAAGAATATACATTACTCTTTTGCAGAGAAAAAAATCTTAATATATTATATATACATAACTGTTAAATTAGCAATATTTATTTCACAATAATTAGAAATAAAAAAGCTCGATTCTAATTAATGAAGCAAATTACGCTTTCTTCATCGGGAGCAGAGCAAGAGAACGCGTACACAGGAAGCATAGTAAGCCATTTAAATAACTTGTTTTACTATGTAAGCGTTCTCTTTATCTTCTTCTCTGGAACAAAACTGAATTCACTGTGAAACTTCGAATCGGGCATTTTTAAAAGTTACTCATGCTGAAATATTAAATTTGATTTCATTTCCCCAATACTTTTAGATGCCACTTATAAAAATACTGAAAAAATCAAGATAAAAGTTATATAAAATACAAACAATATAGAATTGAAAAAAAAACTATTAAAATTAAATTAAAATATTTTCCGTGTTTTCTAACTTTTTATGTTTCTCTAAATGTTGCAAATAAGTTTCTCGCAAGATATATGCAAATTATTTCTCGTAGTGATATCCAGGTGGCGCACTCCTCCGCCTGTGGCATCCACGCTTGTATAAGAAGAACGTCTGTGTGCAGTTCGAGGATGTCAAAGGCACGTGGAAAACCAAGCTCCGATGGCCAAGATCCTCAAGCCCTGGCTGGTGAGATGAAAGCACTTTCTGACCTCTTCCTCGATGTGATGAGAAACCATGACAGCTCTGCCCTCCCGGTCACTTCAGATGCTCAGGCATCACTTCCTATCCCTGCACCCGTTCCTACCCACAGTGCTGGGCCTAGTAGCGTTAAAGCTTCTAAAGCTAAACCTAATCCCAAACGCGCTGCTACTGCCGTAGCCAGCAACACGGAGAAATCCGCCCGTGTAGAGGAAAATCCCTTCCTTCCTGTGTCATCTCGGCACACGGCCAGGAAAACTAGATCTTCCAAAGTTCTGGAGTCTGGTATACCGGTAGTCCTTAATGATAAAATTCCTGTTGACGTCGATCCCGACGATAATAATGCTATGGATGCTGAAACCAGCAATACCCCTCAGCCTAAGAGAATTAGAAAACCTCCTCCTGTATTTTTAGTTCCTAAGCCCTCGTGGCATCTAACTCTAAATACTATTAGAGAAACTGTGGCACCCACGGTCTACTCAGTCATGAAAGGTCGGTTCCTTAAACTTACTGTTAGTTGCGAAAGTGAATTTCGCGCGCTCATTAATTATCTGCTGACTAATAATATTGAGCATAAAACCTACATTCTCGATGATGAAAAACCACTCAAAGTCGTCATCAGGGGTCTCCCTGCTTGCACGGCGGTTGATCACATCAAAATTTTCCTTCAATTAGAAGGCTATACTAACGTTAAAGTTACCCCAATGTGCAAAGGTCCTAAATCTAGGAGAATTCCCATGCCCCTCTTCTATGTTCAAGTGGATCGTACCGCTGACATAGCTAAAATTTATAACATAACCGATATAACTGGTACTGAAGTCCACATTGAAAGCTATAGGGGAATGAAGGGTCCCAGCCAGTGTCATAACTGCCAGGGATTCTTTCATTCGAGTAATGCTTGCAGGCTAGCCCCTCGCTGCGTCAAATGCGGCGGCCCACATCAAACCAACTCCGAGTTTTGCAAAAAGCTACCGGAGGAAGACTGTACTTGCGCCAATTGTGGTGGTCCCCACCCGGCGAATTATAGGAAATGTCCTAAATTCCCGAACGGGAAAAAACCCAAGCGACCCCAAACCAAACCGACCCAACGTGACTCCATTCCTCTCGGTGCCACAACTTTCATTCCCCCCCAGGTTAGGAAAACGGTCGATTCATCGAATTCCTACGCACAAATCGTTGCGGGAAATAAGGAGCAAGCTCTCCCTATTATCCCTCCGAAAAACACCCCGGAATCTCCGGAGATAGACTTCATTAATTACATCATGGCATTTGAAGCCAATTATGATAGGAAATTAATTCTAGCGGCATTCAGGGAAGCTCTGGACAGTATCAGGAGTGCTTTGAACCCTATGGACAGAATTTTCCATCTCTACGAGAGCATTTGTAGGCTCTCAGCCGGCAAGGAATAATTTCTTTTCCTTTTTCCAATTTCGTTAATCAGCTTATGCTGATTTTCTGAAAAGGGTCCCCTCCTTTTTTATAACTTTTTAAATTTCCGTTGCTGCTCCTGTCCTCATTTGGACTCGCGACCTGATCGACCGTCCTCCTTACCTCGCCTGACTCCAATCCTTGTGTTTCTTCCCTTTAATCTAATTAGTTACTTCTCTCCCCCTCATGTTAATTTCTAATCTCCCTTCTTTTGAAAACTCGTCTTTTGTTTTCTCCTGACGCCGATAGATGGCGCCAGCGAGGCAACCTTTTCCCCTTCCCTCCCGTTCGAGCTCCCCGCTCTCTTAAATTCTTTATTCGGTATCGAAGCTACTGCTTCCCCCCTTATTGCCTGATCATCGTCAAGGATTATGTTCTCTTGAACTGCTAGATATCGTCTCCCACCTACACTGTGGTGGAGCGGAATTTCTCACGCCGGCTTATACCAACTGGTTGTAGCCTGAGCGTTATTCTAAATTCGTTGCTTTGGCATCTTAAGTTCGGATATGCCAATTCATGTTTTTAAAAATTTTCTCATTCCGCATCGGAGCTTAAAGCGACGCTTTCAGCGCCGCTAGGTTCTCCGCGAAACGATAACCTTATTTTACAATAAATATTCTTGCTTTTAAAAAGTGTTAGTCTTTTTGAGAATCGTTTCTATAGTTATTGAATTGGACATTCGAGAACCACCAATAACTGATAAACTGTTTTGAATACCAACTTTTAATTAACTACTCCTAGTTCATTTAAATTTAACTTAACTCGGCACAAAATCCATTGTACAGTAATTTTATCTTAAAACCTCTACTAACCATTTTTTACGAGCACCCTTATTCAAACTACTCATACTCATCACTGAAGTTAAAGTCTTTTGCACAGGTACTCCGATTAGAGCCATAACGGTGGTGTCTCTGAAGCAAATTCTGCTTCCTTTCCCCAGCACTAGAGGATAAGGACGGCTGCATAGTAAGCACAATAAGCTATTTACCTAAGATGTTTTACTATGTAAGCGTTATCTTTATCTGCTCCTGTGGAATAAAATTGCATTCGGTGTAAAACTTTGAATCAGGTTTTGTTTTTGTTTTTTAAAGTTACTCATGCTCAGATATTAAGTTTGATTTCTTTCCCTATATAGTTTTAGGTGTCACACATGAACACACTGAAAAAATTTTTCTTTCATTTCTCTTTCAGTTTTCTTTTTTAATTCATTTTTATTTCTTAAAAGAAAATTTCTTCAATTACCGAACTAGTTATATTAAATTTTAAAGTAAATACAGGGTTCCCACCTATATCTGTTACAACCCCATTAACTTCTAAACGGTGACATCTTAGGCCATAAAGTTGGTGTCTAGGTACAGTAAAAAGGCTATGCTCTACTCTATGAGACAAATTACAACGCCATCTATCGGCAAATTTTGGAACTAGCGTTTTTATCTCAAAAATGGTACGAGATACGGGAAAAAAGTCAAATATAAAGTTGTTTAGCATAATCAATTTAGTAAGAAAAGACACCTTGCGCACATTAATACTCAAAAAAGAATGTAAAAAATGAACATGATAATTGGTCGTGATTTTCAACACTATGGCGTCCTGAAACGCGAGCGAAGCTCGAAAAGACCAGAGAATCCGGTGCAGAGTGCAAATGTGTATGGCTTATGGAGAGCATTTTCAGGAACATAAATATATTATCCTGAAGATAGGGAAGTTGTCTCAGTTTCTTTCTTCCACTCTTTATGACATGACAATTTTCGAAATCGTGACCAAACAAATGTTTATTTTCTACATTATGTTTTAAGTATTAATGTGCGCAAGGTGTCTTTTCTTACTAAATCGGTGATGCTGAAAAACTTTGTAAGTGATTTTTTTCCCGTATCTCGTACCGTTTTTGAGATAAAAACGCCAATCCCAAAATTTGCCGATATATGATGTTGTAAGTTGTCTCATCGAGTAGGGCATACCCTTTTTACTATACCTACACATCAACTTTATGTCCTAAGCTGACACCGTTTTGAAATTAAAGGGGGTGCAACGGATATAGGTGGGAACCCTGTATATATATTAAATTTTAAAGTACATTTTATTTCTACTTTAAAAGTATGCTTATAATAATAGGCTCAGTACATTTTTATCTCTCCTGAACTTTAAACAGCTTTGTTAACATTTTGTTTACAATAGCCCCATAAACAGGAACAAATAGATTAAAATTAGATAAAATGCACTAAAAGAGTTTAGATTAAAATTTAAAAAAACACTTTAATAACTAGATTTACTAAAAGGTACAAATTTATTGAATAACAATTTCAATTTTGTTACTTACCGATCTTACTGAACTCAAGCGTGACCATCCTGGTAGGTGTAAGAGAAATAACGTTGTATAGCTCAGATCCCTGATTTATAAAGGTTTTCTCTATCCCGGATGCTTCCACTTCGAATATTTTTTTCTTAGAATCTGACGACTTTAAGAGGAAAGAGGCGAATGTGTATGGCATTTTGATCTCTGAAGTTGGTGCACTTTTTGCCACTCCTGACGATTTTTCTTAGAATTGGTGACGAGTTTATGAGGAAAAAGGGTAAATGTGGTGGCATTTTGATCTCCGAAGTTGGTGCATTTTTTGCCACTTCGTATAATTTTTCGTGGAATCGGTGACGAGTTTATAAGGAAAGATGTAAATGTGGTGGCTGTTAGATATAATCGCTTCTATTATTGGTTCCTGATTGGCCAGTGCTTTAATCCCTGCCTATGTATATATACCACTGTTTTTGTGTCTATGTAAGTCTTGTTCTTGTGTTGTCAATTAAACCCACGCTATCTTGTGCCTCTGATGTCGTTCTTGAATTGCTTACAGCAGATCGTGGTTTGAGTTTTGGTCTAGCATCGTTTCTAATTTAGGCGCAATGAACGACGAAGTAAAATACAGCGTTGAACAGTTTAATGGATTAAATTTCAATTTGTGGTGCAGAAGAATTGAATCAGTATTTGCGGCAAAGAACTTGGACATTTATTTGGAAAATGAAGCTTATGTAACGAAAGAAGAAGAAGTTGCTGACGGCAAGAAGGCTTATGCCTCGATGTTATAATTTTTGAGTGATAAAATTTTAGTTTCGCTTTCAGAAAAAAATACGTGTGCTACAATTCTCACCAAGTTGAAATCGATATATGCAAGAGAAGGTGCTGTAAGTCAAATATTACTGAGAAAGAGACTCTCAACGTTGAAAAAGAAAAGGGAAACTTCTATGCAAAAACATATTGATGCAGTTAACAGACTTGTAACGCAGTTAAAGTCATGTGGCACGACAGTGAATGATATGAATGTTGTCGTGTACCTTTTGATGTCACTGCCACCGGAATATGAATCAGCGAAGTCTGCAATCCAAAATCAACCATCGAATAACTTGACGTTAGAGTTTGTGTGTGGCAGACTTCTGGATGCCGAAGCTTTATTGGATCGAAGCTTTTTTCTGGATGCCGAAGCTCGCCGAACTTCAGAATCGAAACTGGTAAAGAGTGAATCATTGAATAAAGTTGCTTTTTCTACAAATTATCGAAATGCTGTCTATTTCAAGTGCCATAGAGGTGGACACACTACCAAATTTTGCCGTATGAATTTGGTTTGCTATCAGTGCGGTAGAAAAGGACATGTAAAACGAAACTTCCGGTCTCAGACTGTAAAGAACTCTCCATCGAAACAACAGTAGCCGTGACCTTTGTTGCAGGAAAAACAGAAATCCAAACTTTTATTGTTGATAGCGGTGTTACGCACTATTTGTAGATCGGAGGAAATTAAATCTAATTAATAATTAAAGTATAGGATAAAACTTGACCATCAGTTACATCATTTACATTTTAATTCTTATCATTAGAAATTGTGGTTAGTACATTTATGTATAGATGGTAAAAAGTTGCGATGTACTTTTTATAAAAATGCAATAGCCCAAAAATTAATTAAATTTTACACAAGGTTCGATACACTGTTGCATAACTGTGGTGATTTATGAGCCTTAAAAAATATGAAATTAAATAAAATAAAAGAAAATTATTTCCCTTGAAATGAGATGACCTAAAAATAAAATAAAATCTCCTAAATGAAATCTTCTTGAACTCGAATCTGCTGAAATAAAAATTTAAAACTCTAGACTAGCAAGAAACGAACATGACGACAATTTACAGAAACTAACTAAATTTATTTTCATTGATTACTCACACAATGTTTAACATGACTGCTATAACATTAAATATATGAGGAAACAGACGTCTCTACCGAAATTACAAATAATCAAGTGCGTTCATCCAAATACAAAATTACATTTATCATGTTCCGAATTTAACAACAATTAAGGGAGTTCAACAAAATACAAAATTAAATATATTATAGAATTAGGTGGCTGATGAAGAACAAAAAAAAACTTTTAAGTCGTTAAATAAAAATAAATGAAAATGAGCCTTTAATGACTCTGCTGCAGCACTTATAATTAAAATAAATAAAAAACTAAGGACAGAAAGAAAAGAAAAGAAAAGAAGGCATGATTTCCCCGATGGCGAACCTCGCCCCCATCATCATTTCTGGGATCCAGTTGTACGGACATCGTCATTCTCTTCAGCCCCGAAGGCCCAAAGTTCCCGTCTCGCTTGCTTCCCGCTCCAGGTCCGAAGTCCAAAATCAAAATCTCCCGTCTTTCCAAGTCAGCCTTGTCACCTCTCCTTGACCACGAGTGGAAGTAATGAGTTCCAACACGCGCCGTCAATTCTGGATGGAGGAGCCTTTAAAAATAGGAATTAGCCGAAGGGACATTTTCTCCATAACATCTTTTATATCTAGCTCTATTTTCATGTAATGATTGTTGGTTTATAAATTCATCAGTCAGACGCCTCCATCAACCCATGATTGTATACATCCGCGACATACCAAAGTTTTGCGATTCATATGCTCCTCTCCTGGTCCTTTGTGGTCGCTTCGAAGGAAGGGCTGAACAGGAAGTCTCAGGTTACCAGTGCAGAAACCAGCCAGAGATATCGATAAGAGATTGTTCTCAAGAGAAGCTTTAGTTTTAAGAAAAAAAATATTTTTGCGAGGAATATCTTAAAATTTTCTATTCACCAGCCAACAAAATTACATCACACCAGCCACATTACAAAATTTCTAAATGAGATATAATTATCCAATATTTTAATAATAAGATATAAAATGTGATGATCTTCAATTTAACTCTTCATGTCAAAACATTTCAAGAAACTTGCCCACGCTTCTCCAAATGCGATGACATTAATCGAATAAACGAATATTTGATCACCACAAGTTTAAACAGAAGAAATATTTAGTAGAGGCTTAATAAATTTAGTTACACAAAGCATTATTTTACTTTAGCTTAATTACTTAAAAACCTGAGATTAAAATAAACGTTAATTATTTATAAAACTATTAATTATCATCGCAACAACGGTGAGATGACTCATATCTGTTCACATCAAGAATGGTTTGAAGAATTGAATCCCTCAACCGGAATTGTGTCTTGTGCATCAAAATTGAGTAAGCTAGAAGATAAAGGAATTGGAACTATTCGTGGCACGTTGGAAAACAAACAAGAAATACTCGTTACCAATGTACTATACATTCCTCAATTGAATGGAAATCTTATTTCTGTGAAACAAATTCAAAAGGCTGGATATTCCCTTACTTTCAAAAACGAAGGTGCTGTTGTAAAAAAGGAAGTAAAAGTTTTATTTTGTGCAAGCATAATTCCAAAGGTCAATATGCTTGTGATCTTACGCCCACCGTGTCAAATTCACTTTTGGCAGAAAAAGAAGAAGCTGAACTTTGGCATCGCAGACTAGGTCATTCAGGAAATCATGTTATGAAGAGGCTAAGGCTACCTACGAGTGATTCTTTTTGTGAAAACTGTGTACTAGCTAAGCAGCCCGCGAATCCCATCGGGAAAGGAAACCAAAGCAAAGAAAAAGCCCCTATGAAAATTATTCATTCTGATTTGTGTGGACCCGTTGAACCACAGACTCCGTCAGGAGAAAGGTACGTCTTGACTTTAGTTGATGACTATTCTCCTTTTGTGAAGTGCGTCTGATTAAGAGAAAAAGTTATGTTGCTTCAGAGATAAAGATGTTTCTTAAGTTGAATGACAGTGTCAGAGGAATTCGTTGTGATAATGCTCAAGAATATTTATCTGGTGAACTCAAACAAACTGTAAACATTGGTGTAACTATTGATCCTTGTCCCCCTTATACCCCTCAATTAAATGGAGTTGCAGAAAGAATGAATAGGATACTTTTTGAAAAGGGTCGTGCTTTACAATATGATTCAAATTTGCCTAAGAATTGTTGGGGTTATGCTATTCAAGTTCCTGCTTATCTTCATAACAGAATTCCCAGTTCAAGCATCGATAATAATATTCCATATGAATTGAAGTATTCCAGTAAACCTTATATGAGTAAAATTAACGTGTTTGGATGCGATGTCTATGTTAAAATTCAAGATGCTCACAGAAGAAAGCTTGATACAAAATCGAAAATGATGATCTTTGTTGGATACACTAACATGGGATACAGAGTCATGGATTCCCTTACAAGAAGAGTATTCGTTTCAAGAAACGTCCGATTTAATGAAAAGAAAGTAGTAATAAATGATTCAACTAATACTTTAAATTCTAGAGATTCTGGGGAAGAAGACAAAAAAAGAGAGATGGATTTTAAGGAAGAAGCTAAAAAAGAGATAGACTTAAAGGAAGAAGTTGAAAGTGAGACAAATTTTAAAGAAGAACCTGAGGCCACAGATGTAAATGAAGAACATGTTTGAAGGTCTCAAAGACAGAGAAAATTTTCATATAAATATGAACCATATGAAGTAATGCTCGCAACACATGAAGTATTAAACTTTGAGGATATAAAATCTTTACCCGAAAAAGAGCAAGTCCAATGGAAAGCTGCTATGGACTAAGAAATGCTCTCCATGGAAGTAAACAAAGTCTGGGAATTAGTTGACCTACCAACAGATGAGGAGACACCAATAACTTTGACACTTCGAACAATTAGAATTGGTGACGAGTTTATAAGGAAAGTGGCAAATGTGTTGGCATTTTGGGTTTAAAATTGGTAAATTTTCAACATGGCTATTTTGATTTATCTGATTAAGCTATTACCAGCAAGTAATCAAGTGTTGTAATTCAATTTATTTTAACAAATTTATTTTTATTCACATACTTTTGACGTAATAACCTATTTAACATCTTTTCGCTTAATTAGGAAAATCGTCATCTTGCCTTCCTCCTTCCCAGGTTCGCCGAGAAACATGAATATGAATTACCCAGATGGTAGGACTTTAGTCAGAGCCTTCGACAAACCATCGCTGTTCATCCCATTCACATGTAATCCAAATTGAGGGGAAATAACTGAAAATCTGGGATACGCAAATCAGTCCAACTTCATACCTGAACTTACTGCCCGAGTAATCAAAGCAAAACTTGATGAGCTCATCTCTGATTTGACCACGAAGAAGTGTTTGGAAAGGTGATTTATTTCATATAATCATCATATTTAGCACGACAGCCCATGGTGGGCCAAGTCCTTCTGTTGAAGATTCCTCCAGGACAACCTATTTCTAGACCTGATCTGCCAGTTCCAGGTGACTTAATATTTGAGCTTTTTGATCACTGATTCAATTTCATCTCTATAAGGAGGGAGAATCAGTTCAGCATCATTGATGTCCAGTGTGTTACGGCTATGGTCGTCTTGTTTATGCTCTGATATCAGAAGGTCGTCAAAATGTTCTACCCATCTATTGAGAGCATCTTGTCTGCTGGCCAGAATTTCACCCTATTCGTTTTTACAAAGACTAGAGCTTGGTTTAAAGTCGGAGCGACTACGATTGATTTACCGATAGAATGCTTTGCAACCGTTTTCGGTTTTAAGATGTTCAATGTTTTTTTTAATTTTCCTCCTCAAAAGTTATTTTATTTCCTCTATGGAGTCTCTTTTCTTCTTTCCTGGCTCTTTTATATTCTTCAGAGTTATGTCTACTGTGCACCTGCAACATTTTTTTATATGCCTGATTCTTCTTCTGAGTAACTTCGGCACATTCTTCATCAAGCCAGTCTTTATCTTTACTCCGATCAATGTTGCCAACATTAGCTTTAGCAGCATAGCAACTGCTTTCTTTGATTTGAATCCAGTAGTCCTCCAAGGATTCACAGTCGTATATCTTCATTAATTGTTTTTCCATTTCTTATTTTATTGATCTTCAGCTTTTTACAATCAAATGTTTTTAATGGCTCTACTCGTTCTTTCTTGGCCTTGTAAAGCCTTCCTCTGTTTTTGGCAATAACTAAATAAAGATCTGAGTCAATATTTGCGCCTCTATATGTTCTGACATCAATCAGGTCAGAGCAGTGCCTAGAATCAATCAAGACATGATCAATTTGACTTGAACAGAGCCCACTTGATACCCTCCAGGTTTCTTCATGAATCTTTTTATGACAAAATAAGGTGCTCCCAACTATTATGCCATGTGATGCAACGAAATCTGCGAGCCTACATCCACTGTCGCTTGTCACATCATGGAGGCTGTGCCTACCAAGTCTGGTATTCAGTGATTTATTACATACGCGCCATCGAATTCTACAAACGAGGACGGCCTCATTGTTATTTGCCTCTCACACCGGCAGAAGAAGATGTGATACGTGAGATTAAACACATTGATAAAGACGTCTCTGCAGAACTTCCACAGTATGGCAGGACTTACCCTTTTCGAAATTCTGAAGTCTTGCATGATTCACTGACCTTGCGCAGCGCTCAATTCAGTATTACCGTGTAAGAAAAATTGTATTTCTTCGAAGAAGTTTCTGAAACCTTACTCAGCTGTGACAAAGTAAAACTACGATGAAAAATTTTTTTTTCTAAAAGTTTACATTTATTGTTTGATATGAATTTATTCTTCAAAAAAAGATCCAAACCGTCGATATCCAAGGGTTTCTACTATAATATTTAATGACAGTAATCATCTATCAAAGAAGTCAAGCTAAAAAAATATTGCTCACACAGACAAGAAGGCTAATAAGGTGGCATCACAATTTTTGCAAACAACACGATTTGCTGTCAAGTTGCTTCATTGAAATTAAAGAAAATCTTTTAACCAAAGCTTAACAACCAGAAGAAACCCCACCTATGGAGGAGGCGTCGGTGTTCGAAATAATATTAAAATTTTCTCAGCACTAAAATGCTCGCTTGGCTGTTCAGTTTGACCGTCCGGGGCAATAAGTTAAATTTGATAAGACTGAAATGTCAAAGTTCAATAAGCACTGCAATGCTTGAGTTAGAAAATCTTTGTTATTCCAAAAATCAAATAAGTTCGATTTCGAGCAACGGGGCCACTAGTACTGTTTTAATTGTTATCTCAACAAACATCTGACGTAACGTCAGACATTAGAGCTACAAAATATCTAGGATGACTCATGAGACACAATATTGTTTATTAATCTCGCTGAAACTTACGCCACTGAATACAAGTGAGGTCGTTTCAAAGCCAGTTAAAAAAATGTCGATGCTGAAACTTCCCTATTCGGCTGCTTTTAGCATTCGATCATCTGTTCCTGTAAGATAATACGTACCATACATAAAACCCAGTGTTTAAATCAAAGTAAAAGGTATTTCAAAAGAAACTGTTTATGCGCAATAAAATTTACAAGATGTATAAATCAAATTTGATAATATGGAGAGGTGCATATTATTAAAATTTTTCGGTACTTTTCCTTTAGCCGGGCACAAGTAATAAATTGCCACATATGGTACACATCTCGAATTTTTCGGGGGTTTTGTTTATTAACTGTATTTCTAAAAAAAAAGAAAAGGGGGCAATCGAGATGTTTCAAACCAACGATGGCTTCTTTTGTAGCGACCTTAAGATACGTTGCGATGACATTTAATACCATCATTAAAACACAATTTCATTTGATGGTTGTTTTTCCAAAATTCATTTAATGGTGAAATCCCGTTTTCTTGAAAACAAAATTACAGCTCCTTCTTCTTATACAGGTAGGTCCCAAATTTTCATGATTAAAATTTAATTTTCGTCAACTTTCCGGGTGTAATAGTGCTTCAATGTTTCTTCATAATTTAGCATATCTATTCCGCCATATTCATAGGGTTGTCAGGTCCCGTGTTTTCATCTTCGCCAAAGGCGATACTTCTTAGGACAAACGCCAAATGCGCCTGGCTAAAGGAAAGGCATAAATTTTTCTCACTATTGAGCTTTAATAAGTCAATAAAATTACTTTCTATAAAACAAGTCATTTAAGAAAAGACTGAAAGAGATAACGTTTTTATGAGCATCAGATCAAAATGATTTTCACTTGGCGACAATGTGCAACAAAATGGCTGATGCATAAGATGGGGTATTTAGGAGTCTTAATTGCAATATATTTTATGCAGCTTTAAATATATTTTAGTCTCTCTAAAAATTCACAGTGATTGCACAGTACCGGTCAAAATAATTTACTGTTCATAGTTACGCTCATGGTCTTATACATTTTTAAATGAAAAAGGACAAGTGAAAAAAAGACAGTCTTGAATTTGGTGATGTTTAAAATATGGCTTTTTTCGTGTCTTATAAGAATAGTCGGATAAGAATAGTCGTGCCATGCCACGTGGCACATAAAATTTAGCAAATAAAATAATAATGAATTAAGAAAAATAATTCTGTTGGTACCTTGGAAAATGTACAAGTTGTTCTGAAAGAAAGGGAATATATTCCCGATGTAAGCAGATATAAATAAGTTAAATAATGGAAGAACAGTTATTTTGATACTTTTCGGTTAACAGGGCGCCACTCGTAATTTTGCCAAATCTGTTACCACATTTGGCGACTTGGCTCACAATTTTTGTTTCACGCCACTGTTTACTAAAAAGTACAATTATTTTGTTTTTGTTGTTTCGTTCTTGTTTTTGTGTATGTCTGTATGTGATGACACTTTCGTCAATGCTTAGTTACCCAGCTAACAAAATATGAAATGTTTTAATCTTAATATCTGCAATAAACATTTCCGTTGGTCTTGAAATTTTTAATTTTTTATTGCAATGTTTTATGCTTTGTTTCTATTTCTTTTAATTTTTTTCATTGAACTGATTACCTTTGTATGCATTTACACCCACTTCCAAATACGGGTGATTATGATGATAATTTCCAGAAGAAATTGATGCATGAACTTCGTTCTGAAAGGTAAATATTATGTCAGTTAACTGCAACTAAACCGTGGCGGAAATGTTCTCGAAACATGTTTTATTCTATTTGTTTTCATTTCGTGGATCGAGTCATATTCTTACAGAAATTTCTCGACTATTTGTCGTTTTAACTGAAATGAATTACAAACAAACAAACTATGGTTTAGTATTGCACAGATAAATAGGCATGTTTATGGCCTATTAGAATTCCAGAAGAAAATTAAAGTCGTTTCTGTTCTTTTTAAAATGTTCAGTGTGATTTTAAGTAGCATTGTGTTCTGAATATTTCACAAAAAAAGGTTGCTCAAGTATCAAACCAAAATCAAAGGTCTCCTGTAAAGAAGTAGGTAACCCTTTTGACATAGGTGATAAATACGACAGTTATTTCTATTTTGTCCATTTATAAGATTGACTACAGAACATGTAACATGTTTGTATTTAACGGATTTATCTTCAGTAACATAGATGCCAAGTATTTATGAGGAAAGAATGTCATTTAAGATTTATTCTGAAATATTCTTAAATTGCCTAAGCTTCAGGAGCTTCAGGAAGTGGAGGCTTCAGTAGCTTCAGTAGTGGTAACTACAGTACATGGGCCGGGCCCTCCACTGTTAAATTGCCTAAAACTGACTTTATATTATTTATATACACGTGATTTTCTTGTGCGATATGTTTCCGTTACCGTCGTCTTTTATTGTGATTTTGTATAATTTTGAAAGATTCGCCAAACCACGCCAATGTGTACCTGCTTCTTTACCATCGCGGAATTCTAAAAAAGAAAGGGTAATCGAGATGTTTCAAACCAACGATGGCTCAGTAGTATAAGCAATGAATATAAATTTCTACATCTATTTCCAAATCAGATTTTCTTAGTCCCAAATTGTCTATTTTTATAATGTGGTAAAGTAAAATTATCCAAAGGATGAAAAAACAAGAAACAGAGGCATAAGTACTGTAATTTGAAATCACTTTCATATGTATGTAATATATTTTTACTGAGCGGCATATAAATTTAGTTACTATGGTACCCGTATTTAATAGCAATATTCTTTAGTGTATTAAACAACACAAAATAAAAATCAGAATAACTCAGAAAAGGCTTAAATAAGACAACTGTATTGAATAACACAGAACGACGAAACTTATGTATTATCCAACTAACCTTGAAGCCAATTTGGCACATTTTACAGTATTGTTTGTACACTTTTGGCTGATTATTTTACTTAACGTTCTGAAACGAAGGTCGCCAGCATTAAAAGCAATGAGGTTTGGTTTGGTTTGGAGCACCACGGTAAATTTTTGCTACACGAGGTATAATTTGACCGGGACCTACTGCTCAAAGCCGATTCCGAGCGGCTATAAACGTTCATGCCGAGAGTGGGATTAGAATCCACAGACTCTGGTACCGCCAGGGCCTGATTTAGAAAATTCTTGACTATAGGCACAACTCGGGATGGGGGCCCTCTAACACCGATGTGGGCGTAAAATTTCCAAAATTTACTCACAAAAAAAAAAATCATGAATCATTGTGGAAGCACCATTTTACCAAGAATTGGCTATTTGAAGCGTAGAAGCCTAGAACATTATCAAATAACAAAATGCAATACAACATATTAACTTCATCATTAAAATACCAATTCAATGCAACCAGAAAAACTTATTAATCCCTTATATACACTATAAAATACATATGATGAAGTATACATATAACTATACATATGATGAACATATCAATCAAATTTGAAAGGATATATAAAAAAATTGCTATTAAAAAAGGTAAAATTTAAAGAAAATGAATTGGGATTTTTTCTTTTACAATAAAAATTTGGGGGTGCCCAAAATTTGGGGGCCCCTAGGCTCGGGCCTACTGGGCCTAATGGAAAATCAGGGCCTGGGTACCGCCCTAGCAATTCGGCCATCGTCAGGCTTATATATATTGTTCCGTTTTCCTGGGTTCGTTAGGATTGATTAAAATGTCTTCAGAAACTGCACATAAATAAAATTTATTATTCTGTACATTCTTCAGGCGCATACACAAATTCGAACAGAAAACACGTAACAAATGTCTTCTATACTGCAGAAAACTCTAAAAACACAAGTCAGGATACCAGAGTCTTCAATACAATACACGCCTAACGACTTTCAACACATTCAGATTTCAGTAGAAATTGAACTGAGTTCCAATGCCAATGTCAGGTATATTTATAGACTTCCAAAGCGCTCCCCATCGGCCAGCCAGCTAGATATCTCTAGAAGCTTCCAGAAAGGTCTAGATGGAAAGTTGGCGACCATTTGGTGCCATGTCGCCAAATTTGGTGAAATACCGCCAAATTTCGCGATCAAAATAAGTCGCGAAATCCATCGCCAATTTGGCGAAAACTCTCATACTTGGATAGATTACCATAGATTCGTAAAATTCGTAACAATATATAAACAATGAGGTGGGTACGAACCTGGTAAGTACTGAAAGTTTGTAGAAAAGCCCCATTTGTTGCTTCAATTATCCTTTAAAATTCTGGTAAATATAGAGAACATTATACGGCCAAGCCATTTTTTGCGCCAAAGGTTTAGCGCATTGTGGAGTTTGGTGCCATATCGCCACAGTTTGGTGACCATATCACGACCTATTATGTTCTTCATATTAACCAAAATTTTCTCTCTCCAAACTAGCCACTTAATTTCTAGACTTTTTTATCGAGAATTTTCAATAACGAAACAAAATTAGTTTATGTGTGCATTTTTTCCGGTGTATCCACCATCTCAAGTAACTTGATGCAATTAAGCCTGCTTTGGTCGACAGTATAACACGAAAGTACAAGATGAATCTTATGGATATGTAATGTATGTGGCAAAAAATGTGGCAATCAATTCCTAAACCATAAAAAGAAATTCATATCAATAAAATTAAATAACTGTGCATTAATCATGAAAAATGTCTTACAGTTCCATAAACCATACTTGACTGAGTTTTATTAGCAAGTGCACTTCTATTATTTAGCGATTTTTAACGTTTTCATCATTCATTGGCGAAACTCTAATGCAAAGCTACTATATGCCTAACATGTAACAAAAAACTGCCACATTGTGATGTACGGCGAGGGGCCAATATTTGATCATTCTTTAGACTTTCCAGGTTTTGCTAGAAATCGCATACAGTTTTGATCCTCAGCATAAGTGGTAGGTAATGAGCAGGTCCTGATTTTCTATTAGGCTAGGCCCGGGCCTAGGGGCCCCCGAATGTTGTAGGCCCCCCCAATTTTTTTATTTTAAAAGAAAAAATTCCCAATTAAATTTTTTTTATTTTTTATTATTCAATTTTATTTTTTATTATTTATTTATTTATTATTTTTTTTCCGTTTCGACGTTTTAGCAAAGAATCTACACAAACCTCTCGCATGTAGTTATTCCAGTCCACAACGGTTCCGTGACTCATTTCTAACTGCTTTTCACACCATTTAATTGAAGTCAATTCTTCGCTCCAGGCATAAATAAACCTTAAACACGTCAAAAAGCTCAATTTCGATGACTCAAACCATGTGCCTTTCCGGACACTTCTTTTACAGCGACAAGTTGAAAGGTTGCAGCGCCATTGAACTCTGTTTTCAAAATACAATTTCATTTCATGATTATTATCGCAAGTAGCAATTTTAGGCAAAACGCCTTTCGTTTGAAAGAATCTAACAGATTCTTCCTCTGTTATGGGCAAATCCCAAATTTTCATAGGTTTTTCATCCATTTTTGACGTATTAGGAGAAAAACGTTACTCATAAGAAATAGCCGCGACTTGTTTTGAAAATGTGGCGGTTAAAGGTTAAAATTGGAAATATTCCGTTTGGCGGCGGTTGCACATTTTTGGCGACTTTATCGCTTGCGCCCGCGTAATGGAAAAGCACCAAAAATTGCTATTTAAAAAGGTAAAATTAAATTTTACCTTTAAAGCTAAAAAATTTAAAGGTAAAATTAAATTTTTTAAATTAAATTTTTTTCTTTTTTTTATTTTAAAAGAAAAAATTCCCAATTCAATTTTTTTTATTTTACCTTTTTAAATAGCAATTTTTTTATATATCTTTTCAAACTTGATTGATATGGTTCATTATACACGTATGTATAGTTCATCATAGTGTATATAAGGGATTAATAAGTTTATCTGGTTGCATTGTATTGGTGTTTTAATGATGAAGTTAATATGTTGTATTGCTTTTTGTTATTTGATAATGTTCTAGTCTTCTACGTTTCAAATAGCCGATTCTTGGTAAAATGGCACTTTCTCACAATGATTCCTGATTAATTTTTTTGTGTCAATTTTGGAAATTTTACGCCCACTTAATAATAGGGGGCCCCCAATCCCGAGTTGTGCCTATAGTCAAGAATTTTCTAAATCGGGCCCTGGTAATGAGAACTGAACTTAATACTAACTTAGCTTAAATATTAGGTGTAAATTTTTTAATACATTTTGCTTCCGGTCGCTAATTGTAAACAGTCAAACCGGAAATGAGCGATATCAGCGATAAATATAAGTCATAATGAAAATAAAGTTTCGTTGACAAAATGCAAAAATTGGTGAAAAGAATAGCGAAAGTATAATAATTAAGGGCAAGTTCAGTTTGGGAGGAAATCGCCCCCCTCCCTCTTAATCTAGATCCCAACCTTTTTTTAAATAAAATTTCTGTATTTTCAAAACATTGTTTTCCTACAAGATTTTTCTAAAATATTTAAATTTTGACCTACTTATTGAAAATGAATAATAAATTTGGGGTAATTTGCAAATGTTTGAACTGTTTTACTGTTAACTTGTTTTGTATGAATATTCAATTTAAATATTTTTTATTAAAATATTTTAACGTTGTTCATTTGCAAATTATCTTGTTAACTTTCGTTGAATTTTGATGTAAGTATTTGACTATTAAGCGAAAATTTTAAAACTGTATGAAAAGGGTTTTTCCCCCTAAACTCCTCATCAGTAAAGTGCCATTTCTAGCAGTTTAAAAAATTTTCGCATACCGGCACCAAGTGGCACAGGACATGTAACTCTTATCGATAAGTGATATCTGTGTATCAGTTTGGGACACAATTCATTCAATTCAGCATCGTTTTCTCCTACGAAAAATTAAAATTAAACTACTACAATTAAAATTTACCACTTTCTTGAGATATAATATAAAAACCTATATACACTACTAAATTAAATAATGTAAAACGTCAAAATGTTAACTATCCCTAATTTTGTGATATATAGATCATAGGACTCGAGGGTAGAGCGCTGGCTTTCGGTGCTGAGGGTGTTTGGATCGAATCCCGACGCTCGCCATTAGATACCTTCGTGTCTAAGCGGGATATTCGCATGTTAAACCCATAGACTGGAAAGTCCCTCTATAAGGTCAGAGAGGGTGGGAGAGGGTACGATCCCTCCAGATGTTGCCCCTGGGAGTGCTGTGTCAAAATTGAGGTCTCAACTAGCTAAGACGGACCCCGACCCTTGTGGTGCTATATAAACCGGAGCCGCACACTTCTGCCCGTAGGCTTATGTAACTAAAGCTATTTTTATGAGAAATGGCGTGATTCATCGGGATCTACGCGTTAAACCTATTTTTCCAGTAATTAAAAGACTGGCATTTAAATTTTACAATAGTTTCTCTCGTATAACTAATCCTATTCTTCACAACACTCCTCCCTACGATCCAGGGATCCCCAGTTCGGCGAAAAGGCCAAAAGCTTCACTACGCCGTCTAGATATCTCCCTCCCACCATCTAAGAAGCGGAGGAGACTGTGAATGCTTGTGATTAGCTGACCAAGCCTACTTTTTGTTTCTTAATCCAAATTTTAATTTCCCTTTCACGTCATACTACAAAGACCCGTGAAATTGGGCACGCGTTGGTCGACCTTTCTCCTTACGAAGCTAGACTCCACATCTATCAAGTTTAAATCCTTTAACTCCTTTACTATGTTAACATAATTGCTTTGATACTGTAAAAACCTCCCTTTTGGGAAACCGATTTTGGTTCCCTGCCCTGCCTTTAAATGGAGCCAGTGGTCCAATACTCAATCTCATGACTGGAAGCGGTTATTCCGTTTCATTTTAGCAAAAGTCATCGTCAAGGTACCTGCTCTTTAGCACACAGTTATCGGTTTACCCTTGCTCTATGGGGAAACGGAATTTTCTTCGCAGGCCAAAGCTAGGAGCGATCACGGATCCAGGTGGCAGGCGTGCGATTTTTCTAAATCCATGTTTGGCAACTCGTTTATTCCTAAAATTACTAAGTTTATTAATTCATTATCCGTTCGAAGGTGAAAGCAGTATAATGCTTCGCATTGCTAGGAACTCTGTAAACCCTACTACCTTGACCTTGACCTTCAGCCCGTAGCCTATATGGACCCGGTATGGACAGGGCCGCCCAGAGAGGGGGGGCAACTGGGGCACTTTGCCCCAGGCCCCTAACTACCGGAGAGGCCCCCAAAAAATTTCAAAAAATAATTTATTAGATTTCATCAAAAGAAAATTATGAAACTTGTACCGTACTTCAAAATTCAAAATAATCTCCTGAAAAAAGGGGCGCTCAAAAATATAAAAAAAATTATTCGATTGATTAGATTTTTTTTACTCCAAAATAGTCTTTTGAAAATACTCGATTTAGTTTTAATGAAAAATATAACTGTTTACTCCTACCTTCTATAAAATTGAATTCTCTCTAATAAATTGAAGACAGTACTAAATACTAAAATAGATAAATAGATAGTAAAAAAGCTTTGTGAATGAAGATGACATATTTATTGGAGAATATAATAGGAGAGCAGTGAAATGAAATATAATAATTACGTTAATCAGTCATGTAATAAAATTTTAAGTATGAGTAACTGAATTTGAATCTGTGTTTTCGTCTCTTTCCCTTTTTTATTTTTCTTGGGGCCCCAAACAGAAGTTTGCCCCAGGCCCCGTAAAGTCTCTGGACGGCCCTGGGTATGGATTTTCCATACAGGGGGCTTTAGAAACAACAACAGCAATAAGAGTTAGAACGTGTTCTTAGTATAAGTGGTGATTTTTTTTATGGAAACGAAGGAATAAAAAAACTATTCAACCCATGTTTAAAAATATTAATACGTGTATATACTCAAAATATTAATGCGTATAGACATTTTAAACCTTGGGTTACATCATAATGCACATTAAAAGTTTACTTATGTTACTGTCACTATTTCTGTAATATGATGCTCAGTGATCAATTTTTTTAAGTGTCCATTGTCGATTGATAATTATATTGAAAAAAATGACAGTAACCAGTGTCGCATAGATAGGCGTAAGCTTGAACGTAAAATACGAATAAGAAAATGGTATCAGAGTTGCGTCTATGACAGAAGGTACGGTAAATTCTGAAATCATCTATATTCTCATGTGGAAACCCAGTCGCTAATTGATCAAGATATAATTTGAGCTAATCTGAATGAAGATCAACCGCAAACCAATGCCGATTATACGCATTACAAGCTTTTTCGAATTCGTGGCTTTCAGACGTCTTGGTGAACTGATTATCTGACAATCTCCATATCTTTACATTCCGGAGATCTTGTTTTGTGCCAGGTAGCCGATTTCAAACCAGTAGTAACAAGGATATATTTTAAAGAATTTTCAATGGTAGGGAAAATTTTTTACCATTTTTGTGTTGAGTAGTCTTTTAAAGTTGAACTTTATATGGTGTTTAAAGTCTCAAAAAGCATCTGTTTAAAGATGCTTTTTGAGATCGATGCTTTTTGTATCGAATTATTGTTAATTATTCATTTATTATAATACAAATGGTTTTCATCGCACGAAGAAAATGTCGTTTTTACAATAAGTAGATATTTCCATCAGATTTATAGAAAATAATTATCTTTATGGAAACAAGTCTCAAACGTTATACAACGATCAAATTTTGTTAGAATCATAAAATTGATACATAAAATTTCCTTACTGTTTTATCATATAGTTTTTTTTAATTTACATTATTACCTTACATCCCAAAATTAAAGAAAAAGAAGCATGTTTCTGGTTTTTCTACGTTTTTGGAGACATCCTGTACTTATTTATATATAGTCATTTCCGAAGATTGTTTTCATATAGTCTCTATCCTTGTAAAATTCTGTCATTGGAAATATGTTATTTTTGCATTTCTTGCTGTCGGATATCAGTCAATTTAAGAATTTTTCTTTGTGTTTTTGTTTTAGAAGAATAAATTCTGGACTTGAGTATCGGTGAAGCTGCTGATCCATTCCCTGTACAAATCAGGATCTATAGAATAATATAGCTACATGCTGACAACCAACTGAGGACGAAGTTGTTAGTTCATTGGAACATTACATTTTTAAACATCTATAATATTCCTGAACCTGCCAAATAGAATGATTCTCCATTTCCATCAATTCAGAGACCTTTAGTCTTACAATGTGCTGAAATTATCTGGTAACTCTTAAGCTGTGAGTTATACATATCTTGTAATAACAAAAAATCTTATATGATCTGCTGTAAACTTGGGGCTGTTGTGTACTTACCCCATTGGATTCGCTCACTTCAATATTAACCTATAGAGAAAATATGTTTACTATTTACAGCTACATAAATGCTGATAATCAAATAAATATAGTATTTTCAGATAGCCTGAACATTTCTACGGAATTCATTTTATAAATTTCGTCCACCAAAGGAATTTATGAGTGTTTAAAACACACTCTACCAGATTTTTTCTCAGAATAATTTAAATTTTAAAATACTATTTGCATTTTTTTTTAAGAAAAATACCCCAATGTGCTAAATTTATTTCTCTATAATGGAGTACAATTTCAAAAAAAAATTTCAATCCAAGTCGGCAATCCTTGGACACATTTTCTCCATATGTTAACATTGGGGTTAACGAATCCAGTAGTACACAACAGCCTTAAAGCTATGTATTCTACAAATATTCTTATAACAAAAAATCTAATGTGATATGATAGAGACTTAATCTATGAAATTAGCATGAAATAAATTTTAAAATCTGATAACTTCTGTTCATTAATAATGTAACCTTTTCATACAACATTAGTATTTCTTGTATATAACGTTAATTCTCAAGTTTCCATAGATGTTATTATTAGTGCAAAAGTACAAGTGAATGAAAAATAATGGAGTCTCTACTGGGACGAGGAACAGTTTAATTAATTTGGTGATCTACCACCTTAAATATGTAAAACATTCGCAATTTAACGTGGCGCGAAGTTAAACATATCTAGTATATGAAATAAAGGTATTTCGTTCCATTTATGAGTTCCCGACTGTAAGATAGACTAAGGAGAAGGTTTTTACTGTTGAACCTGCCTATAGAAAAGTTTCCATATAGGTTCAGTGATATTTTTAGACTGTTTGGCTCTAAGGGACGCATTGACTTCAGATTGCTGTACCCGCATGTAAACTCAATCGGTGGGGAGAAAAAATGTACACTGGTATCCAGATTTAATAGAATTTGCACTTTTTATCTAATTTCTTGAAAATGAGTGACCGGATTTTAATGAAATTTAGAATGGATGCACAATTATATCACAGAAAAACTATACCATGCAACACTTATGGTATGCACTCATGATCGTCAGTTTGGCTAATTAGCTCAGGAATGTCCAAAACACATGTTGCAAGGTCGAAGATAAAATTACTCTAATATGGGGTATGATCCCCTTATCACAGTCATATAGCTTTCACAGCGCGAGAAAGTACTGGAAACAAGTCAGGTTTAACAAGTCCCTGTGGTAGTCGGTACCACTCCTGCAGTAACGCAGTTTTCAGCACCTAGAGGGGAGATGGCGAACTGCAATTGTCTTCCCAAGAGAATCCGAGACATGTTGAAAAGGGTTTAGGTCTGGATATGTGGCTACAAATCCCTCCAGTGAATATCCTCGCTTTAAAGATAATCGCTGACTAGGTGAGCCTTATGCATTCCTCTTATATATCTCTGTATCCATACCAAATTTCACTAAAATCTGTCCAGATATTCAACATAATGTGCAAATTCTATTAATTTTGAACACCAGTGTAAATGACTATTCAATGGAACAAAGTATAAGCTGCTAAGCGATGACAGTCCAGTAGTAATGTCCTCAGCAGTTGTAGCCAGTAGGCTATGTGCTTCTTTGAATTACATGCATTTTGTTCAACTTGATGTATAAGAGGAAAATAGAGGAGAATTCGTATTTGTAAGAACATATCACATATTTCCATGGTCTTGAAATCTGATGGACAGTCATCAATGAGGTATCGGAAGTTGCGATTAGATTTCGCGAAAAATAATGAAATCGAATCCGAGTGTTTCAAAAGCTAATTTCCTTTCCGAACGATAATAAATTCAACGTTTTTGGGATCAGGCGGAAATGAGTTAGCTTCAAAGATGGTATGGACACAGATAAAGACAAAGTTGCTACAAAAGACAATTCAATCATTATGACATAGTTAATCATCACGTCAATATAGGCATTTTTAAAAATAATTTTCAGATTAGTACAACTAATATGAGCTTTGATTACAATTACGTATATGTCCTCGATAATGATCCAAGGTTTAAAGCCACGAGTATGCGGATATTGATATTCTATGGCAGTCTTAAGCTTAAGATACTTTTCTCAGTCTTTAGATATTAATCCATTTGAACATTTGATAGATGTAATCAGTTAAAAAAATTATGTCTAAGACTTAATAAGTCAGTGAAGACTTAAAAAGTGCTACAGTAGAAGTGGAAGTTAGTATCTGTCTCAAAGACCTCAAATTGCATTGAACGCCTGTTAGTGAGATTGAAGGTAAGTTTTCATGAGAAAGAATATCAAATGAATTGCTATAACATTAATATAAATGAATATAAAAACATTAGTTTAAACTTAAACTCAAATTATTTAGAATGCACGCTTTCTTTCTATTTATCCATGGAACTGGATAGGTATGTGTTTAATATCATGTTTACTTAGCAGTAAAGAAAATTTTATTGGTCGTTCTAGAAAAGTTACTGCACAATATTAATTAATATTGTACTCAAGGTGGGATAATATCAAAGATCTAATGTAAATCTCGAGCAAAATACGCTGTTAGATTAAGAAACACCATCTAGAGTTGACTATGCAAAGAGAGGACCTTTGCCGACTAACTTGTAAGTTTATTCAACTGCAATCGAAAAAAATCTAGTAAAAATGAACGTCACAAGCACATTCAACAGTTATCGACTGAGTACAATATAAATGAATATCATTATTAAGAACAATATAAATTAATATCATGGTTCTCATTACGGGTGCCCAATGTTGACATACTCGACGAGCACGCAGGAAGAAAAAGAATTCCTAAATGTGAATTTTTTCTAATCTATTACTGGTTCATTCTGTTATAAGCTAGCTAAATTGGATTTTATCAGTCATCGGTGAAAACTTCGGTTCTGGAATTCTTTTCCTTTAGGTATTTTCTTCGGCTATATAATGCTGAGAAACCCATATTGTTTGCGAAACCTAGACACATTGTTCGAAATGCTTATTTTCACGTTCCTTGTACATTCTATGAGGATGTTGAAATGTAGGCATTTACGGTGTGCTTCTTTAGTGAAGAAATCACGTGATGCAACCTTACTGGCTTATGCATTATCATTTTGTTATGTTTGGCGTCAGTGTATAAAAAATTAAGTTCAGGAAGACTCAATTCACTTGGTTTAATTTATTTACGGACATGATGTGAAAAAATGAATAAAGTGAGACAGTGAGCTTAATGCAATTTTTAAAAGAAACGATCTTCGCCATTATGTTCACATTGTTACTTCTCTCTTCTTTTACCACACAGAACATCTCTTTGTGTGGCTCATGGGACTTCCAGAAGGACATTTGAAGACAGCAGCAAAGTATTCGGAGTTGGCAAGTGCACCATTTACTCTAAAATAGACGAAAATCAGTTATATTTTCATCCATGTTTCGTATAGAATCATTTTAACAAATTCGTAATAAACACATTGATCAGTGAATTGCTTGCAAAGGACATGAATCTCTTTATTTTATATATGATGAAAATATGAATATAACTAATTCAGAATTGGATAGTAACGCATTTTGAATCAATGCAATGTTTAGACGCTGTAAGGCTCGTCAATTCTGGTAACTCGTGTCATGGTAGACGTATGGCAACCCTGCATTCGGGCATTCAGCGGGAAGCGCTTTTTCTTTCTATAAGTCAGTTGGAGTCGGACTTCCAGTGAGAATGGGTATATCAACTCGGAACGCCAACAGAGTTTGGTTATTGATAATGGTTTTGTCATAGTAGAGCCTTGTTTTTTCTTTAACACTTCTTGTGTGTCATCTGTGTGCTGTGTCCCTCGAGAAGATGTAATAAAGTAATTGGGACTAACTATGGTTCAATTATTTGTGTCGTCTCTGTATCTCACATGAAAGAACTCCCACGCAAGGTGGTTAAGCCTTATAGACTCTTTATCCAATATTCGTAAATATCCAGTGGCGCCGGAAGAGTCAAATATAGAGGGGGGCAAAGTAAAATAGATTAAAACTTTTACACCTTTATTATTAAAAATACATATATACGGTTATAAAAAATAAACTTTTATGTTATTTTATGCTATTTTATGTTATATTATGTCCTATCACACGTCAACGTGTACGCGTTTCAAATGCATCGGATTCAAGATTCCCTTTCGCGATGAAAAACATCGTGTAGGGTTGCTTTTGAATCGCAAAAGCAAACGTCTGGAATTGGCGTTTAAACGCGCTTGCGTACCTGAAATGGCGATTAATCGCTCCTGCGTATATGGTATGACGTTTATCGTGCTTGCGTTAACGAGCGTGAGGTTGCAATTTAGTATTCAGTTTTGTTAGGCTTTATGATTTTAAATGAAAATTCTAATATTTTACGAGCGCTAGCTAGGTAGAAACAAAAAATTCAATTTTCTAGGGGGGGGGGGGGGCAAGTGCCCTCTCTTACACCCCTGTCCGGCGCCACTGTAAATATCCTTAGCAAGGAGTTCTTTTGACCTCCGAAATTCCTCAACATTGCGCTGCATTTTTAGTTATCTATACTAGTGATACTAAAAGGTGCGCAAACTTTTTCGACCGCGAACCATTTTCTTTAAATAAAAAATCAAGTGACCCCAATGAAATTTATTGGTAATAGGAAATTTAAAAAAAAAATTAATGTTAACAAAGAATAGAAAAACAAATTAAGCAAATTTTGAGAAACTATTTAAAAAAATCAGAGAACTGTTGATATTGTGTTTATATTTACATTGCATAGTAACACAAAAATAAAGGTCCTCCTTACCATCCACACTTGTGATTTTGCCAAATTTCTTGAGACTTGGATATTTAAATATTAATGTGTATTTTTTTCATTTAGGTAAAAATTAACAAATATTTAAATTAAAAGAGAGCATGGTTGTAAAATTATAAGCTTCATATTAAAATATTGAAATTTATAAATTTCATTTATCTTTATAAAAACTAGAAACACTAAACTAGAAAGAAAAAAATATTTCAGGTAGTCTACTCTAACGAAACTACCGCGGGTTATTAACGTAGTATTATGTATCGTTTTCTTAAGTGTTTTTTTTTTACGCATTTTGGCACTTTTCTGTTTAACTGTTTACTGCTACTGGGTTTGACGCGCTGCCAAAATTTTAACTCGCGACGCAGGACAATTATTTTCTCTCCGAAGGACCGTTATTGAGAAACGTAATCCTACGTTATAAATGAGAACCTCAGATAGTATTTGTTCAATATTTGTTGAAATATTTAAAAATGCTACTCTCATATCATCGTTGTTTGGTTTTTATAGCTACTTTTTTTGAAAAGAGTATCGCACATGTAGGTAAATGTGAATGGGAACAATGTAAGCTTTTAAGACTGTTTGATACCTTATTTAACAATATCATATATCTTTAATACATAAAAAATATAAATAAAAATATTAAAAATATGTAATTTTAGAAACTTTACAGCATGTTTTTAAATTAAAAAATTCAGTATGATATAAAGTGACTTCAGACTATCTGCGACCCTTCCAATTTTTTTCACCCACAGAGGGGTCGTTTGTACACCACTGATCTATACCGTGAGCAAAGCCACCCTTTTAAAATTGAGCTAAGACACGCTGTGCATGACACTTTTGAACCTAGCGTCTGCCAAAAGGACTCTCTCTTGGTTTGTTGGATTGTGCTGTCACCTGGTGCCATTTTGAGAAGCCATTATTTCCCATTACTGGCTATTCATTAACTCTCGCGAGCTATTTACTGACTTCACCTCGTTCATCAAAATAAAATGTATATCACCAAGATAGAAACTTAAATCGATAGAGGAGGTCAAACATTTTATTAGTTAAAAATATGAGCCTCATAATATATAGTATTTTTCCTCATAGCGCTGAAGGGAGAGAATAATTATAAATTTTTATAAAAAGATGTACAGTAAAACCTCGTTTTTCCGGACTAACTGGGACCATAGGCAATCCGTATAATCCGGGTAATTTGGGTAATAAGCAAAACAAAATCCTTAACTAAGCTGACTTATCGTTTATTACGATAAAAAAGCCATGTTTTGTAACAAAATTACATAGTATTGTTTACAAGACATTAACAAATATAAAAATAACTTTTCACATCATTTCTTAACAAAGAATTGGTCAGTCTAGTAAAGCTTTCTTAAACTCAACAAAAAGCATCATTGAATCAAACTAAAAAGCAAATATTTGGCGTACTTGTAGTTACGTTCTTGCTATCATAGTTAAAAATTATTATCTAATGTGAACATTAAATAAAAATAATGTCTACAAATCTGATCCCGAGATCCGGATCAACGAGGCCCGGATAAACGAGGTTTTACTGTATTTCTAAACTAATTTTTACTTCCAATATGGGCAAATCACAACAAATTAATTCTATTAATACTCATTGTAAGTACAATATTTTTCTTTATTTGGGGGGGGGGGCTACTGTAGAAAATATTAATGTACTTAAATCGCCATCGGTATTCGTCATTCGTAAATGTTTTCTACAATTCATTTTGGTTTCACCATAACATGTGCTTTATACAGGATGATTTTTATTAAACTGACACTACTCATAGCCATAGAGCCATCTGTAGCGCAATCTATCAAAGACGGTCGGATAAACGAGGTTTTACTGTAAATCCATGCAGTTTTGGTTGTGATAAACGAGGTTTTACTGTATTTCTAAACTAATTTTTACTTCCAATATGGGCAAATCACAACAATGTATTAATACTCATTGTAAGTACAATATTTTTCTATATTTGGGAGGGGGGGGCCACTGTAGAAAATATTAATGTACTTAAATCGCCATCGGTATTCGTCATTCGTAAATGTTTTCTACAATTCATTTTGGTTTCACCATAACATCTGCTTTATACAGGATGATTTTTATTAAACTGACACTACTCATAGCCATAGAACCATCTGTAGCGCAATCTAACAAAGACGGCCGGATAAACGAGGTTTTACTGTAAATCCATGCAGTTTTGAATTTATCATATTTGTTTAGGTAAAGGCGTTCCACATTTCTTTTAATTTTATTTAAAGTTAAACTACAAATTTCTCCTCCACACCGGGGTACAACGGAAGTGTCGTCCATTTAAATATCTTACAGCACTGCAGTGCACTTTTTGGGGTTCACAAAGGAATTTCGACCGTCACAAAAGAACTGAACAGCAAATAAATAATGTATAATTGTAAATTTAAATTGTTGTGGGTGCAAAATAGAAACAGAAGTACAGCTACTTGAATGTCGTTAAAATAAAACACAGTCGTTCTGTATGGTAAATATCAATGAAACTTTATATAACAGCACTGAAACTATGAAATGTAACAACTAGTTATAGACTAGTTATTTCAAACGCATAAAACATCGAAAAACCCACTTGGAAATAATACTTTATAGATTCTTATGATACTGAAGAAGCAAGTAGTTAAACTGAAACACTGGTTTACCTCATCTATAAGCGATTCCTTTTGCAAAATTATAGAAAAAGAACTGAGTTTGCAGGAACCAGAAACTATACGTTACATAAATATATGTATATTTTTTCCGAAAAAATAGATTAGCATAATTCGTGCTAATATTCTTTTATAAATGTATTAAAAAATGATCTTATATTGAGAAGTACAATTGATGCATTTACACCATAACATTGATAGAATTGAAAGAATAGCGTATTTACGGTATTATGAGGGTCATTTAAAAAGTAATGCACACAAAAGTAATTCTTTTATACATTTTTAATTTCCGACTATTTCTCTCTATAATTCTTCTACTATATAGTCCCCCTGCTTCATAATAACAGAGTCGCAACATCTTGGAAGATTTTAACGTAGGATTACGTTCCTCCATAACGGTCCTGCGGAAAGGAAATTTTCAGACGCTAAAACTGACTATCCACCCGTCCTCGCGAGTTGTAATTTTGGCAGTGCGCCAAACCCAGTCTATCGCTTGGACAAGTTAAAGAGAAAAGTACCAAGATGCGTCAAAATTTTGACATACATATATGTATATGCATACATACGTACATATATATTGATACATATATACACAATGGCGGCTCCAGGGGGGGGGGGGGCAGTAGGGGAAATTGCCCCCCTCCCAAAAGAAGCCCGGCGTATTTTTTTCATAGCCCAAAATTATATAATCGTAGACCTAATACTAAATGAGTTTAAATTTAAAATGAGACGATGTTTATTTCTTTATATATATATATATATATATATATATATATATATATATATATATATATATATATATATATATATATATATATATATATATATAACTCTAAGAGCCGACGGTGCCCCCTCGAAAACTCTGGACTGGAGCCGCCCCTGTATATACATACAGAAGAGGTAAACAACGATAAGTAATCCTACGTTAATAACTCGTGGTAGTTTCGATAGAAGAGACTATCTGATTTTTTTTTATTCCTTTCAACATGCTACACTTGTTGAGTCCTCGAATGGCTCGGGTAACGGCTGAAGTAAGCTCTTCCAAGGTGGAAAAACGCTGACTGCACAAAGGTTTCAACAACAGTGCAATGTCCAGACGTTCCTGTTTTTGTTCAGATGTCAAGCAGTGAGGATCCCAACGAGCACAAACTTTCAAGCTTGATTTATGTATGATCTTTGATCTTCTACACTCACAGTACCCGAGACACCTGCAGACTTCCATTTCAAAAATTTGTCACTTCAAAACAAAACACGGTAGAAAACTTACAAACACACATGAATATTTCTCTAGTCCCAACTGCAAATTGCGAAAGAAAATTTTTGATTGCATCATCCAGTACGAAATGGCGCCGTGTTGTGCAATTACTTTTGAAACAGCTTTCATAAATCATGATTTATCACGAAATTTATTGATGAATCCTAAATTTAGGGAACCATAGCCTTTACAGCATTTAAAAGTTACTGGTGTTTGCTGTTCTTTGCAATTTAGAAATTCCTACAATTCTTTCACTATATTTTGGAATAGTAATGTAATCGAGATATACTCACCTATACCTGTACGGCGTATGAAGCAGAGTTGTCGTTGTGTCCCCGATGTATTCTTCTAGACCTTCTTTACTTCGGACCTCGCATTTCATCTAGAGGAGTAGTCATAAACATAAATAAATATCTGATATTTTACCTATAAAGTAAATCAATCATCAGTACAAATAAACACTTCACAATATTATGCTCATATCAGCAGAGCTGGGACAAATTTTTGAATGTATATGAGACTACCTGAAGTAATGAACGTATGTAGTAATGACTACATACGTACTTTTGAAGTAATGAACGTATCTCTATTAGATATAGTCTGCTTTTATATTAACGATCATTTTCGAAAAGTATTGTATTAATTAAAAAGATTTATTTATTAAAAAATATTAGAGAATTTTAAGAATACACAACTTAAAAATAGCAAATAAATTTGAATATAATTTGTTATATAGTGAAAATAATTACTAAATCATTCTTCGAGCCTTTATTGCAACAAATACCTTGATTGAATCTTCTATAATCAATTGTTTTAGACACTGCCTCTTCAATAGAAACTATTGCTAGATCTGTCATTCGCTCTTGGGTTATTTTTCGCAGATAATTCTCTAAAATTTTCAGTTTAGAAAAATTGCGCACAGTTGCTGCAACAATTTAAGGTAGTGTTAATAGAATTCTTAGAGCTACAACAACGTTTGGAAATATGCATTCTACTAGGATTACTTGGCAGATACAGTATTTTATTGGCAGTACTATCCATATACATTCTCTGTTGCGCAGAGCCTGCCCCCATAGGTGAAGCGTTGAGGCCACCACTCCAGGCGCCAAAATGAGACAAATAAGAAATTTCTAACTAACAAAGAAAAATATTAATAGTTTGATCTAAAATATATCGAAATTTATAAAAATATACAAATAGAAGGATTAAATGATCTCGCAATAATTTTAATAGAAAATACCTAAGAAAAACAATGTTGTTTTTAATGCCCCTGGCCGGAAGTAATTCCAGACCAGGTCCAGGACCAGGCTAGCGGCCCGAGGAGTGCTACTCCTGTTTATAATGGAACCACAAGGGTCTGAGTCCAATTTAACCAGGTGCCACCTGAGTTTTGAACTAGCATCCCTAAAGTAACAACTGGAAGGATCGTACCCTCTCCGACCCTCTCTGACCTCATAGAGGGGCTTAAAAACAATAAATTATAGAGATTAAATCAAGTAATTTTCCGCAATAAATGCTAGAATGATTTACTCGTAGTAATTATTTGTATTACAAAACAAATTATATATTGAAATTTATTTACTTTTCAGGTTTTATTAAGTTCTGTAATTTATTTTTTTAATGAATAAAAGTTTTAAAAATAAACACATATTTTTTACAAATTGTCCATTACTCTATTAAGTAAATTATTTATTACATAGATAAATTCATTACTTAGAGTCTTTACAAAAATTTGAAAAGGCGCCAGTCTATAATTTAGGAGTGAAAATTTTTTAATGATTTTCCGTTTTCAAGGATTAGTCAAAAATCTCTTCCACGATATCGTTATGAAATTTTGAACAGCGTTTCTGTAATCTGTTTTCATTAAAATTTTGTCAAGAATTTTGGTTTAGAATAAAAATTATAAAAATAATTTCCCTAAAACAAAAACTACTGGTAAAAGAGATTTCTTTGTGTTAAAAAGCAATTAAGAATTTTAATAAATAGCAGTTTTTATAAGCCTGTAAGAAAATTATTTTAATTCCTTTGCCATGCAGGAAAGTGAAAAAATTATGCAAATAGAGCTATTAATTGGTAAATTATATAAACAAAAAAAACGTACTTTAAATTTTTTAATTTTTTTAAAATTTGCAACAAAATTTTAAAATTTTTCTAGCATTTTCGTAAGTTTAGTAATTTATATATAAATATACATTTAAGGGGGAAATCTTTGCCCCTAATGCGAGTAAATATAAACTAAAGTTTTGTGAACGGGCCCCTCTAAAGTAGTCATAACAGGTATGCGTTATACGTTACCACCACTCACTGTAATTGAAGAATTCAAATTACAGCAAAATGAAAAACCTACCTGAGCGAAGCTAATGAAGAACAGCTGTTGGTTCGTAAATTCCATTCCAGGAAGTTTTGGTTCTTTACCGTTCTCTTTCACGTACCTCTGGTAGGACTGAAATGTCATTCACATTAGTACTCATGATCACTAATTTTAATAGTAACTCTAATATCACAGAAATTAAAGTAAAGTAAATTGACTTATTCGAAATACTAAATTCAAAATTTTTTTCTTTAAAGTAAGACAGTAGTGACCTTAGAAGAAAATTTTAGTTAAATTAATGGAAAAAATTAAAGGAAATTTAATAAAATTATTTCTTAATTTTTATGTGATGTATTACATTTTGACAATGCATTTTATGTCTATATTCGTTATATTCAGCTACAAAGGAAATGGTACTACCTTACGCTTCCAAAGTATTTTACATAGTTAGTTTTTGCATCATTAATATTTATCATAATTGTTTTGTTAAACTGCAAGTTGTAATTTTAACTTTATTCAAGAGCTGGTTGATTTTAGCTAACATTTGTCTTTAAAGTAATTTACCATTTAATAAAGTTGCATTTTAGCCTGGATTTAGCACTGATTGCTGTTTTGCCTGCAGTTTCCCCTCATCTTTTGACAAAGGATGTTTGGTTGAAGGCCACCGTGTACTAATAACCCTACTGGATTCGATAGCCTCAATGTTTACCTATGGATTAATTCAAAATAATACGGTGACCACAGCTTTCGCGTAAACGCCCTGTAGAACCTGAAAACCAGTCGCCGCGTAGCAATACCTGCGAACTCAGCCGATGGTTATGTACCTGTTCGGTTAATTAGTATGGACCTAGGCGCCGGGTATACAATATAAATCTGCAATCCAATTAAGGCAACCCCCAGTCCTTTACCTTTAGAGTAAATTTTTCTACTATTTACAGCTACATAAATGCTGATAATCCAATAAAAAATGGTATTTTCAGATAGCCCGAACTTTTTTTCACCTTGCAACAGGATTCATTTTATAAATTTCGTCCACCAAAGAAATTTATGAACGTTTAAAACACACTATACCAATTTTTTTCCCAGAAAAATTCAAATTTTTATAAACTATTTGAGTTTATTTTTAAAAATGTTAAAAAAGGTTCAAAGGTGTAAAATTACTTTCTCTGTTACAATTTTAAAAAAATCTTTCAATCGAAGTCCAATTTTTCAAGTTCAGTCCAATTTTTCGATCAAAAATCTTTTAATTCCAAGTCAGCAATCCTTGGACAAGTTTTCTTCATAAGTTAACCTTGAGTTGAGCGAATCCATTAGGGTTAGTTCACAGCAGCCTTAAACAGAAATTACACTTAAAAACGTTTTGTCCTATCAAGTGATTAAAAAGGTTTTAAATAAAGTTTTTATAAATCCTGAAAAGAAAATATTTCGGAATCTTCTTAATGTATCTCAGTGAAAAATATGTAAAGAGAGCGATTGGTTCAGCAGAATAAGTTGAGCACAGAATGCTTGGCTGCTAATGATTAATATTTTTTTTTCAGTTCTACTTAGAGAATTCTTTAAGTAACTGAATAAATTTTACTTCGAATTCCACTGTCAGAAATATAAATGTTAGCATCTTCCGTTTGATATAATTTAGAGTCATATTAGATCATTAATAACACATTCAGGATAATAATAATTTAAAAATCAATGAATCATAAAAATCGTTCCTTTCACTTATAAACATAAAAGTATCCATTTTATGGATTATTTATTTCCTCCATTTTTCCTTTGATTATATTGGTTTTACACAGGTGACATACTAAACACATACCAAAAATGCATTCTTGATTCCAGCACTGTCAGCAATGTTTTCGTGAAGAGTCCGTTGACCGTCTACCTGCAGACAAGAACCTTTTTAAATACTTTTTACTGACACACTTTTTTCGTTATCTATTTATCTATCTATCTATCTATATATATATATATATATATATATATATATATATATATATATATATATATATATATATATATAATGATATCGGCTGAAGCGCACGATAAACTTTAACTAAAACTATGTAGAGGAAATGAAACACAAACATGCCGTAGATGTAACACCGAGGTACGAGATGAAGACCATTTCACAAGAGCCGTTGACACATCGGGGAGGTAAAACCACAGAGGAGAGGCATTGAAGGGACGCACAGAACAGAGATGCGACGCATATTATTTTATTCCAGATTATTCTGCAGACAAATACTATTCAGCAAAACACAGGTATCTTGACAACTGGAGACACACAATAGCAACGCCACCGGTCCCTGCCGGGGCGCATTCAGAAGGCAGATTTTACATCGTTATATCGTACAGTAGCGGAGCAGCGCGAAAACAGAACAAGGGTAATAAGAGAGGCGAGATGGCAGAGCTAGGACGACACCACGACAAGACATAGACAGACCGTAAAAAGCACGCTGAAAACTTTTGCAGAAGGTTAAAAAGTGTAGGGGTACTGACCGCGGGGAAATATTTTTATTGGCTAGAATAGGGCATCTGACTTGATTACATAAGGGTCGCTTGATGTTCCGAAAAGCGCACCGTGGCGAAAACATCACGTGGTGTTGATTCGTGTTTTAAAACTATCTTTAACGCGCGTGCATTAAGGGAGAAATTAGTTAGTAAATTCGTTTATTTGATGGTCGCAATTTGTAAAAAGGGACTGTCCTTCATTGAAAAGGGAATAATTTAGAATACGCGTTAAGAAAATAAGGTGGGGCGAAACAGTTAATAATGATGGGGCGTTATCATTACACACACACACACACATATATATATATATAATTATATATATATATATATATATATATATATATATATATATATATATATATATATATATATATATATATATATATATATATATGTATGTATGTATGTATGTATGTAATATCTTAAATATTATGCCCTCCATTCTAGCATTTAAACTCTCTTTCCTAAATCCAATCCCCAGTAATATTAATTTATCGCTTTAAAACTCTTACCCACAGAGCTTCCCATAAAAACAAGGCCTTTAAATCGCATGCCTTTGCATTTCTACACGTGTATATGTCCGAATTTGGAAGGGGATTAGCTTTACAAGCCCCTAAATCTGCTAACCTTACAAATAATAGTCACATGTCTACCTCGCCCTCTCGCGTTTAATGTTGAAAGGTCGCGGTTATTGTTGATATTATTCCGAGCCATTCTTCTGGAATGACCGGATGTATTTTCGTTCTAATAAACGATGTACTAAGAAGTTTGGCCCGACTGCATTTAAATCTAATTTTTATTCCTTTCAGGCTGAGTCTAGTTCCAGCCATGTAAATATGAGCTAGTTTTTCCTTTCAAGTTAAAATTCAAGGACGTGATGTAATGGGGATATTACATGTATAGATGTACGTATGTTCCAGAATAACTCTGGAACACCTAGAGAAATTTCAACCAAACTTGGTGCACATATGATTTACAATCTGGGGAAAAATACTGGGGAAAACCCTAGCATCCCTAGGAGTGGAGGGGAAGGGGATGACATGTGAAATTGATCGAAAACGACTGATATTAGTGTAAAATCTATAGTTTTCCGGCTCGCTGATATGAATAGTGACACTCCCGATGCCGTTGAAGTGCAAGTTCAGCCCCTATCGGCATGGGGGGTGAGAAGGGGTAAAATAATATGCCTGAAATGACCGAGATAAACCGAGATGTCACAAATATCCGAGCAATGCCGGGTAAACAACTAGTCTGTTATATGTCTGTTATTTAACTTGCCTCCTTTCTTTCGCCCAATTCAACTGATTTTACGTTCCCCTTCAGACATATGCAGTACTTCTACGTTGGTATACTTCGTAATGTCTTGAATGAAAGCACAAAATGCAGGCAACGTGGAAGAAAAAATTGAGTTGGAAAATGTTCCAACTTTCATGTGATTATATGTATTTGCAGGTTTTTCAATGTTAATTCGGGATAATTTCCCTTTTTTTCTTAAAATGAACGAGCTCCGTGTAATGATAAATAAATTCAAAGACTCGCAACTACTAATTTTCTAGAGCTGGAAATGGCAACAAAATATTTTAATTCTACTTTGTTTTTTGTCACTTTCTAACTTTGAAACGAGCAGAAATTAAAAGTATGAAGAGAAGTGAATAATGTTACTGGCATTAAAAGAACCTTTGCAAATTCGATTTAATGTAGAAAACATACCATTTTGTGTTTGAAGGCAAAACTAGGCTTCTTTTTAACAACAGAAGGAGTAAATTGCACAGGAAGGAAATCTATAATCAGCTAAATTTTTATATATTTTAATTATTTATTTACATTATTATTCCATTTCCTGTTTCTGGGTGTGGCACTTAACCACCTTATATAGTTTTTCTTTTATAAAAATGGTAATTTTCTCATTTTCTGCTTTTCAGCTCACCATCGCTAGCACATTTAATAATAGACTACCCTGCTCCTAAAAAAGACTGGTTTTGCTTTCATCATTCTTAAATTATTCTATTGTAAACTTCATGTATATTTTTTTTAACTTTCAAGATTTAAACGAGCTTCAAACAGTAAAAGATTTTTCGTAAATGAGATTAGAAATGTTATGAAAATCAGGAGCTTAGTTTTATTCACTCTCGCTATCTTACAAAATAAATCCTTCTTAATAATATACAGGTTATACAACATTAATTATAATATCGAGCTGGAAGTTTAGAAAACATTAGTACCTTTACCCAGTTTTAACGTAGGATTACGTTCCTCCATAACGGTCCTCCGGAAAGCAAAATTTCAGACGCTAAAACCGTCTGTAGTAACGAATTATAAATTTGGCAGCGCGCCAAATCCAGTCTGTATTGCTTGAGCAAGCAGTAAACATTTAAACAGAAAGTACCAAAATGCGTCAAAATTTTGACATACGTATATATATATATATATATATATATGATGTCACGGCACTTCTCCGCGTACTATTTTATCTACTAATTAATCTAAATGGTAGTCATCATCTTTAGACCGACGGTAAGGAACAACACTTACGTTACATTTAAACAACTTTATTCCTCAACTTTATTTAACAAAAACCTCCTCAACTTTATTTAACAAAAACCTCCTCAACCCAGCTAAAATACCCTTTTCAATCATCTCCGCTCACGACAGGCGCGCGTCCTACCTCTCCGAAAAATATCCCTAATCTAATGCTTTGTTCTCTTCATGTATTATGCAAAAGCGTGGGCGAGCGTCACTGGGGTTCAAGCCACCACACGCCTTTGAATGTTCGAGATTGCGTCAGTCCGAGAGCGTGTGAGCAATTAATTATCGATGACCATGAACTATCCTCTGCGAAAAACAACCTACTTCTTAAATTGGAAAACACACTAGTACCCCAGTCAAAATAGACCCGATTTTGACGAATGGCTAAAAAAAATATGAAAGTTTTGAAAATTGGTGGAGATGTTTGTTTAGGCATGCTAATGAACATACTAAAAGTCCCCACCGATCAGACTTGAGCTTTCGCCGCCATCTTGGAAAATGTGTACACTTTTTTGGTTTTTTGGAAATAACTTTAAAAATATTGATTTTATAAAAAATAATTAAATACAAAAATTCAAGACCATTAAATTATGAACAAAAATCATTCATAACATTTTTTATATGTCTAACAGGAACAAAGACAATTGACTTTGAAAAGAGCGCGCTATCACACCTGGGACGCGCAAGCACGGTTCCCCATCGCGGTGGGGGGATATACCCGCGCATGTGCATACCATAATTAGCCAAATTAGTTTTACACTAAATGGGAAGGTTTTTTCTATTTTTTCAAATAACTACGGAAATATTAACTTTACGTAAAAAAAGTTTATTTCAAAAATTAAAAAACATTAAATTATGTACAAAAACGATTTTATACATTTTTGTCGTAAACCTAACAGGAACGAATATATTGACTATAAAATGCGCGTTGATAATGGAGGTAGCTTCTACAAAAAAACATATATATTTTTATAAGTCTAACACGAACAAAGATAATTTGGAAAGAGCGCACTATCACACCAGGGACGCGCATGCGTGGATGCCCATAGCGATGGCTGGAAGACACGCGCATATACATACCGTAAGGCGCCAAATCGGTCTTACCCTAGTATTTTCCTAGCCAGTTAATAGTTAGTCACCGTTCCGTGTGCGCCTGTGAACAATGGCTGATACGGAACTATGTTTTATATGTAAAAAATTAATGTCAAATGATGATTTCGTGAATGTAGGAGAAAAGGGGATCGACGCTTTAAAGAGAGCTAGTGTCCAAAGAAAAGACAATAAGCATGAATAGTTGGAGCATTTAAAATCTGTTTCGGTTCATTCGTTGTGTCGGAGAAATTACACCAGACCAGGAAGTATAAAAGTTGATTTAAAAAGAAATGCAGAAATCGCGTCAACATCCCAAAGTGAAGAGCGCGCGGTAAGTTTACGATCTTTTTTACCTCAGTTCGATTTTTGAACAAAATGTTTCTTTTGTACGGCAGTGATAGACGAAGAATTCAAAGCAAGACAAAAGAAAAAATCAACTGACAGGCGAAGAACTATATACGACGTTAGGAGTCTCGAAATGAAAAACAAAGTTCTTGAAGCTGCAGAGAATAGACATGACCAGTGGGGAGAGGAAGTTCAGTGTCGTATAATAAACGTTGCTGATTTAGTTGCAGCTGATGCGATTTATCACCAAGATTTCTTCATGACTTTTTTTTTCTACACTCTGCACCAATCAGAAAGAGAGGGCGACCTGAGTCGGATTGCGTCTCAGCAGCTGTAGACGAAATATCCTTCTTCCTTGATAATAATGACGACTGTCAATCCTCACTACCCGAACTCAAATCTCAAATTACAGGGCTAGTTCCAGACGACATCACTTTGAGAAATAAGTTGAAACAAAAATACGGGGATGGCATTATTTTTGCTTCAAACTCCAAAAAAGTTACTGTCATATGTTTACGTAATACTGGAATGAAAGTCTTATCAGACTCTTGGTACGACAAAAGGATACGAAATGATCGTGAGGAGCGTCTACGAATAGTACAAACTGCTGCAGCCATAATAAAAGAAGATATCCAAACACCAGTTTATGACACTGATTGCTACCCTCCAAGTGATAACGTTTTCAGAGATATGAACAAGGGCATTCCAGAAAGCCTAAAATCTTTCTTGGAGCACTTGATTATTAAAAAGAAAGACTGCTAAGACGGAAAAAAAATCACTTCAATAGCTCACGTCATTATATCAGCGCTAAGGCCACGATCATTTATGTCTCCTCTGCTCAATGGTCTTGCTTTATTTTTGTACAAAAAGTTCTGTTCCAAGAATTTAATAACAATGCTCTCGAATTTGGGATTTTGTTCTTCTTACTATGAAGCCCAAACACTTGAGATGTCAGCCATAAATCATCCGCAACCCCAAATGCGTGAGGGATCATTCTGCCAATTCGTATTTGACAATGCAAATTTCAATGTGTCGACAGTCGATGGCCTGAATACGTTTCATAGCAAGGGGGGGGGGGGGGGGGCATTGCTTGTTTTACTCCAGAGTCAGCAGTGGACCCCGGGACGAAGATGAAAAAATTAACCGAACTGACATCCGCATCGACCGTAGGCAAAATGGGAATCATTCCTCTGGAAACGTTTGAAAATTTTCGAGGGCCTGGGTTAAAAACAATTACTATCGAAGATTTGAATGTCTTAAATCCTTTAGCGGATGTGTGCTAAGTGGTTAGGTCTTCCACAGATACCTGAATGGAAAGGATTTTTCCATTGTATAACCAGAAACCAGCCTTGTGAAAAGACCAAAGTAATACCCCTTCCTTTTGTTAATTCACCACCAAGCAAGTATGACACCATTTTCACTGTGCTGAAATATGCTGCCCAGCAGTGTGTTAAAATGCACCAAAAGTCTTGCATACTCACGTTTGACCAACCACTGTATATTAAAGCTCGAGAGATAGTCGCAGAAACATCCAATCCATTATTATCAAGTTGTATTGTGAGGCTTGGTGGATTCCATCTTTTAATGTCATTCTTAGGCTGCATTGGGTACATAATGGCTGGAAGTGGGTTAAAAGAAATACTCACTTTGATTTATGCACCTACTTCAGTAGAAAAAATGTTGCCTGGCCATGCATACGCTAGGGCAGTCCGAGCTCATTTATTGACCCAAACAGCTTTAGCAAAAATAATTTTTGATGGCATGGACATATCGGATTTGGAATGTAAAAATCTCCGTGAGTTGTTTCGAGATTTTGCTACTGAACCACCATCGCAAGAAACCTTAAACGCACACACTCAAATACGAGCCATCGAAATTAAAATGAGGAAGACTTTGGAGCACCTGAAAAAGAAAGGCCCAACTGCCTGTGGGGCTGGAAGCGTCAAGAGAAAATTATTGTGCCCATCACAACTATGGATGCAGTAGCTACCGATTCAGTTTTAAACATGGTGTTTTGCAACTGTAAGACTGTCTGTGGAGTAAGATGCGGATGTCGGAAAGCAGGCATCAACTGCACAACGGCCTGCAATAATTGCAATGGGGTATGTCAGAATGGCATCAGCCCTGTTGATGATGACGATCGAATGAAAGAAGTTGATGAATGGGCCCATGCTAGCGGATCCATAGACGATCTATACATGCCTAACGAACGGGAGAATCCTGTACCGAAAAAATGTATAAAATTGTTTTTGTACATAATTTAATGTTTTTTAATTTTTGAAATAATTTTTTTTTACGTAAAGTTAATATTTCCGTAGTTATTTGAAAAAATAGAAAAAACCTTCCCATTTAGTGTAAAACTAATTTGGCTAATTATGGTATGCACATGCGCGGGTATATCCCCCCACCGCGATGGGGAACCGTGCTTGCGCGTCCCAGGTGTGATAGAACACTCTTTTCAAAGTCAATTATCTTTGTTCCTGTTAGACATATAAAAAAATGTTATGAATGATTTTTGTTCATAATTTAATGGTCTTGAATTTTTGTATTTAATTATTTTTTATAAAATCAATATTTTTAAAGTTATTTCCAAAAAACCAAAAAAGTGTACACATTTTCCAAGATGGCGGCGAAAGCTCAAGTCTGATCGGTGGGGACTTTTAGTATGTTCATTAGCATGCCTAAACAAACATCTCCACCAATTTTCAAAACTTTCATATTTTTTTTTAGCCATAAAACCTATTTTGACTGGGCTATAGGATCTCTAAAAAAAATATTACCGTATAACGTAATTAATATAATTGAATCTAGTTTATACTCATAGCATTATATATATATATATCTATATATATATATATATATATATATATATATATATATATATATATATATATGTATATATATATATATATATAACACATACATACATATATACATACAAAAGAGGTAGGCAACGATAAGTAATCTACGTTAATAACCCGTGGTAGTTTCGTTAGAAGAGACTACCTGAATTTTTTTCTTGTTTTCCAATTGGAAAGATGCTCCTATAATACACTGGTGTAAAAAATTAAGAGAATTTGCAGACTTGGTCGATTATCTCTAGAACTACTGTACCGATTTTAATGAAATTTGGTATTACATACATTGATACAATACAAAACAAATACCATTCAATAATTGTAATACACACGCATGATCGTGCGTAACACTCGTTGGAGTCGGAAGGTATGAAACAGCGGTTGCAGAATAAACAAAAAATGGGTTAATAGATGGGTTAATAGGGGGTATGGTCCCCTCTTACAGATATACAGGTCTCGCAGCGTGATTTCATACTTGAAATAAGGCAGTTTACAATTTCCTGTGGCAATTGGTCCCACTCGTTCAGCAACGCTGTTTTCATTTCCTGGATGGTTCTCGGAGGGGAATTGTGAGTTGCAATTGCCCTCCCCATAGCGTCCCAGACATGCTGTATAGGGTTAAGGTCTGGAGATCTGGCTGGCCAATCCATCCGGCGAATATCCTCACTCTCTAGAAATTCGTCTACCAGAAGAGCTCTATGTGGCCTCGCTTTATCGTCCATTAAAATGATCTCAGGGCCAACTGCACCCCTGAAAAGGCGAACATAGGGCTCCAAGACCTCATCCCTTTACCTCACACCAGTCACAGTGCCTCTTTCAAAGAAAGGGAGATTTGTGCGGCCATCCAACATGATTCCTGCCCAGACCATTATACCTCCTCCGCCATAATGGTCGATTTAGCGGACATTGGAGGGTAGGTAACGGGTCCCTGGTTCTCTCCATATACGGCGAGAATCGGTGTTTAGGCGGAACCGGGACTCATCAGTGAAGAGAACGGTCGCCGATTGATCCATACTCCAATCTCTATGGTCTCTGCACCATGATAAACGGATTCTCCTGTTCGTAGAAGTGAGCGGGACCCAAACAGCAGGTCTTCTTGCAAACAACCCTCTCTCGTGAAGTCTTTTGGAAACAGTCACCCTTGATACACGGGTTCCTGTGGCTGCATACAAGTCACGAGAGAGCTGAGAAGCTGTAGCACTCCTATTACGCCTCGCTATAATCGGCAAATGGCGATTTTCTCTGGCCGTCGTGGCTCTTGGACGACCTTGCCCAGGCTTTCTCTCGATGGCTCTAGTATTCTGGAACTGTTTCCATAAATTACACATGACGCTGGGCGTTAAACTGAACTCTCTACAAATTTGGACTTGAGATTGGCCTGCTTCTAGCCTCCCCACAATTCGCCACTTCATTCCATCATCTAAACGTTGGTGGTTACTCCTTTTTACTGTTACAATTTGAAATTTACCGATTGCGGCAAAATAACACCATGTTTTAACCCATTTTTTTGTTTATTCTGCAACCGCTGTTTCATACCTTCCGACTCCAACGAGTGTTACGCACGATCATGCGTGTGTATTACAATTATTTAATGGTTATTTGTTTTGTATTGTATCAATGTATGTACATATCTAATTTCATTAAAATCGGTACAGTAGTTCTAGAGATAATCTACCAAGTCTGCAAATTCTCTTAATTTCTTACACCAGTGTAATAAATAGTGGCTCTAATGCATGTTGACTTCTTTTATTTCTTTTTGAAAAGAGAAGTGTCACAAAAGTTTGTAAAATTCATTTCACTCGCTTTTGCATCCTAACTCTTATACGAAAACCACTTATGGTAACAAATAATTTTGCAGTGTTTTTCATCAAATTGGAAATATTGTAATCTGAACCAACTCTGTTATGTTTATTATCGCTCCCCAACTAAATTATTAATAGCGAATAGTTTTTGTAATTTTATTTAATTATTCATTATTTTTTTTCCTGTGTAGCCGCCGACATGGTGTAGTTTTCAGCGTCGTGCTGTTCCACGCTGTGGGCCTTGGTTCAAATCCCGAATAACGCCTGGTCGTTACCTCATAGGGAGCAGTATTGGCGCACCTAAATGTTGCTTCCATATTAAAGTAGCCAACAATAACTGTAGTGAATAACAAAAGCAAATGTCTCACGCCAAACTGCCTCCACATTAGAAAAAAAATTATGTGCAATGGATCTGTAAAACTTAGCGATTGGTTACTAGTAAGACTTATAAAATATGGTTTTAAAAACTTTTAGATTGGTTACTATTTTTGAAAAATTCTCAACAGAATGTTCCAAATAATATGAACTGAAAGTTAAAGCCGCTATTGCATCGATCAGATAGCAGTTGTATTGTTCATAGTCATTTTAATTTTTTATGTGTAATGGATCTGGAAAACTTAGCGATTGGTAACTAGTAAGACTTATAAAATATGGTTTTAGAAACTTTTAGATTGGTTACTATTAAAAAAAATTCTTAACTGAATGTTCCAAATAATATAAAACAAAAGTTAAAGCCGCTACTATATCTATCAGATAGCTGTTGTATTGGTTATAGTCATTTTAATTTTTTATGTGTAATGGATCTGGGGAACTTTGGCACTGGTAACCAACTGGTAAGACTTGCAAAATGAGATTCGAGGAACTTTTGGGTGGGTTATAATTAAAAACAAAACAAAAATGTTACTAAAGATGTTTCCAAATGATATGAAAAGAAAGTTAAATCCTTATTTCTTCAGCCATTAACTTACATTTTTTTCCGTGAGTGCATCTATTACGTAGCTGTTGTATTGATCAACAAAGCATTTTGCTTTTTTCCAGAATTTAGTCTTCATTTCTTCGCTCCACCATGGAGTTTCCTTTCCATATTTATCGTATTGAAGACCTAAAATATGATCCGGAATTAGAAACTAAGAGTGTTCTTATGAATTCATTAATGAAATCAGTTTCCTTGATTAAGTAATTTTTTAAACACATGCAGGTACACACAGGAGTGTATATATAAGTTCAGCAACTTATCGCTTTTCATACTTGATATAGAAATTTTACTAACTTATTCATACAGAAAGAAGTAAAAGTCATCGTTCTAACCTATGTTTTCAAATCCATGGGCCATTTCATGAGCAATTTCATTTCCAAGCATTCCATAGTTGAGGTACCTAATAATGGAAAAAATGAATCCATATCATTCTTACGGAAAATTATTCCAAAAAAAAAACTGTGGGCGGTTTTTTTTATGATAATCCCCAATTAGATGCCAAAGTTCTGAGTCTGATTTGGAAAAAAATGGATTGATTCTTTTAAAATCGTCAAAATTAGTATTCTTTTCCAAATTATTAAAAAATTAAATGAATAATTTTGATGAATCAGATATACGATTAATATATAAATGTTTCTGGAAAAAAAAACTTTTGGCGAAATTTTTTTTATAATCACGTAATAGTCGCCAAATCTATGTCAGACTTCAGAGTCTGATTTAAAAAGAAAGATTGATTGCTCTTCTAAAATCACCCAAATTATTATTCTTTTGAAAAATTATTGAAAAGTTCCTCGAATAATTTTGATGAATCAGATAGACGATTAATATATGGATGTTTCTGGAAAAAAAAACCTTTTAGCTATTTTTTTATTATTACGTAATAGTCGCCAAATCCATGCCAGAGTTTATACTCTGATTTAAAAAGAAAGACTAATTGACCCTTTTAAAATCGACAAAATTATCATTCTTCCGCAAAATTATTGAAAAATTCCTCGAATAATTTTCATGAATCAGATATACGATTAATATATGAATGTTTCTCTGGAAAAAATCTCTTGGCGAAATATTTAAAATTACGTAATAATCGCCAAATCTATGTCAGAATTCCTAGTCTGATTTGAAAAAAAAAGATTGATTGATCCTTTTTAAAATCGTCAAAATTATAGAAAATAGTCAGAAACAGAAATTATCTTTTTTAAAGCCCCACTCATTTTAGAAACACGTTCACAATCATTTGTTCTCTTTGTCCTTTTAACTAAATGAAAAGGTTTTCTGCATTTCGAACAACTATGCCAAGGTAATATCAGTGCTTCACTCGTATTCCAATATCAATCAAACGCCCTTTCTCCCCTCCGCGCATCGCCCAAGAAAATGTTTCATACTAATAATAGAATTCATACTGAAAAATTCTACTTAGAAAGAATTAAAATTGCTATGTAAAAAGAATTTTACAAGATGCATAATCTGCTGCATTTAAAAGTTTTAATGGAAGACGCATTCAAAATTCCGATATTAATTGTCAGAATAACGCGTTTAGTCTTATATTAATTGAGTCAAATCCATAAAATTGCAATATTATACTAAAACTACTAATATATAAATTAGTATAATATCGATTCTACAAAAAAAAAGTAATATTAAAAAAAATTTAAAGTCAATTCCTACTTAGGTCAACAAAGAAAAATTTGAGTGTGAACTAATAGTAGAAATTGAATATAGGGAGAGTGTGAACTAATAGTAGAAATTGAAAAAAAGGATTGCCTGCCAGAACCTTGCCTACTGTGCGAGATTAGGAGGGGGGGGGAAGAGAGAGAAAAAGTTTGAATGTTTTTGAAAAGCCTTTTGTTGAATTTTTTGATAATTACTTAGTAGTCGCCTAATCTAAGCCAGACTTTAGAGTATGATTGAAAAAGAAAGATTAATTGACCCTTTTAAAATCGACAAAGTTATTATTTCCGCAAAATTATTGAAAAAATCCTCGAATAATTTTCATGAATCAGATATACGATTAATATATGAATGTTTCTCTAGAAAAAATCTCTTGGCGAAATATTTAAAATTACGTAATAATCGCCAAATCTATGCCAGAATTCCTAGTCTGATTTGAAAAAAAAAGATTTATTGATTCTTTTTAAAATCGTCAAAATTATAGAAAATAGTCAGAAACAGAAATTATCTTTTTTAAAGCCCCACTCATTTTAGAAACAAGTTCACAATCATTTGTTCTCTTTGTTCTTTTAACTAAATGAAAAGGTTTTCTGCATTTCGAACAACTATGCCAAGGTAATATCAGTGCTTCATTCGTATTCCAATATCAATCAAACGCCCTTTCTCCCCTCAGCGCATCGCCCAAGAAAATGTTTCATACTAATAATAGAATTCATACTGAAAAATTCTACTTAGAAAGAATTAAAATTGCTATGTAAAAAGAGTTTTACAACCTGCATAAGCTGCTGCATTTAAAAGTTTTAATGGAAGACGCATTCAAAATTCCGATATTAGTTGTCAGAATAACGCGTGTGGTCTTGTATTAATTGAGTCAAATCCATTAAATTGCAATATTATACTAAAACTACTAATATATAAATTAGTATAATATCGATTCTACAAAAAAAAACAAGCAATATTAAAAAAAAATTAAAGTCAATTCCTACTTAGGTCAACAAAGAAAAATTTGAGTGTGAATTAATAGTAGAAATTGAATATAGGGAGAGTGTGAACTAATAGTAGAAATTGAAAAAAAGGATTGCCTGCCAGAACCTTGCCTACTGTGCGAGATTAGGAGGGGGGGGGAGAGAGAGAAAAAGTTTGTCAGGTTGGGGATTCGATTCCGCAACCAACAGGGCGCTAGGAGCGCGCGGTACCGCAGTGCTACCGTTTACACAGCACGAAGTGGGAAATTACCATTCAAGAACAAGAGACGCTTTTGGTCTCTTCCTATTGAAAGGGCTCCCATATAAAACTAAAATTAATTAATTAAATTTAATTAATGAATTAATATTTGAAAAAACTGTATTAACATCAAGTGTCATTCACTACAAGTTTAAAAAAATGTATTTGAACTTGAGTGGATGAAAAAAAAGTATTTTATTAACGATTGAAAATTTTGAACAAGATATATAAATATATATAGGGAGAGTGTGAACTAATATTAGGAATTGAATAACTTTGGCAGAATAGATAAATCGACTGATTTTCTAGGGATTTGTTTCAATTAACTGTTGTACTATATTTAAGGCTGCTATGTACTAACCTCATTGGATTCGCTCACCTCAATGTTAACCTATGGAGAAAATTTGTCCACAGATTGCCGACTTGGATTCAAAGATTTTTTTTTTAATTGTACTCCGTCACAGAGAAAGAAATTTTAACATTTGTATAATTTTTTTCTTTTTAAAAAAAAAGCAATTAATATTTTTAAATTTAAATTATTCGGGGGAGAAATCTGGTATAGTATGTTTTAAACGCTCATAAATTCATTTGGTGGACAAAATTTATAAAAGGAATCCAGTTGTAAGGTGCAGAAAAGTTCAGGCTATCTGAAAATACCATTTCTATTGGATTATCAGCATTTATGTAGCTGTAAATAGTAGAAAAATTTTCTCCATGGGTTAACATTGAGGTGAGCGAATACAATAGAGTTATTATACAGTAGCCTTTACTAAAATCCTTAAATGAGGTACTATTTTAAAAGATTAAGTTCTCCACTTCTGACGAATCGTTCTCCACTTCTGACACATCGTATTGTTTGTTTAAAAATCGAAGTTAAAAACTGACTTCTGGTCCTAGAGTTCTTTCCCTGGATGCGTCGATACGGTCCTGTACATAGTTGTTTTGTAATGTAAACATCACATTTTCCCCCGAGTTTGTGTCATACTTAACTTTTAATTTTGTCTATGAATGTAGACATGTTCATATCACATATCAAATGTGATATGAACATGTCACATTTGATACGTGGACGTGTTCATATCTCATGTTCCGTGTTATGCTTCACCTCCAACATTGTGTCCAAAGGTGTTTTATAATCGGTTTTGTATTGTTACAAATTCCCAGTTCGGGTTCGGTGATTGAATGGACTTTAAATAAGTCAGAATAAAATCAAAAAATTATTTTCAGGAAGTCGAAATACTACAGCCTGCAGATCGTCAGAAACTAACCACAGTGCACAATCTAGCACAATCTCTAGTTCACAGAAATACGGAAAAAACTCAACACAAAGGACGCCGCACGAAGTCGCACTTATCACGGCATAAATCTCAGCAATTCTCAGATTAAAATCTCACAGCTAACAGAAGCGCTTTTGACAACCTCGAAACACACTCAAAATTTAAATCTTCCCCGAATCGAGGCAAATTTGGTGATATTCCATAGAAACCTTACGTTAAAAGCATAGTGCCTGTAGAAATTTAGCGAATACGACTATTTACATGGAACAAACGATAATAATGCATTATTTTACAAGTGAAATAACAGTTTTAATGGCAATTTAAATTAAAGACATACATTAATTTACAAAATTCGTAATAATATTATTCTTACGCAATATTGTTATATGACAAATAAAAAATGGCTTCACATGAACCGGTTCTTCTTTCATCCTACTACAAAAGAACAACCTCGGTATAAAACTTATCGTATTTTATTCGCATGCGAAATCATCGCACAGGCCACCTAGTAATACCAATTTCAGTTGAAGTAAATTTTAAATTCGTCCTTCGAAAACGTTTGACCACGGATTCAATTCGAAAGTGATAAACGTTAGTTATAGTGCAAAATGTTGAGAGGAAGAATGAATAGAAATAACATTTCTTCACATCTTCCGATTAGTTCAGTTGATAAGCTTCTGAACCCAAAGTTTTGAGTCACGAGTTCTATCCTCCCTCTTGGCAGTCGATCGTCATTTCTACATTTCGCAAAGGAAGAACACTGGTGGTAAATTCGAAAGAATGGAGGAAATATTCACTATGAAATAAAACGTTGAAAAAATTATAAAATTAATAGAAATGATAAAAAAAACTACTCAAGCCATAATATAAAGTACTTGACCTAAAACCTATAAAGAATATCAAGTGTGTATCAAGTTCCAAGACAAAAAGTTGTGAGGGAAAGTTATCAGAAATAGCTCTGACTAACATTGTTGGGGTCATTCTGTTAGTATAACAATGGGAGTCGCGTGATTATATGACACATGTTCGATCCTTGCCTGTAGCAGTGTTTCGCTATAAAGTATTAAATTTAGCTAAAAATTTAACTAACCTGGGTTTATAAAAGAAACAAAACTCAAAATATCTACTATACTTATGTACAGATAAAGAGAGCTGTCAGCATCTATGCATAGTAATTCGACAAGGAATTTTATATTTCACTATGTAGTTTTTAGATCAGAGATGATGGCCATTAGAGAGGCCCTAAGATTTGCTGAATCATCTCCATTTTAAAATATCTGGATCATGACCGAGAGCAAGAGTGTTATTCAACATCTGATGAACCGCTTATCACTGATAAAACAAGTACCGACATTCTCTTTTTCCGCTCTCACACGACGGACTCTAAATCAATAACTTTTTAGTGGATCCCGTCACATGTGGTTTTGTACGGCAACGATGAGGCCGTCCTACTAGCAAATGAGGGCTGTTTAGAGGTTTCACTTTTATTTGAAGTCCTAACTGCATTGGACCAGGCTATACTGTGTTTAGAGAAAGAGCCTCATGCTCATCACTGGTATCCGGCCAAGCGCCCTGGTCTGGCCTTGCTGTTTAGAAGTCCAAGACCAATACAGTCCCCTGGCTCGTCCTTGGAGTGGCCATACAAAAAGTATGCACTTCGAGAACTTGACAAAGGTTTTTCCCCCATGTTCTTGTTTTTATGCTCTTGCAAATCAAATCCTTCCCACATTGTGCACTGTTTAAGTATTTCCGTCGGCATGCTTGCAGGAAATCGGGATGCTGTTGCCTACCATTTGCTCACACGACCAATTTATTGCACATTCATTGACTTGGAATTATTATTCTAAGATCATGCGCAAAACTTAATGTATTATGCACTGCTAATATTGTACTGCATGTTAGTCAGTATTGAGTATCTGCATTGTGAGTTGGCATTATTTATTTCTTTGATTCAAAGCATGTATTGATTATTTGTACTTTTCTGTAAACTTGCTGTGTATAGTAGTAATAATTGTAATACTGCATTGTGTTAAACTGTAGCAAATCTGTAGTACTGTACCACTAGTGAAAGAAAATTGTTAGCCCATTTGGGTTGTGTACTTTTAAAATTAAATAAGGTAGCTGAGTGCAACAGGGAACGGGTTACTAACACAAGTTGTGTTGGGAGTTAACTTTGGACAAATAATATAGACATTGAAAGGGTTAAAGTTTAAAGATTTGTACGGCGCCTGGACAGGTATTGCTGTGTTGTCAGTTAGAAAATATGATTTGTTCATTTGGTTTTTTGTGGCTGGATTTCGGCCTGGAGGTGCTGGCGTGCTCATTTGGTGAACTTGCCTTCTGGACTAGCGTGTCCCTGATGAGCGGTTTGCTGTCGGAACGATGAGGCATCTGCATTTGTACCTTTTAAGAGAAAGCTGAGGACGGTCTTAACTTTCGGATTGTTCACACGACCAGAGCTTCATGGACCTGGTCTAACATTTTATAGTCCAGTGGGGGGGGGCTTAGAAACAGCAACAACAACAACATGTTTTATTATGTGCAAACGTACGCACCAATAATTTTGCTAAAAATGAAAGCAATTATCCAAATAAATGTACTTACTCGGGGTTGTCAGAATTAAACATAGGCGGCCGCATTATACCCATAGGAACAGCTGAAAAATACAAAAAAACAATAAAATCATTTTAAGTACAGTTAAACCTTGTTTATCTGAACTAACTGGGACCATAGGCAATCCGGATATTCCGGGTAATATGGGTAGTAAGCAAAACAAAATCCTTACTAAGCAGACTTACTATTTACTACGATAAAAAAATTTTCTAACGAAATTACATAGCATTCTTTACAAGACATTAAAAAATAAAAAAATTAATTTTCTGAGTCAATCCACGTCAACGCCCTGTAACACTCTAGTAAAGCTTTCTTAAACTCAACAAAAAGCATTTTATTACCATAATTTATTGTACAATCTATGCGGGAACTGTACATTGGATCAAACGAAAAATCGAATATTTGGCGTACTTTTAATTACGTTCTTTCTATCAAAGTTAAAAATTATTATCTATTGTGAACATTATAAAAAAAAAGTCTACAAATCTGATCTGGAGATCCGGATAAACGAGGTTTTACTGTATTTCTAAACTAATTTTCACTTCCAATATGGGCAAATCACAGCAAAATAATTGTATTTATACTTATTGTAAGTGCAATATTTTTCTTTATTTGGGGGGGGGGGGGGGTGCTACTGTAGAAAATATTAATGTACTTAAATAGCCATCGGTATTCGTCATTCGTAAATGTTTTCTACAATTCATTTTGGTTTCACCATAACAGCTGCGTTATACAGGACGATTTTTATTAAACTGACACTACTCGTAGCCATCTGTAGCGATCTATCAACCGGGTTACCACCAAATTGATAGAGGGACTAGGGACGACCTGGGAAAGAATTTCCAAGAAAAAAAGTTCCAAAAGTCGCCGATAGGGGAGGATATGGCGCTGCTGTTTTCGGTGCACCCGAGAATTTGCACAAAACGACATCAAAATGCAAATTCACGACTACGTAGTCGACAGCAGCGCCAGTAATTCGGGGTATAAAGATAAGGGTTGAATACCTAAAAGGTTGTAATAAGTAGACAAATGAATAACAAAAAAATTTCACTGGAACACCGCTTTATGCAGCAAATTCACTTCTCTCTCCTTCAATGTGACCACAGTCCTGGTGGACGACACATTGCATCCTGAACACAACGTTCTAAACGGCCAAGCGTAACATGTCACCAGGAATGTTCATCACAGTCCGGGATATGTTGGTCTTTATGGCCGCCAAGTTAGAGACTCCACCAAGATACACCTTGGACTTTAAATAACCTCACAGAAAGAAGTCACATGGATTAGGTCTGGCAGCGAGGTGGAATTGCAAGTGGATAAAAGCGACTGATGACACTTTCTTCTGTAAAATAATGGCGCAACAGATTCCGCACCGATCTTTATAGCCCAAAATACTGGCGATGCTGTCGACTATCTTCCCCTATCGGCGACTTTTGGAATTATTTTTTCTTTATGGAAACTCTTTCCTATGTCGTTCTTAGTCACTCTATCAATTTTGGTGGAATTCCGGCTGATATATCGTGCTAAAAGTGGCTCTGAGTAATGTCAGTTTAATAAAAATCACCCTGTATTTCATTATATTACGTAATAAGACCGATAATCTTTATATTCTGTGACAAAGCTTACTTATATCCTTCATCGAATTCCGCGTCAAAAATTATATACTGTTGGTACTAAAGAAGAAACATAATTTAAGATATATAGAATAAAGTGCTAAGTAATGTACTGTGTATTTCATTTCTCAAAATTTTAAATAAATTTAGATAGTTCGATCAGGGCCCGATTTTGAAAATTCTTGACTATAGGCGCAACTTGGGATGGGGGGCCCCCTAACACTGATGTGGGCGTAAAATTTCCAAAATTGACATACACAAAAAGAATAATTATGAATCATTGTGAAAGTACCATTTTGCTAAGAATTGGATATTTGAAGTGTAGAAGCCTAGAACATTATCAACTAACAAAAAGCAACAATACAACATATTAACTTCATCATTAAAACACCAATACAATGCAACCAGAAAAACTTAATAATCCTTTATATACACTATAACATACATATGATGAACCTAACAATCAAATTTGAAAGGATGTATAAAAAAAATTGCTATTAAAAAAAGGTAAAATTAAAAAAATTTGAATTGGGATTTTTTTTTAAATAAAAATTTTGGGGGGCCCCTAGGCCTGGGCCTACTGGGCCTAATGGAAAATCAGGGCCTGAGTTCGATTTTAAAACTAAAATTTTGAGTTGTTATTTAAAGTGACTATAGTGAATGAAAAATTATGATAAAATATTTTTTGTCATAAGTTATTAAAAACTATTAACGTGAGTTATTTTTCATTTCTGACTTTACCATTGTATAGGCCACGTTTAAACATATAGGACCACATAAAAATAGATACTGATAAAGATACTGATAAAGATTACAAAATAGATACTGATAAAGTATCATATTTATTTTAAATAAATATCCATATATATAAAACGCGTAGGTATGCGGCACAAAAATCGACGATATTTCTATATTCCGATTGGCAATGGATGCAACTACCAGATGTGAACATTAACGGCCGTCCGCAATTTGCAACCGCGTGTCATCATGGATCTAAACACTGAAATCAGGAATGCTCGAAAGCGAGCTACACGACCAAGTGAAAATTCGGAACAGTCTCAAGAAAGAAAGCGAAGAATAAATAATTCATTAAGAGAGAGGCGGGAAAGAGATAGCATATATGATCGCGAGGTTAGGCTTAGGGCCTGATTCACGACAAACGCCAGCGACTCGCAGTCCGCAAGCCGCAAGGGAGGGAGATCTGCGAATGAAAAGCGAAAGACACCTTGGAAGCCATTCACGACAAACAATTTCCGCCAGCCGCATCCACTGACGTCACGCTGTCAAAACGAACCGAATCTTTCGATAACTCGGAGTGATAATCGAGGTACAATCGATTTTCATCGGATATCAGCCAATGAGAACGCTTTTAGCGTGTCTGAGTTACCGCGTATGTCTATCAAAACAACTGTCTTTTGAAGTGTTTGTTGTTCAAACGCTTGTGTCATTTCGCGTGTGTTAATAGTTCAAATTCAATTTTATAGAATAATCTCACGGCTTTTTACCTGCACCGCATTGGCGTTGCATCCTCTCCTGACTACCACCTTTATTCTGCTGGGGAATTTATGGATTTCAATCACCTTTTAACGTGATCCTCTCTTCAAAACAAGTACTTTTCAGTCACAGATTTTTGAAATAGATATCACCTCTACTGAGTTACCAGTGGGGAATTATGGTGAATGTACTTTTCCCCAACATAGGATAAAAAAAAGTCTAGTATCATATAAATGACACTAGTTTTAGAATTACTTCAAATGCTACAAAAATTTAAGTTCCCTGAAGTTTCACTGTTCTATTATAGATATTATTTATTATCTTGAAAATTACTTTTAGTGAAACAGATAGTAATCTTACTCGTATTGTGCAGTAAAAGCCATGTTTGTTAAAAAAGGTATATGTTAAAACTATTGAAGATGCTCAAAATAATGTATACATGACAAGCCTTTTAACAATAACGAAATAAAAGTTTAATTATCCTAACAAAATTGACAATGATCATGTTTCAAATGTCCAAACAACAAATAATTCTTTAATTTTTATTTGCATGTTACTGATTTTTTTCCAAAACTGTTCATATATTTCTTTCTTTGCTGATTAGTTTAGTTTTTGGTTTTAGATAAATATTCTACTAAGCTATTTTTGTATGAAGTTCACCATTTCTTTGTTTTGTTGATTACACGCCAAAATATTTAAAAAGTGCATATTCACATTTTCGTTATATAAATATTTATATTTAGGAAATTTTGGTGTTTATTGGTTTTTCCACAATACCATATGCTCCGGAAGCCTGTTTAATATTTCAATTATGCTTATCTTTTGACTAAACTGAATACAGAATATCTCGCAACATAGACATGGGCAATTCTGCCTAATACATGCACTCATATAATTTCAATGTACATTGCATTATTATGTCACCAATGACACAAATTTAAGGAAATTTGAATTTTTGTATAGCAGGAATATAGGCTAAAGTAGCCAGCCGATTTCTTTTCACATGAAAATTTATCTTTTTGTATTGCAGGTATGCTCATATCATACCAGGTGGTGGTGGGTATTAATACGAATAACACATTTTTCTTTTTGTTGTTTTGTGGGGGGGGGGACTTCAAATTAATAGTGCCTCTTATGAAAATTCTCCCTCTCAGTCAATCAATTCAAAGCCGCCTGTCTGGTGGACGGATGGCCCGAGCATAGCCAGGCTAGTCTATAATAATATAATACAATGTATGTCAACATCTTAAAATGTTAAAATGTCATATTAAAATTGTGACAAAGAAATGTTAAAAATTGATAATACAAAACACCAGTTCAAGTGTGAAAAAACTATTTAATAATTAACAAAAAATTAAATTTATAAATTTTACACAAACAACTCTCGGGGAGCACTGCTCTTCCAAATAGAGGAGTCATGAGTGCTCCCAGGCCATCTTGCTACGACATCCAATATCTTCATGTTATAATCACATACCTGAAATAAAAGAAATATAAGATTTAATATTTTGAATGTTTTAAGATTGAAAAGAACACAACACCTTTTTCTCTTTTTCCTCAGTGTATATGAAACAGTATTTTTTTTGTGACAAGCACTTTTGTGGTGTACAAAGATGAGTTTTCGGACACTAGCCAATTCTAAATGATCTTTGAGTCATTTTGGTCTGAAAGTAAACTTTAAAATATGTGTTGTAATAATACAAATATAGAACAGTGTACACTTTTAAATGATGATTCAGAAAATGAGAAGGGTGCTAGAATGTATGGAATTAATATCAGTCCAAATGCATAAGTTTAAACATATTTTTGCTTGGGAGATATGCAATTCCATATGTGACGAAAAGGTATGAAGAAATATCTTTGGTGTAGGGTTAGTATGGAATGTAAGCAGCCCTAAAATATTAGGTGACGAAAAATGTTGAAATAATCTCCCTGTATGTATGTACTCAAGTTGGATAACTGCACAATATTCCTAATACAGTGGACGCTCGTTAATTCGAACTAATCCAAAGGCCCCAATAAACTTGTATTGTGATTAATGTTAAAAATCTCATTAATTCGAACTAAATTTTTATCACTTCAGTTAATTCGAACTAAAAATTTGACAAATTAGATGAGAATGCAGAAACTGTTAAGCATCCTAATGATCAAGTCATAATGGACCCTATTAAAACTCTGAAAGCATTTATTCAGATGGAACCTTCCTCTGAAAATGAATTGAAATGTTTACTTCAAATCGAGAAGCTGGCTGAACAATGTAAACATCATAAACAAAACCAAACATCCATTTTACAATTTTTCCTAAAAGTGTAATTCATATTTTTAATTAAAGTTTACTTTCTGCTTCATTTTATAATTAAGGTAAATCTGTATTGCTTTTTAATATGTTTAATTTTAGATAGCATAGTATAATATGTTTTCTGGGGTTATACATACTAGGAGATTTTTCTACTTCAGTGATACACTTTTAAAGTTATATATTTTCTCTTAACATCTGATAATTCGAACTTTTTTCTGTGAACCTTTGAGTTTGAATTAACGAGCATCCACTGTATATTATTCAGTATTATTATCAATAGAATAATCCAATAAAGACAAACGCAAGTAAATTTTCCTTCGCATATCAACACTATTCCAAGACCAGTTTCATGCTTTTTAGTGCTCATCAGTTGTTTTTCTCCCCCCCCCCTCCCGCCCCTGTAAGTACTCTTATGGGCACCTATAGTTATACACTGACTGAAATATGTGAAATGCACCATCACTTTTTAATAGTTTAAGATAAACAGGCTCTACTTACCATTTGCACATTTATTGAGTATTTGCTTTTCCTGTTAATGAAAACAAATCAATCAAAATATTGGTTTGATGATGTTCACATGTGTGCAGGCAACAGCACCTACAAAATTTGGAAATCCAGTGTTTAAATAGAAGTTTTCTTTTGTTTGCAGCTGCTCATTACTTTTCTGCGGAAACTGTACATGATTTTTTAAAATTTTACATACAGCTTTTGTAAATTTGTTTACATTTCTTGAAAGAGTTGGCTGCAATTTTTGGGAAAAGTTTGTGCTTGAAACAGCACTTTGAAAACTTCCTGTTCCCAAGACCTGTAGGCTGCTGAGGACCTATATAAACAATACAAGTATATAAGTAAAGCTATTTAAGCCACATGATATAGTTATTACAAATAACCATTGTTTCACAAACCGATCATATACACAGCATTACATATATTAGTATTCTTACATTAATCTGATCATAGGGAAATTATAGAGTAAGAATGAAAAACATAGTAACAGTTTATAAAGGGTCAATACACCTTTACCCAATACTAAACATTTGACTCAGCTTTGAGATTAAAAAAAATCAATACATCTAAAGACCTAAAATGCCCTATCCAATGACATAAAATTCTAAAAATCAATTTTTGGACCATTTTAAAAGGTGTACTGTCCCCTTTACAAAATTATTTTATAATTAATATGCTTAAAACTGGAAGTATAAGAATCAAAACATTGAACATACCTGCATTTCTATTGAATAACCGCCGTGTTTAGACTGCAAATGTGGTCTCAGTTCCATCCGTGACAAAGGAACTCATTTTCATTCATTTGAAATGGATCGTCTCGATCGTGGAATCTCCATTCATTTTTTAATCATATATTAATTCGCCGCCGCTGAAGCCTACCGATTGCTATAACGTCCGCCATTGCTGTTTATCCTTCGCTTGCGAGACCTACGTAGCGTCCGCAAGCAGTGAACTTAAGTTGCGGGAGAAAACGTTCTGCGCGTTTGTCGTGAATGGGAAATTGTCTTCGCACCGCAAGTTTGCGGAAGAAAATAGGATTGCGGGAGAAAAGTGTTTGTCGTGAATCAGGCCCTTAATCCTCACTGACATAGCAACCGATAGCCAGTAATAGTTAATTTTCTACACTTTTTTCGTACTTGCTGAATGTTTGCTCCATTTATTGAAGAAATTTTCCCAACAATTTATTATTTGATATGATTAAGTGTAGATATCTGAATTGTGAATAATATTGCATACAGAGAATGATGTAATCCACGTTATTTTAGTACTTGCTGGATTTTTACACCATTTTTTAAGGGGACAGTGGACTTTCAAAATTGTGAAAATTGTCCAAAAATTCCATTTTTTTATTTTATTGAATTGTGAAACTACGGACGGGTTGGAATATGTTGCAAAAAGAATTTTTAATTTCTGTGATTATTTTCCTAGTTATAGGCATTTTTATTTAATTTAGATATTATGTGGTTACTAATAGCAATAACTTTAAATGTGTTTTTCTCAAAATAAAAATTTTCATGTCATACGAATATTCAAACTGCTCCATGCACATTTCTAATTATCGTATTGCTTTGAAATTTAAATTTCATATACTTAACTGTATATCAAATAAATCTTATTGAAAAAAATTATGCTTCGTAGCTCAGAATTTCTAAAGTTTGTACTTGAAAAGATGATTTATAGGTATTTTGCGTAATAAAAAGGGTGTTTTCACTATTATTATTTTTTTCTCTTTATATTTTTAATGAAGGCTTAAAATAAGCAATAAGTTTCATTGTTAGTTCTATAAGGTATCCTGTAAATAAAAATTGCCATATTATATGAAAAAGAAATGCGCATGGAACAAATTTCAAGCAAATCCATTCAAAACAAAAAAAGTTAGGTTTGAAGGTCCACTGTCCCCTTAAGTGAAAAATTTTTTTCTCCAACAATTTCTTATTTGATGTAATGATAAAGTGTTGATATCTCAATTTTGAAAAATAGTACATTAAAAGAGGTATGTAATTTTTAACATCATTGGTGTTGGGTTTCTCAGTCTTATCTTTAACTCTGTTCTGAAGTAATGGGAATTCACATTTTTTAATCACGATGTTTTAGAATCAGCCTTCAAGAGAATACCCGTTAACAACGTATATTTATGATGACAGGTAATGGTAACCTTTTTTACATATATTACTTTCAGTCGAGTTGTTTTGCAAAAGAAAATATAAAACTAAAAGTGACCATGCTGGTCACGCAGCAGCTGAGTTCATATGAATAATAATTTTCATATTAATTTTCTAAATTCACATATTTTTAATGTTTTAATTATATTTTTTACATGTTAAAAATATGTGTTTCGATATTGTGAAATAAAGTATCAAACAGCTCCTTTTTTAGTGATATATTCTCTTTTATTAACATTTTCCTATTTTTTTTAATTTCGCTTCTACTAAAAATTTTTCGTTGGGAGGTCAAGTGATTTTTTATTCAAAGACAGTGGATCTCGGTCAAAAATAAGTTTACACATCACTGATATAGTCTATACGAAATCTGAGATTAACGTAATTCGTTTTACAATATATATTTAAGATGGAATAATATAGGATTGAAGCAAGTTATCATGGAGCTTCTAAAATAAATTAAAACAACAATGAACAGTCTAGAAGTTTCTAATTGCACAGATGACGAGTTAACCTGTCACTACCTGCACTATAAATATAAATATAAATATAAACATAAATATAAATATATATATATATATATATATATATATATATATAAACTGCCCGAAATAAATACATATCCTTCGCTAGCATATGTTTATATTTTATTTCACAGGAAGAAAATGTTAAATATACCAACCAAGAGCATTTTTAGTGGCGAAATAGTTTCCACTTGATTGCAAAGGTCCTTTGTAAATGCTAAAAATATTAAAGAGAATGCGTTAAAATAAAATAATATTTTGAAAATTTTACATTTTCTTAAATGAATTTATATTCATATTAAATACACAGTATTGTGTCAAAACATTTATAATTTGTAGAAAATAATTTTTTTTTCTCTTTGCATATAATTTAAATTTGCTAATAACAATGCATAATTTTAAGTAGTTAAATGTCATACATTTAAAATTATCTGCTTTCATAGCCAGATATTAAAATAAAATAATATAAGAAAAATATATTTTTACCGTCTTCAACCTGTATAAAATAGAGTTTAATTAAAGTTTTAGTTTGCAGTTATAAGTAATAATAATTTAAATAGATTAACAGGAATTTCTGTCTATGAAATTATGAATTAAAAATAAATCTTTGTTCTGCCTATTTAACAGCAATTATCTCTGAATTTCAAATGTCATAACATTAGAGAAGATTTAATCTTCTAAATGTTACCCATATTTTTAATCCTTAAAAATAGAATTATTAATATTTAATTGAATCTTTTGATGAAACTTTACTCATACAGTAACAAATATTTCATCAATATAGTAAAAAAAATTAGCTGCAATCTTCATATAACACTTTGGCAAATTTTATTAATAATGTAAGGATAAATATAATACGTATACATACAGGGTGGTTATAATTAAAGTTCCACTTTTAAATGGTCATAAAAGAAAATCTACTGGACCAAATATTATCAAACTTAATAATAGTTTAAAGGAGATCATGGGAATTTCTTTTCCACCAAAAAAAAGTTTAAAAACTCACCATCAGGGAGGAAATGGCGCTGTATGCAATATTGTTAAACGAAATAAGACATGAAGACATCGGTTTAAAATGTGTTTAATTGTTTCTGAAACGTGTTACAAAGCATGTTCAATGTGGCCGACACCATTTTCCGAAAGCAAGTTAAATCGCATTACTGGATTCTCAACAGTAGCTGTTAGCATATCAGGAGGAATGTTACGAACATGTCGGTGTATCGCGTCTTTCAATTCCGCCAAATTCATTAGATTATCACCATAAACATTGCTTTTGGGATAACCCCATAGCCAAGACTTTTATCTGGAAAATCAAAGGAAGTGTAAAGCGCATCTGCATAAATCATTTCCTCCTTCCTGCCGTAAGCCAATTACAAGCCATTGCGGTTTTGCATTGTAATAACCCAACTGGGGTTATTAGGCAGTGATCGTATGGCTAGTAATTAATGTCGCGTTGCGACCAAATCTGTTTCAGCACCCAACTAAGAAAAGGGTTACAACTCTCAGGAAAGACACACTTATTACATATATACAATTTATTTACACACATGTATTTACAGATTCATTAAATAGCATCATGCTAAATTCTCAACCTTATCCAAACACAGAATCAATCAATATATATATATATATATATATATATATATATATATATATATATATATATATATATATATATATATATATATATATATATATATATATATATAAGTGTATTCAATTATAATTATAAAACATGTTATTCTTCACAACTTAGGCAATGCCAACCCTTGTGGGGTAAGTGGCGAGTATGTAATAAGTAAGGGGATGTGATATGAATATATTTAACATCAATGCTCATCCATGGCTGCCGGTACTGTCGATTACTTTCTTTTCATCACTGGTACTCGAACCAATTCGTGGTATGTTAGCTAGTCCTTGCACACTAAGTTCATCAACTGAGTCCTATATTTCGATACGGCGACGTTCTGGATCTCATACTAAAAAAGAATTCTGGATATCAAAAGTCGATGATCCTTCTGTAGTATTCCTCGGATACTCTATGTAGATATGCGGGTCCGACAGCATTGGTCCTCGATCGTCATCACGTTCCTCTCGGCACCTCGAAGTAAGTAACGTTCCGTCACTCTGTCAATTGGCTCCGGATTAGCATTTCGGAGACTCGGTATGTGCTCGTTCATGTAGTGGCTATGCGGTAGTACTCTCATGCCATTGTTTCCATTCCTTTGGCATAAAGTCGACTTCGTCGTGATTTGCGAACCTTCGCTGGGCATTCAATCTTTTTGTAGTATTTTTAGGATTCTCGGCAGCCCTGTAGTAGCTTAGATTATTTTTCTTATATTTTTTAGTAAAGGGGCTCTCTCTAAAATGCTTCACATCAGGTATATATATTTCTTTTCTATTTTTGTGATTGGTTCTTGCCTTCTTGCCTTCCTATTCGCTCGCCCCACCCCTTAATTGAGCTGGGGGACGAGCAACCCTGTTCATAGGTTCCATCATGTTTTATTTTTTTACTCGCATTGGCTGCTTCTTAAATGTATCTTGCATTTTAATTAATTTGGACGCATATCCTTGTCTGGGAAACTTCTCCCGGAACAACCACTTGCTTTTTGACCCTTGACATTAAATTTATTATTGCTGATTCTTAATTTTGAAGTTTTATGGCCCGTGTTGTTCAACGCGCAGCCAAACGTCATTCATTGACGCCGTAAAGCGTCGTAGCCATAAATTCGGCTGTCACCTTCGGCTGGGTGGTCTCCTATCAATTTAGATCACCGCACTTTCACATTCCGCTTATTACATGCATAACCCCACGAACAGTTTCGTTTTAGAAACGATAAAAAACGTTTTAAACCGATATCTTCATGTCTTAGGGCTGAATTCAGGCTTCAAAATTCACAAATTAGCGATCTGTAAGAAAACTATTTCCGGAATGCGCACGTTTTAAATGGTAATTTTGTTTACGTCAATGCTTCTTAAGGGTATACAAAATGTTAAACCCGTTTAACAAAAGGTTAAGTTAGATACCGACCCTTATTACGTTTAACAATATTGCATACGGCACCATTTCCCCCCTGGTTGGGAGTTTTTGAACTTTTTTTTTTTTTTTTTGCTGAAAAGAAATTCCCATTTCTTTAAACTGTTACCAAGTTTGATAACATTTGGTCCAGTGGTTTTCCTTTTATGACCATTTCAAACTGGAACTTTAATTATCACCACCCTGTATATATATATATATATAATTTTAAACACTCAGAATCTCTAGAAACAATTTTTTCCCTGTATACAGTAAAATAAATGAGAGGTAAACAACTTACTTATCCACCAACTGCTTATGCTCTTCAACAGGACTGTTTAATTTTTGAATTTCGTTATAGACCAAAAAACGACTCATCTTTAACATGTTTTTCAAGAGGCTTTCAGTGGATAATTCAAGCTGTACACACAGAAATCAGTAAATAATCTATAAGGTCGATTCAGTGAGTTTATTATACATAATACAAGAAAGAGTAAAATTTATCAAATGTCAGAATAGAATTTTTGAAAAAAATTATTCCTACTTTTGCGTAAAATGTTTCCACATAATCTGAGTTTAGCATGTGGCGGGGATAGCCGACCTCTGTTTTCATAGCCAGCACCTGATAATGATATATAAAACGCTTCAGTGTTATTGACTGATACATTTTTTGTAGTTAGATCCTATCACTTGCGTTAGGTTAAGCTAGACTTAACAATTTGCCTTTAAGAACTATTTTGCAGTATTATCTGATGCCATTTTTCAGTAGTCTAGCAGAAAGACTGGGAAAGTTATTAAAGCTGCTGTGTACTAACCCTACAGGATTCGCTCACCTCAATGTTCACCCATGAAGAAAATGTGTCTACTATTTAGACTAACATAAATGCTGATAATCCCAATAAAATTGTATTTTTAGATAGCCTTAACTTTTTTGCACCTTGCAACAGGATTCATTTTATAAATTTCGTCCACCAAAGGAACTTATGAGCGTTTAAAAGACATTATACCAGACTTTTTCCACGAATATTTTATATTTTAAAATATTATTTAAATTTTTTTAAACGAAAAATGCCCGAAGGTGTAAAGTTTCTTTCTCTATTACGGGGTACAATTTTTTGTTTAAATCTTTAAACCAAGTCCGCAATCCTTGGACAAATTTTCACCATAGGTTAATAATTAGGTCAGCGAATCCAATAGGGTTAGTACACAGCAGCCTTAAGGAGATAGGACGAAGAATTTACCTTACCGTACCTATATAGAAATGGTAGATCTTGGAAGCTTTCAAGTTTCAATTTGGCAGAGGACAGAGTAAGGGAATCTGACAAGTGTGTGATATTCAAGAAATGTATGCCCTTGGAATTCAAAGCGACAGGTAATTAAATTAATTTTTAGAGATAATCGAGGACTTTTTACCAGTTGTTTTCTATTGTCTAGTTAAAGTAAATTTTTCAGGATCAATGTCAGTACATGTCGTAGCAATCCGCAATCGTTATTTATCTCAGAAATGAGGGGGTGAGAAGCTAAGGGGTACAGGGGACTTTTTAAACAAAAATAGAGTTACGTGCAGTTATGGACAGTTAATAATTGAAGGTCAATATTCTATACTCAATATTCAAGGGATATACACTAGAACCATAATATAAGCACTATACAGACTTGAGAATTTCAGAGAATTTATGAAGAAAATTTATTAAACTTTAAACTGTGTTTTCCCAAAATGATGGAATTGTCACTTGTACTTCTCACCCCCTTGGCTTCTCACCCCCTCAAATATCAAGAAAGATGCATGAGTACATGGTGGTCAATAAATGTTTTTGTGTCATAATATTGTTACTCAAGTCGACAGATGGCATTTTAAAAAGTATAGTGAAAGTTACGTTTAAGCCTGAATTCGCTGCGTTATTTCATAACGATGAAGCAATGGAAGAACAACCTAAATTTCAATTCTGAGTGTTTAATAAGTTCAGAATAATATTGTTTCATAAGTGTTCGGCAATTCTTGTTTGGCTTCAAAAATATAAAAAATATGGATTATACATTATGGTCAATAAATCTTTATCCGTTACAAGGTTTTTGTGTTACAAGTTGCGTCATCAGGTAATATCATTTCTGAAAATATAATAAGTTAAATCCTGCGTAGGAAGCGTTATTTCAAAACGATGAAGCAGTAATAACAAAGCTAAACTTTCAACATGCAAATGGTAGAAACAAACACGACCAGGGTTCTATCCTAGGAGAAAATAACGCAATATTGTCTAGAACAAGTCTAATCTATATATAAAACGCGTAGGTATGCGGCACAAAAATCAACGATATTTCTACACTCCGAATGGCAACGGCTGCAACTACCAGATGCAAACATTAGCGGCCAACCACGTCTGTGTAGCGGCTCGATGATAGCAGGTAATTTGGTACAATTTAATTGCTGCATTTTACTCGTGAATAATTTTAATTTATTCATGAGATAATTTTAATTTATTAATTTGTACCATCGGTGTTTCTAAATGTATGTTAGAGGCCAAACTTTTGACAAAATATGTTTAGACCTATCAAATCTAATGTTTAGACCTATCAAATCTAATGTTTAGCCATGGACAGTTGTATGTAAGTTTATTTAGAGTCCGTTCTTTTGATTCTGTCAGTGTATTATCTCCTACTTCTGAAATACTCAACTGTGTATATCAAGTTTTAGGGATATCATAGTAAAATATAGAGTTAATTATCTACATTTTTTTGATTACTTGCTGAATTTTTACTCCATTTTATAAGGGAAGAAATTTTCCCAACAATTTTTTATTTGATATGATTAAGTGTAGATATCTGAATTGTGAACAATAGTACATACAGAGGGTGATGTAATCCAAGCTATATTTTAGTACTTACTGAATTTTTACTCTTTTGTTTTAAGTGAAACAAAATTTTCTCCAGTAATTTTTTATTTGATGTAATGATGAAGTGTAGATATCTTAGTTTTCAAAAATATTACTTACTGAGAGAGATGTAATTTTTTTTTAAATCTTTGTTGTTGGGTTTCTCAGTCTTATCTTTACTCTGTTCTAAAGTACTGGAAATTCACATTTTTTTTAATCACGATGTTTTAGAATCAGCCTTATAGATAATTTTGCAATGATTATAAATTTTTTGGGTGAGATCCCACTACCACTTAACAACGTATATTTATGATGACAGGTAATGGTAACATTCCTTATATATGTTTCTTTCAGTTGAGTTGTTTTCTAAAGAAAATATGAAACTAAAAGCGACCATGCTGGTCGCGCAACGGCTAGTCTCCTAAACTTGCTGCTTGTGTCTAAGATAAAACTGTTTGTTTCTCAAAATAACCGGATCGCATAGAAATTTTCTCATCTAATTTCTGGGATTATTTTGATAAAAAGTATGATAAAGGTTTTTCTGCTATGAAAACAAAATTGTTTTTCCTGAATGTCGAACATATTTTTTGTACGCAGACAAGATAACAGTTGCTGTTTACTTTTCAAATAAATGTCACACATGAGATAAGATACAATTTTACGGATTCATTATGAGATTCCGCTTGATAACAATTATCAATTTTATATTTGTACCTTTTCTATAGTCACATTTTTCGATTCTTCATCTAGCCAGGACGTCGAACTTATTATATCTATGAATGTATTCTTCAGAGAAGCCACCATTGTTTTCGCCTGAAAGTGAAATTTATCTTTTAATAATATTACTTTAAAACTTTACGATATCTCAGTTATCAAATAACTCTTTTTAATCTAAAATTATGCAAAGAAGTGTACGCGACATATGCCTGATGACTTATCTTCTGTATTGTATTCGAATGAAAATTGCTTTATGATGTTTATTTCAATATATTATGATATATCTAACTACTGTTTTTTTTTGTTTATAATAAATGTACATTATTCCTGGTTTTCAAGCTGTCATTTGCTTGTATTTTTCCAGATAATTTTGTTCTCTATCATAGCTGCATCTGCAAATCATCATCGTCTTTCATTACCATGCTATGGGGAACGTCTACATATCTACATTTCCTGTTATTGATTTGATTTTTAAATGATTAGACCTATTGCAGGCGTAACACGTTCGTTTTGTATCAGTGTACCGAAATTTCAAAACCTGATACGATGTGAAGTAATACCCCCACGATGGCCTAACGTTGAGCCGTCACGTGGTCGAACGCTGCGTCGTTCGAATGGGACGTCGGCAGAGACGCTCCAGCTTAGACGGTCTAGAACGGACGTAGTTTGATACGGGACACAAGTTCCCATTTAGAACGAGCTCTATGCTCCAATTATTGATTAGGGTTTTAAGCCCCTGTAAATATGTAAATACGAGTTAGCAATTAAAATCACTTATAGATGAGCAGTCTTCTTTTATCGAATTTGTTATTTAACACGCTGAACCACCGAATAGTTTTGAAACGCAGTTGCGCGATATACTATAAAGAACACAATCCACACTTGTCTCATCGCGATACAAATATTGACGTCCTGATGGAATACGGGTAGGTGCGTGCCCTTAGGTCCAATGAAAAATTTTCAGATATCTTTGTAGCCAAATTTCATATCAAGATATGGAAGAAAGTTTACCAGGTCGTAAATTATAGAAAGTTATCATCCACGGGGATGTAATTAAGGTCAGTTTCCGATCGCGTTTTAACCACTACTCATTTTTCAGGCCAACGACATAAAACTTCGGTCTCAATTGCTTATAACTTAGGATTATGTTCCTCCATAACGGCCCTCCAGAAAGCAATATTTCAGATGTCCTGCGTCGCAAGTTATAATTTTAGCAGCGCGCCAAACCCAGTCTGTATCGCTTGGGCAGTAAACAGTAAACAGTTAAACAGAAAGTTAAACAGTTAAACACTTTTTTTTTGCTGTTGTTTTTTTGTTTAAATTTTTCTTTTTCATATTCGTGTGCATGGCCCCTGCCATTGGAAATAAATATATATATATATACGTGTATATATATAAATATATATACATATGTACAAATATATAGATACATATTTACATTACACATACATACATATATACATACAAAAGAGGTAAGCAGCGATAAGTAATCCTACGTTAATAAATAATCCAACAGATATAGATCAAAAAATTATACTAAAATAGACAAAAAACAAACAGAAATCAAGAACTCTGGTCATCCACGCACCAACGGCAAGATTCTGTATAAGTGCCGGAACTGAACCATAAAACGACAGAGGTAATCGACAGGTCTTGTCATCAGGGAGTCTAACCATGTCAATTACCTCAAGGGGAACTTTCTGAATAGGATGCAGGTAAGCCCAAAAGACATCCCAAAGCCCCGAGTCCCCCAAAGAAGCAATTAGAAGCCTACGTTAATAACCTGCGGTAGTTTCCTTAGAAGAGACTACCTGAAATTTGTTTTAAATTTTATTTATATGCTAATTTTATACGAGCATTTCAATGATTTTCGCCATGAATTTATGTTATGCATAACAGCCCTTCCCAAACATCCTAAGTGACTATAACGGTTGTCTGCTGGGACCGAAATCGAAACTGGGTCCTTGGGAGACGGATATTCATCTACTTAATCATCATCCATAGGTGACGTGAAATCTGATTTTCAATCTCTTTATTGCTTGGTAAATAAAAAAATCTATCGTTTGAAGAGCAACTAAATGTTTCCCAGAATCACTGTGATCTAGTGGGATGCGTATTATATACTTATGTCTACCTGTCAGGAACATCTAACAAACATTTTAAAACTTTGATCCTTGAATGTAATCGACTAAAATACCATATTCCAGGTACAAAATTGTACATAATTTTATGCAAGCAAACGTTTAATAACATCCAGAGATCCTGTATTTATCACACCAATTTAGATATCCGTCATTCACAATGGCATACATAATTCATTTGTGGGCCTGAAGTAGCCTAGCGGTACGCGTCGGCTTTCGGTACTGAGGTTGCTCTATCGAATCTCCACAAGTGCCATTAAATACCTCCCTGTCTAGGTCTGATATGGACACGTTGAATCCGCATACCGAAAAGTCTCTCTATTAGGTCAGAGAGGATGGGAGAGGATAAGATCCCCCCCCCCCAGATGTGGGGGATCGGTCAAAATTGAGGTGGTACCTGGCTAAATCGGACTCCGACCCTTATGGTACCATTATAAACCGAAGCTGTACCCCTCAGCCCACTAATCTCTATGGACCTGGTCTGGAATACTTCTGACCAGGGGCATTAGATACAACAACAACAATAATTAATTTGTCTAATTTACCTATCCTGCAACTAAACACGAAAAATGAATGGATAAATGAATAAATTAAAACCTTGTAAATTTGAGACTTATAGGAGTTCACACTAGGATTTAAAAGGGTAATAAATGAGTTGGAATAGTTCACTCGAATAATTCAGTCAAGCAAATTTATTTACCTTCTGCTCCACCTCAAGTGGATATCCATTTTTGGCATAGTAAGCAGCCATGGCATTGCCAAACCACGAGCCGACCAGGCTGACACATCCTTTCCACCGGGAAGTGTAGGTCTTCAGCTTCGAATTTCTGAGCTCGGGAGTGAGTAGGGTGTAGTCCTGGAAGATCTGGCGGAAGGGCATGCTCATAAAGGACATGTAGTTGAGGACGAACTTCCACGACATGTAGTTCGCAAGGGTCCTTTCAGAGAAAAATCCTGTACTTCGATTATTTCGCACTTAAATTAAATTTGTCACTGAAATTAAATCTAGTCCTTTTGCAAAAAATCGCCACCGAGTAGGAAACGGTTTTCGAACGACGGTGACTGAACTCAGTAGATGACTGCAGGAAATTCATAAAGAACGTGCAATGAAATATTTCCAAGTATGTCCTGCCGTGAGCGGTTGAGCTTCCATAACTTATTACTAAACCCAACAGGTCTGGAGGAACATTAGCATAGCAACGAATAATTATATTCCCTAAAATATAAAGTTGATATACTTGTGATTCTGATAATCATCTGTCTTCTCTTTAGCTAGCTGGGATTAAATATTGAAATTGAACCAACTATTGAATGCTTCATGGCAGTTTTTGTTGAGAGCGTAATGTCATGGTCAAAAAAAATGAATTGATAATCATACTTGAATTCTTCATGGAAGTTTTTTCAAAGGGTTTAACCGACATCGTAAATCTTTAATGACATCGGTTTAATGATATCGTAAAAACTCAATTTAAGAACTGCCAGGAAATTTTTCAAGACATTCTTTGCAAAAGGTCAAATAACACCACAAAAAATTTTAATTTATTTTAGAGAGTCTTTAAGAAAAGAGTCTTTAAGGAACATTGGTGTCGTGTATGTATATTTTGTGGAGTTATGGCAGACGTTGATATGTCCGAAAAATCCAGTTTTATGTTTTAAGGTGATATGCCACACTTAAAATTGGTTCTTTAATGTGACAAAAGCTGATACGTGGAATTAGGAAATAATACTAAGTTATTCGTATTTACAAATGCAGTTATGTATAAAAGAGTTTTGTCTCAACCTTACCCCAAAATTTTAGTCCCTAATTGAAAATTTTCTTTGAAGACCAGCCATATGCTTGAGGTTGAATATGAGTATTAACTAAAGAATAGTTATTGAAAAAAATAATTGGACGATTCTAAATTTCACAGTGAAAGTTACTTTTTTAATATGCCGAAAACATGAAAAAAAATGACTTATCAACATCTGCCATAACGCCACAGATACGTGGGATTTTTCTTTTTCAGGTAGGATGGTAGCACGTGTCTTCTTTGTCCACCACCCCAAAGCACTATTTGGACTTCTTTTTATTTGAGAAATAAGAATTATGAGCTAAACGAAAAGGATTTCACCGTAACAAAAGAAAAGGAAGAACAGCATCTGATGTCCCCAAATCCAGGTAAACCAGAAGGTTTAAGTCTGACTTTGGCTCACACTGCTCGGGTAGATTTAGGTGGGCGAATTGGAATGGCCATCGCGTCTAGAGTAAGGGGCTGTTCACATAGGAGTCCGTTGCGTTGCGTTAAGGAAAAGATGACGTTGAGACGAAAATAAACCAATCATAGGCGTCTAAACGATTAGCAATGAAATTTTTAACGTCTATGATTGGTTTATTTTCGTCTCAACGTCATCTTTTCCTTAACGCTACGCAAAGGACTCCTATGTGAACAGGCCCTAACCCTACGGGGAATAAATTTCCGACGTACCTACATCAGCTACTCCGTCAAGTGACATATCCCTACACTTGATGAGGAATTATAGAAAGACCTGGGATGGGATTCAGTTGTTTTCAAGATTTTCATTTCTAAAGTTTATGGATTTCTGAGCTTGAAAAAAAAATGCAATGCAGGCTGTATAAACACGATTCAGAGGATCCTATGGGACGCGAATACTCGGTCAATAACTTGAAAGTACTTGGATTAACGTACATGATCTAAAGCGAAAAGATCAGAAGGAGTAAGAAACAATAGCACAGAAAGGAAATCTCAAAAGGAAATTTAAAGTTTAGACCTGGGTTACACTATGTTTCGATGTTGGTTGGACGGGTATAAAATATATTGATTTATGAAGAACATCTCTTTAAGACGGGTCAGAATCAGACAAAAGTTTTAAACCGTTGAGGACACTGAAAGAAATTAATAATGTCAAATAATTCATGTATTCTTTAGACTTCATACACTTTCTTATTCCTGTAGGCAAGTTAAAAATGAACGAAAATTTAACTAAACATAATAAAAGTTAGTTTGTTTGTCTTAATCATTTCACAAAATTTTTACAATTAACTGGAAGATGTTTTTATCGTTTGAATCCTATTTTATGCTTGCTGTTTTATGTTATAGTAATGTGAACTTTACTAATATGAAGATAGTATGTATCACAGTGTCCTGTAATTTCGTGACTAAAGAGAAATTTAATTACATATATCTTACGGTAAGTAATGGAACATATCATGTTTTGACATTCATAATCGTCATGCATTAATTTATATTTAATGTGCAACCGTTCATTACGCTGCAGTTTGGCTCATTATGTTGTCATTCATTAGCATCTGTATCGATTACTGTAGCTAGGACAGTTATTTAAAGATAGAAAGTTAATAACCTTGGTGGAGTATTCGACAGCAGAGTTCCGAGTTGCGTGAAATAATCTCGACAGTGAACCATAACAAACTGGTTGGAAGTATCGATGGGTAGGCCCAAATTTCGAAACACATAAACCATCAGCCGAGTCCATTTTATCTGAAAAATAAATTCAAGAAACAGTGGGAAACTACATCTACCAATATATACACTATTTCCAACATCAACGCATCAGAAATGTGTAACTTCATTCAATTAATTTTTGTCACATGGAGATGGGAGTGAATTAATTTTTAGACGATTGTGTGCAGATAATAGAATGTACAGGCCTTATTACCAGTACTTTTTTTATTTTTTATTTCTGTTTTTTTTTTGTTGGTTTTTTTTTTTTTTGGAGGGAGGGGGGTGGTGGATTTGAATGGATCAAAAAATACAAAATCAAAAAATTTGATTTTGAAATATAAAAAATACTTAATATACCAATAATCAAATATAAAAGAGAATTTTTTTATGAATGATTTGATAAGTAAATAGCTCAATTTAAACTAAGTTTAGATTTAGATCTAAGCTCAGTTAAGATCAATAACTAGAAGATAAAAAGAACTTTTAATATACCATGTTTTTAAATTTTCTGTTGAATCATATGAACTTGACAATTCTATGTATTAATAAATACTTTTTTAAAATTTTTTGGATGAATTATTCCATCAAGTTGAAAGAAAATGAAGTTAATTGGAAGTTAACTTGCGTTTAACTTTTCGTTCTCGTCCCGGCCGATAGAGGGCTGCACCAGTCTACAAAACAAAATTAACTGAAAATAACTTAAAATTAATTTAATTTTGCTTAAAGATGGCTAAAATTCAAATAATGCATTGTCATCGTGTTCTGAGCTATTCTAAAAGTTTCAAATGTCTAGCTATTCGGGAAGTTAGTGAAAAATCGATTGCAAGATTTGGACTGGACAAACACACAAACACACAAACTAGAAAGCGAGTTAATGAAAACATGTAAAAATACAAAATTTCAAAATCAAATTTTTTGATTTTGAAATCAAAAAATACTTTATCTAGGAATAATCAAGTATAATAGAGATTTTTTATGTATGATTTGATAAGTAAATAGCTCAATTTAAACTAAGTAAAGATTTTCCGTAAAATTTTAACATAATTATTACTTAAAATTTATCATTACTGAACTATTATTTAAACAATATCTTTATGCAAATAATTATTATCGTATTAGTGCCATGTATTTATTTTTTACCCGAAGATACACAAAAAATATTTGGAAACTAAGCCTAGTTAAATTATTATATTTATCTAAAAATTTTAGCAAAACACTGTAACTTTACAAGCGTATGGATATCTTCAGCAGTGAAAATTTTATTGAGGCGCTCAGAATTGGCAATGCTTGACTAAAAGGTCACAAACTTCTTGACTCAAGATCTCAAGGATTAACCCTAGACTTTGAAAAATAAAGTTTCTTTTAATCGTTGCCGTAAGGGTTTGTTTGTAAAATAAGCCAAAAATATAAATCTTAAATTATTGAGTAAGTAGCATTTCAAGCTAAATATCAGATATTTTTCTCTTTTGATATAAGCTATTATTCTCCAATGGGCCAAATTATTTGCTCTCTAAGCAGGAATATGCCAAATGAGAAGAAAATCTATAAGTAGGGCTATAAAGCTTTTTCTCATTTGATATAAGCTATTATTCTCCAATGGTATAAACCATTTGCTCTCTAATTAGGCATTGCTAAATGTGAATAAGATGTATAAGTAGGGATATAGATCTTTTTCTCATTTTATATAAGCTATTATTCTCTAATGGTATATATCTAGCCGGATGATGGCCGAATGGCTAGGGCGCTGGCATTCGGTACCGGAGTCTGTGGGTTCGAATCCCACTCTTGGCATGGACATTTGTAGCCTTTCGGAATCGGCTTTAAGCAGTAGGTCTCGGTCTAATTAACCCTCGTGTAGCAAAAGTTGATCGTAGCGCTCCAAACCAAACCTCTAATGGTATAAACTATTTGTTCTCTAATTAAGGATATGCCAAATGAGAAAATGATCTATAAGTCGGGATATAGATCTGTTTGTCATTTGATATAAGCTATTATTCTCCATCAGTATAAACTATTTGATCTCTAATTAGGGATATGCCGCATGTGCACTTACTTTCTGATTGTTGCTGAATGTTTATTTTAATTATGAAATTACAACACAAAAATTATACACTTGCAACATTTAGTCACGTTACTGTTTGTTGAGAACACCAACAATATGTTATTTTATAGTGAGGTATAGTACTTTTCTAAAAGAATCGATTTGATTACCTAAAAGCTTACTATAATTCTTCCTAATGCAGTATTCACTTTAATTTATACTTAAAATACACACACACACACAAACACACACACTCATGTTTAACATTTATTTCCTCCGTTATCATCATTTTATTTATTTGTCTGTATCAAACTTCAAAATTTTGATTATAAAAATTCAATATGTAAGGTTGTTTAGCTATTTTTAAAAGCGCAATCTTTATAAACTCGTCTGCTAAGTCTTCTAAAATGGAAGGATTTTGTAGGTGCAGCAAAAATATCCAGTGTCTTACTAAAAAATATTTTACCACGCTGAATAGAAATTTATCTTAACATTTCCTATACTTTTCTAAACTCCCATCAGTTATAAATCAAAATATGCTTTTCATTTGTCATTCATTCATCAAATATGAACATAGAAAATTAAAATCTGTTCATTATGTTGCTGTTCCTAAAGTTTGAATTTTTCTCTGGGAAAGATGAAAATAGACAGCTTGAACAGCAAACAAAAGGATCTGTAATTATTATTAAGACACTTTCTGCATTTAGCAAAAGAAAAATAGACAGTCTCTAAACATACTTGAGGAATGTGGTCCTCCAGCTCATCAATTGTGATATTGTAGAGTTTGTTGTCGTCTGAATCAGTATCGTTATCTTCATTAAAACCTCTGGCCAGACATCGCTGGGAGATCTGCAGTGGAGATATATCGAGAATTAAGACACGAAAACTGAGGGAACTTCTTTTAACTAGACATATTAGGGAGAAATAAAGAAATTCAGATACCGAAATAGAACTTCTAATGGTGGGTGTTCAAAAATGACAGGTTTATAAGATCATAATAACTGTAAAAATTCGATCCTCAAACCTACCTTTTCATCTAAATTTTTCTTTAGAATAATTTCAGACACGATCTTAAAATTTGTTTTGTAGGTTCAAAAAACCTACAAAACAAATGTTCTATATATATATATATTGACATGATGCTTACACCGCGTAATCTTTATCTACTAGTTAACGCATAAGGACCGTCAATAACAAAAGGCCGGTGAAATAGCTAATACTTAAATAACAATTAAGGACTTCTTTTATTAATATTACTTAAAAGTCAATCCAATCCGCGCCAAGTTCCCATCATCTTCTCAGCTCACGATACGCGTGTCCTATCTCTCCGAAATATAATCCCTAATCTATGCTTTGTTCGTTTTCGCGCGCTGCAATTACGCTGGCGAAGCATCGTGAGTCAGACTAGCGTGATTTCGAACATTCGATGATTGCGCAGTCCAAGCGCGTGCTAGGCAATTAATCATTGATGACCTCGGTCTTGTGAACTCTCCGCTGAAAAAAACGACCTACTTCCTGAATTAGAAAACATTAAAATCTCTAATAGTAAATTACCGTTTAACGCTAATTTGCCTAATTTTATACCAAATTAATATAGTTAACTATAGTTTATGCTTCTAGCATTATATATATATATATATGTAATGCACTGTACATCATGTAGTGGAGGAGATGATAAACGCAAGATTCGCGGGCGCGATTCACACTTTTGTAGTCGAGGCAGAGGAGCGAGAAGAGACTTGCGGAACACTTAGTCAGACATATTGTAATCCGCACATAGGGGAGGGAAAACCCACAGAGAAGAGAGGCATTGAAGGGACGCACAGAACAGAGATGCGACAAACATTATTATATTCCGGATTATTCTGCAGACAAATGCTATTCAGCAAATGCTATACAGTACTTTACAACTGGACACACACAATAGAAACGCCACCGGTCCATGCCGGGGTGCATTCAGAATGCAGATTTTACATCCTTATATCGGACTGTAGCAGAGCAGCGTGAAAACAGGACAAGGTTAGTAAGAGAGGCGAGGAAGCAGAGGGCGAGCAAAAATCCTCTGTCCCCTCTTTTTAAACCATGGGGGCGCTAACGTGACGCTGGGTGCTAACATTTCTTTAATTGGCTAGAATTGGGTACCTGACTTGATTACATAAGGGTCGCATGATGTTCCGAAAGGCGCAACGTGGCGAAAACATCACGTGGTGTTGATTCGCGTTTTAAAAATATCTTTAACGCGCGCACTAAGGGGTAATATGGATGGTTAGTTGGTCAATTCCTAGGTCGCAATTAGAAGAAAGGGACTGTACTTTATTGAGAGGAAACAAGGATAGTTTTAAATACGCATTAGATATATAATGGTGGGCCGTTATTATCACATATACGAGTGTATACATATGTATATATATATATATATATATAATCTTCATTTAACCTTTTAAATCTAAGCCTGATAATCAAGTCCACAACATATTAAGTAGACAAATCTTTTGCACATTGTCGTTGCGAATTGGATCATCTGTATGTAATCAAAAAAAGAGAACAGAATTATTAGGTGAGAACTTACGTTAGTTATCATCGAGAACTGCAACTCGAACCCAATTATATCAAAGGAGTCCGCTTGGACTCGCACCTCTGCCACTCCCAGGAGTCTAAGTGTCTCAATAAGCAGTTTGTGATATGCCTCGAAAATTCGATCCCGCTCGTCGCTAGAGACCTCCTTAGCACCAAGGGGAGAAGAAGCTGGATAGATCTATGAAAAGAAAAATAGTTATCTATTTCCATCCAGATAAAGAAGGATAATTACAGGAGTTCCGTGGCTCAAAATTCTCAAAAGAAGCAGCCTTGTATTTACCGTGTTTTTCGGACCATAAGACCCACCTCAAATTTAAGGGACGATTTTTAGAAAATAATATTTTGTATTTTGTTACGTATATAAAGATATATTCAATTTCTTACTTAATAGAGATTAAAAATATATATTAGAAATATAATAAATAATATATAATAAACATATATAATGTATGTAATAAATATATATTATATATATATATATATATATAAAATATTCATTTCATTTTAATGTTTCCTTCGGATCATAAGAAGCAGCTCAATTTTAAGTTTGAATTTTTTTATGTAAACAGTTACGTTTTATAGTCTGAAATATACGGTATTCATTTATTGGCTTAAAAGCTTACTTAGAGCATTTTGAACCAAACTACAAAAAAAAGCATTTTTCAATAATGATTTTAATATATTAAGAGGTACAACATTTTCATACTCTGCTGTATGAGTAAACTGTTATAAAAACTCTTTAATTTTTGTTTATTTATTTGAAAAGGGAATTTTTCATGACTTGTCATCTTTATGAGGGTATATCTAAAATTCCTTGCAAAATGTGTGTGAAATTTTGTTCAGAGTAATTTTAATATTCTGCGGACTAAACTGTGCAGAATTTTTTGATGTGCAGTAAAGATTTTGTAAAGATTTTCCATTAAGCGAAAATTGTACTTAAAAAGACTTTGCCCTATCAGGTGATTAAAAATTTTTTAAATAAAGTTTTATAAATTCTGGACAGAAAATATTTTGGAATCTTCCTAATATGTCTCAATGAAAAATATGGAAAGAGAGCGATTGGTTCGGCACAATATTTTGCATTGAGCAAAAATTACTCTAAAAAGATTGTTTAGCGCCTTATTTTATTTAAAAAATGTATATAAAATTTTTATAAATCCTGATCACAAAATATTTTGATGCCTTTTCTATATTAATAAATAAAAAAACATGCAAATAAAGAAATTTGTTTGCTAGTTATGTTGAAAACTAAACATGCCTTAAATTCCAAATTTTCAATATTTTTGTTTGGATATTCAATGCGCATTCCCCGTTTGTCGCCAAAGGCTGCAATAGAGTTCAGTCGTCGCCAGGGTTGGCGTACTAATGCCTGTACTTCACACGGCATAAAATTTAAGGGACAGTAAAGTAGCAGCTCCTCGTTTTAAATATTTTTCTTAATGTGTATAGTTACTGATGTAAATAAATCTTGATGATACAACTCTGCTAGTCATCTTTCCTAATAACCTAACAATTTTAAAAACAAAATTTTAAAATTTTCTTCTTTCAATATGCGTTACAAGCTATATATTAAAGACATACTTCAGGGAAAAGAAAAATGATTTCGAAAATCCGTGTGGATAAAATATAAAACTCCTGACCCCCTTTGAATGAACTTTTCTTGGTTGCTCTGTTGAGGACGAATGTAATAAAAGATTATCTAAAATTTCAAAGGCATTAATATTCTTCTGTGGATATTGTTACGAATTTTACGAGTCTATGGTAATCTTTCCAAATATGAGAGTTATCGCCAAATTGGCGAAGGATTTGGTGACTTATTTGGTCGCCAAATTTGGCGATATGGTGCCAAATGGTCGCCAACCTTCTAAACCTTTTCTAAAAGCTTATAGAGATTTCTAGCTGGCCTACCGATACAGGGCGCTTTGGAAGTCTATAAATATACCTGACATTGGCATTGGAACTCAGTGTTCTTTTCTGCTGAGAATTGAATGTATTGAAAGGGTGTTAGGTGTGTATTGTATTGAAGACTCTGTTATCCTGACTTGAATTTTTACAGTTTTCTGCTCTGTAGAAGACAGTTGTTACGTCTTTTCTGTTTGAATTTGTGTACGCGCTTGAAGAATTTGTAGAATAATAAATTTTATTTTGTGTGCCCTTTCTGAAGAGATTTTATTCAATCCAATCGATCCCAGGAAAACGGAATAATATGAAGAAATTTTCCTTTAAAACACTTTGTAGACAAAATCATGCCTATTTTCGATTTTGCATTTTTCATTCCGTAAAATAATTTCAGAAGGAAAATCAACATGTTTTCATTTCTACATCTTTTTGAGAATCTGAAGATAAAAATAACTCAAATTTTAGATAGCGTGTTTCTAAGTCTGCAAAATAAATCCAGCTAAAAAAACATTTTAGGTTCCATCTGTGCTCATTAGAAAGACAATATTGCTCTTATTCTTAATTTTGAGTTATTCATCCCTCAGAAATGAAATCAATACTAAATCAACCAAAGTTTTATCTGTGTTCCATGGAAAGTATTTGCAGATAAAATTACACTAATTCCTGAAAGCATGTAATTAATCATGTAAAAAAAAATCAGTTAAAAATCAGCTGACGTTCCGACTGAGGGTCTCTGCACTGGGTGTAGCGAAATATATTTGTTCGAAAGGGAACAGAACGGTGCACATTTTATCGATAATAACTTTTTCTTTCTTCTTGGGAAAGGTCGGATAATTTATTCTAAAACGTGATCTGCTTTTAGATTTTTAAAGATTTTTTATGTTAGAATAACAGATATCTACGTAAAAATACAAAATTTAGAAAAAAGATTGTTATGATTTTAGTTTGGATATAATGGGATCTCTGCAATAAATCCTCAAGATATGTTTAAACACTTGATGGCAGAGAGAGAAATTAATTGCAATCGTTAAGTCAACTTTTTACCTACTTTTAATGCAGCTGTTTGAAATCCGTGTTATCTAAAGAAAATCTTCCATGGGTATGTACTGGATTAAAGAGCATAGAATGCATCATTATTGTAGCAGAGTGCACTTTTACGTAGTCTTTGACTATTCCATAACTGCCAGGTGTAAATTTATCATAATGCATGTGATCTGTGGAAATATTGTGGAAGAGTCCGACATAGAAACTAAGGCATTTCCAGTTGAATCCCTGCTGATGAATATGATGTCATCACAATTTAGACCGATCAGCCCCTGGGGTGACATCTGGCGTGCTCGTGCCCTCCTTCCACCCCTACAAACTGCACGGAGGGAGTTTCCGGCCTACAGGTGTCAAATGCCCATACCCGGCGTAAACGCTAGGGCTTTCAGTTCCGCTTGTCCTGACTCGAACCAAGAGATTTCATTACTAAATCTCTGCACGAACCCTTTCAGGAGTAGTGGTCCATTTTTGGACTACCTATTTTTATCGTTCTCTTTCACTTGCATTCAATCTATTCCAGTTAAATGAGCAGAAAAATGACTAGTGCTGCCATCTATTATCAGTTTAAAGAAGTAAAATAATTTTACAAACTGTAATTGGAAAATTTTTCAAGATTTGTTTAGGATAAAAAAATCGAGAAAAATATGCGCACTGGTCAAACGGGGGAGGTTGTTGCTCCTGAAAGGGTTAACCATAAGCATGCTCGGGGTCCATATACTTATAACTGAATACTCGTGCTTCGCTACGGACTACATTCAAATTAAATACAACGGTCAATGTATGCAATTAACGGAAAATATATACATACATATATATATATATATTTAACGTAACGGATATTTTTATAGACAAAATAATGTAGAAGAAAATATTCGAATTAAATACAACTGTCAATATATGCAAGTAATTTGTATGCTTAATAACCATAAAACATACTAATTTGAATTTAATTCTTAAAAAACTTCCATCTCAATTAGTCTAGAGGTTAAATTTTACCTTTTGCTGTATTTTAACTTTTTTATCAATTTATTTCGTTGTTATGCACGGGACACAAAATTAATTTGAAGTATCACAAAAAGAAAAGGAACCACGGGATCAGCATTTAATAAATTAAATTCTAAATATTAATCTTTTAAAATTCATAAAAAATCAGAAAATGAAGGTAAAGATTCTAAAAAGATTTTATTGTAAAGGAATATTTATGATCTTTCTCTTGATAAAAACTTCATAACCCTCAGATTATTATTTTAAATGCAAACTTTAAAGAATGTTTCAAACACAGCTTAAAAATTTAATTTTAAAAAATCTAAAAAGAATTTTTCAAACATCTCTCTTAGTACACCCCTACACTATAAGAAGAATAGCCATGCAAAATTTCAGCACTTTAGGTCCAGCGTTTTGGTCTGGGCTTTATATGTCAGTCAGTCAGTTATGAAACTGTTTTATATATATATAGATTAGATTTTCCTCTAATTTTTTACGATATAAACCGTAATTTCTGAAATCTCTTTGAATTCATAAAGTTTGTAAAAGTAGTCTCACATCTCCATTATCTATCTTCTCAATATTTTTCAGGGTTCTTAGGTATTAAAGAAACTGACTTACATTGAGAACGTACTCTTTCGTAGAGGGGAGTGCGTCGGCATACATGTGGAAAAAGACTGGGGCATGGTGAACGAAGAGCATTGCCAAACGCCATTCCAGGTTCATATCACCAGATGTCCAATCAGCATCCAACACCGGCCAGTGTCCCACACCCCTCTCTGAAAGAAAGAGGCGTAGCACCCGAACGGAGTCATCTTCCAACGTATCTGTAGGTGAAAGAAAATAGTGCAAAAACTAAAAAATAAATTAACAGTAAAGTGAGTAATCCATGTCAATAAAATGCATCAAATTAAGAAGAGATAAAAAGAGCAATCGCCATGTTCAGAAATTAGTTCAGTGATACAACATAAACAAAACAAATCTGGCAAAGCAAAAATGCAATCCCTAGTGTCACAAAATGTTGGCAATTGTTTCTGGGACATTAGCATTTTTACCTCAACGTTCAGTTGATTAAAGAGCTCTTCAAACCTCCATTAGCATATCTTAGCTAATAACACTGGTCATTTGCCTTTATTAAACTCTTGTAATGGGTATTGCAGTTTCATGTCTAAAATAGTTTTTAGAAAGATTGTACAGATCCCTTTTTATTTCCAGTTTTCAATTATATATTTAGAAATAACCCATATAAAGTGAAAGATTCATCATCATATCTACTAACTTTCTGAACAACATACAATATTTTAACACTAGAAAGAAGGCTGCCGTCATTTTGAAGGTTTCGGACAATTGAGCACTATGTCTGCATTTATGTCTTGGAGCTTCTGAAATTTTATGACTTTTTCTAATTTTAATTGAAATATACACACACATTTTCAAAATCGTATTCGGTAGTAAAGAGGGGGAGAAAATGTGTTGTATACCTACTAAGACTGAAAACCGTCAATTTAACGGCAATATAGAAAGCAGGCAGAAATCTTTAAAATAATACTGAAAATATGTCTATTACTTTTCGTCACTTCCCTCTTTTACAAATAGCAGAAATATTGGCTCTTCGGAAATATTGGTGTTGAAAAATAAAGACTACACAAACCATGCATATATTTTTACGGATAAACCATACCAGGTTGTCAGCTCGGCATACCTGCATAAAAATATATCTAAATATATACTAATTTATTATATATTGGTATGAAATAGTTCAAAATTTAAAGTACTTAACCATATTTAAAAAACCTTAAATATTTTATATTCTTGATTTTATTTTTAACCATCAAAAAGACGGCGTTCAGACTTTTTAGTAAGAAAAAAATTCCCGTCTTTGTAGTGTTAAATACTGATTTTAAATTATGCCTATCTTAAAGAGATGATATCAAGAAATAGTCTCGTTAGATAACTGTAGCATTCGTCTGTTAGTTTACAAAACGAAATTCTATTATCTAAATAGAGTTCTCATTCTTGTCAGTCAGTAAAAGAGTACCTTTCTTCAGTATCAAATAAAATTTTGATCTGACAAAAAAATTTCAAATTTCAAGCATAAGGATATATTTCAGTGGGGAAATTTTTCTTTAATATATTGTTCCGTTTTCCTGGGTTCTTTAGGATTGAATAAGAATCTCTTCAGGAAGTTCTCATAAAATAAATTTATTATTTTGTAAATTCTTCAGGCGTATACGCAAATTCAAACATAAAAGACGTAACAACTTTCTTCTATACAGCAGAAAATTCTAAAAACACAAGTCAGGATACCAGAATTTTCAATACAACACTCTCCGATTAACGCATTCAATTCTCACTAGGAAATTGAACTGAGTTCCAATGCCAATGTCAGGTATATTTATAAATTACCAAAGCGCCCTCTATAGGTCAGTCCCAGCTAGATATTACTAGAAGCTTAAAGAAAGGTTTAGTCGGCAAGTTGGCGAAATATTGCCAAATCTGGTGACCAAAATAAGTCACAAAATCCATTGCCAATTTGGCGATACCTGTCCTATTTGGCGATATTCCCATAGACTCCCATGTTAAATACATAACTATAGTAGCTCTTCCATAGAAGCCATTTTAACAAAATAAAATGCAATATTTACAAAATTTGTAACAATATACAAACAAAAGTATGATATACGAAAATGAAATACTTTCGGAATACATTCTGATCGATTCCTGTTTAAAGAATTGATACTAGGGAAAAACCCTAAAATAATAATATCATCTAAGATTTTCTATCTTAATATTTTTCTAGGTTTCTTTTTCCCACTTAAACTTCTTTTTTACAAGCAGCAAAATATTTCTATTTTTATTAATAGAGAAATTCAGCTAAGTATTTAGCTTCTCTAAATTGAAGAAGAGATTTATTTTAACTCCAAAAAATAGTGCTAAAATGAATTTACATACACACTATTACTCCATGACAATTTCTGGAAAAGAAATCCAATGTATACGTTTTCCACAAATAGATCGATAAAAAACATTTACGTATTTTATGCTTTTAAAATTCTAGATAAATAACTCAAGTTATCTTTAAATATAGATAACAGCATAGCAAGCATGTAGAAAAGTTCACTCCGTTTAAAAAAGGGTAATAATTAAGATTTAACATTATGATTCTTTCAGCACATGATTCGTTCATCATATTTGCCATTATTATATTAAATCAACCTCAGTGTAAATATAGACGCTTATAGATTATGCTGCAGGAGCTTTTTTAACAAAAAACGATTCAATTATTTATGCTTTTACAGCCTTAGGCATGTATGATTAAGGATTTCAATTCAATAATGAAAGCAAGTCAAGAATTTTTCATCTCCGCCGCTGGAGATTCCGATTCAACAATTAAACAATATTGACAAGTAAACAATGATTTAACAAGTTGAAAAATTCATATAAATAAATATATTTAAATAGATTTCACTATTGATTTTGGAGGATATTAATAAAGTTTTAAAAGTGAACTTAAGGCTTAACTTTTATGTAGTAAAAAATAAATTGAAGTAAATTACTTTACCACTGTTCATGCACGTCTCGTACAACATTTTAGCTTTTATCAGAGAGCCACCACTACGGTATAAAGTTGGAGATTCTAAAGCTTCTGAAATAAACACCAAGTGACACATTAATTACTAGCATGAGTATAAAATGAAAGATTTCTTTAGAAAATTTTACGTTTATTGATACCGAAAGGTGAACCAATTAATAAAACATTGAGAAAAATGACAGGAAGAATTTTTTAAACCTTCCTGTTATTTTTTTCAAATGCCAGAAAATCTACACTCAAATTCGAAAACCAAGTGCACATAGAATTTTAAGTTTGAATTTCACCTCAATTTGGTATATTGAAAGATTTTCATTTTCCATAAAAAAAGAGTTATCTTTGAAATTAATTTTGAGTAAACAGATGGATCATCCCCAAATTCAACACGGATCAAACATATGAAATAAATACTAAAAATAAAACTACTATAATTCATTTTTTAAAATTTCTCAGTGTGTAATTTTTTTTCACTTTATTTTTCTTTAATTTCTGTGTTGTTTAAGTTTTTTATAACCGATTTCATGCTAACGTCATTTGTGGATCATAATTTAAATTGACTAGCATTGAGTCAATTTCTAGAGTAAAATTTCATAATTTCTAAGTCCACATTAGTTTTTTAGGATATAACTATACTGATGTACAGATAACAGAATGAAGTTACTCCAATTTAATCTGTTTTTGGGCAGAAAACATCATTTTGAAAAGTAAAAGACACAGATAAAAATATACTACGGTTTTTTTATATCTTCCGCAGTATGAACATAATGAAAGTGCAGCGAACATATAAGGAAAGGACAACTGTTTTAGCTAAATGTATGATAACAAGCATTTTTCAGATCACATTAGCACTCTGATGTTTTAATTACATCATTCTCCTTACGAAATACTCTAGATTACATTCAACTGCTGTTCGTCTCATGATAGTTTTTAAGATTGAATTTTGATTCATAATTAATCTGAATTTTGATTCATAATTAATCTTATTTTTCATTTCCGTGCCTCAAAGGAGTGGATTCGGGGACTTGCAGAAGGTTTTGATACTTAAAATTCCTAAAATCCTTACACGATTTTACATCCCGTAGATAATTTTGTTCGTAGCATCTACAAATCGAATCATCTTGTAGATTAAAAGAATAACTTGTCATTTTAAGTAAAATTGAAAGGACCGAAAAGTTTTCACAAAATAAAATTGCTCCCTTTCAAGATTGTCCTGTTTACATCGTGTTAAAATCGTGTCAAGATTGGTGAAATTTCCTCGTTCATCTTTGAGGGTGAAATGGGTGAAATTTTCTCCTATCCATACGAGTAAAAATTTTCAAAGTTTTCGTAGAGTTAAGTACCAATTTTTCTCTAAAATGTTTTCAGAGAAATAGATATCAAGTTCAAAATTCGGAAGAAATTGTTTTTAAGAAGAGGAAATCGAAACATTTTCACTATAAAATATTGCGTCTAGGAGATTTGAAAATTGTCCATTTACTTTGCTTCAATTCATAACTTGATATTGTATTACTACTTCTTTTTCCGTAATAACTATATATAATTCTAGCCATTTCAGAGAAAATTATGTTTTATTTTATGTAAATTTTTCTTTTAGAATTAGCTAAGTTTCTATCTCCCATTTTTTAATTGCTGTTTCGATTCATATTTTCTTTTATATTTACATCACACTACTTTTGTGAGCATAGTGTGATCAAAGATTCCAAATCCTCTATTCTTGTTAAACGCTTTTGGAATAACTTTTATAAATCTCCCCTAATTTCTTCAAAACTTCTCTTAAATTTTAATTTTTGTGCTTAAGAACCCTGCTTTTTAAGTATAATTAAATCATCTGTACCTAAAAACCTTCCCTAAATTTTCCCTATCAGTGGAAGATTTTCCAACTTCAATCTGAATTTCTTTTTTCAACGTAGGAAAATGGTGCTTTATATACTAATCAATTATCTTAAAAACTGATTTATTATTTTTTAAGCATGACCTTAGCTGTGTTTCGTATCAAATACTGACATTTAATACTAAGAAAATTAATTTACCTTCTAAAGTTACAAACATTCCTTGTTTGGCTTTTTAAAGTAAATAGAAACAGTAAGTTAAGCAGACATAAATAAAAAATAATAATAACATTTATCGTATAAATAAAACAGTAAAACATAATTTAAACAGAAAATGCGTATTATGATTTTTCAGTAGTCTGAAACAATTTAAGTCTGTAATGGAAAAACCACTAAAGTTAGTAATTAATTACTAAATTTAAACAAGTATACAAAAATCTTTTATCAGGTGTAACACACTTTTATGAAAATTTATTATATTCTTACTGTAGATGGACATAAGTACTTCATCTTCCACACTATTCATAACAGAAATGACATTGATGTTCTCTGGTAGTACAGTTCTCCGGATGTAGTTGCCGCATGCAAACTCATAGAAATCTTTGCAAGGGTGAACTGTTTGGTCCAGCTTGTCTAAAATGGCACCCGCTTAAAAAAATAAATGATTCATAGATGTAATAAGATAAAGTGATTCGATCATAAAGTAATGTTTGTATACAAATGGTTTGAGTAAATTCACAATGATTACACGTAAGTGACAACTGTCAGTTGTAATCATCCTGCAATCCGTACGGTAAAATGAACTTTAACAAAACTGAAATTTCATCTGTCGAAGAGTGAAGATCTCTTAATCGAAAGTTTTCTGAGCTAAGGCGGATTAATGCAGCCAGTTTATCCAGATATTAACCTCTAAGGAAAACGTATAACAATTTCATCGAAAAATGTTTCGTTTTCTTCTACATTATTTTGTCTATAAAAATATCCCTTACGATTTTTTTATAAATATATATTTTTTTACATCCATTGTATACATTTATCGTCGTACTTATTATATATATATATATATATATTGGCATTAATTGCATACATTGACCGTTGTATTTAATTTGAATGTACTCCGTAGCGAAGTGCGGGTATTCAGCTAGTATACGTCATGTGGGAGTATGTTATGTGTAAATGTAACAAACAAGGAGATACTTCAGCAAAATAGTTTCAGCTATATCAGACACTGAAATGTTACACTTAATTTTCAGGTGTTATTGATAGAATCAGTTACTAGACCTGATTTGGAATAATTAGTAAACTTTAATCGATTTTTTCCCTCTATTGGTGACCAAGTGGACTAGTTATTAAGGCATTAAACTAGTTTTTAGATAAAACTGCTGTGATATTATTTTAGATAGGTTTTACTACCTTTAAAAAATCTCTCTTGCTGTTTTTGTTGTTTTTTTCTAATGTCCCCTTGTCGGAAGTATTCCAGACCAGGTTCATATAGGCAAGAGGGCTGAAGGATGCGGCTCCAATTCATAATGGCACCACAAGGGTCAGAGTCCGATTTAGCCAAGTGCCACCTGAATTTGAGCCGAGCAGCCCCAGAGGCGACATCTGGTGGGTTTGGTTTGGTTTGGAGCGCTACGGTCAATTTTTTGCTACACGAGGGCTAATTAGACCGGGACCTATAGTTTAAAGCCGATTCCGAACGTCTACAAACATCCATGCCAACAGTGGGACTCGAACCCACAGTATCTGAACCGAATGACAGCACCATAGCCATTCGGCCATCAACCTAGCCGACATCTGGTGGGATCGTACCCTCTCTCACCCTTTCTGACATCATGGAGGGACTTTCTGGCTTACGGATTTAACGTGGCCGTATCCGATTTAGACACTAGATATTATAGGTATTTAATGGTGCTTATCGGGATTCGATCCGAGCACCCCCAGCACCGAAAGCCGAAGCGCTACCACTTGGCTACTTGTAGTCCCCTCCCCCCAAAAAAAATCTGTTGTTATAATAGATGACTTTTCTTCTTCTCTTTCCACTGAAATTTAATACATTTTTTCTCTACTTATAATTACTTTTTCTGCATTATTTTAAATAAACTTTCAAAAATGTTTCTTTAGAAAAATGAGATAAATTTTAAGGCGTGTTAATATTTCATTCATAAAGCAGCATCCGCAATTGACGATCAAATGTTCTAAGGAACTAAGTAACTAAGGTAAAGGAACTATTATAAGGTTCCCATATACGAGAATATTTATAACATTTATATGAAATCTGTAACTTAACTTCTAATATAGGCGTTAAATATACACATTAAAACAATAATGATAATTATAATTTTTTAATAAGGTTATATGGTAATGAAGTTGTAAGTATCAATTATAAATCCATGTATATTTTCCATTTCCGACATACCTGCTTTAAGACATGATTCTTTGGTACAGATTGCATGTTCGACAGCTTTAGATTTTTCGCCAACTTTGTCTTGTTCTGAAATTTCATGCAAAAAATACTCTGATCATTTATTTGATAACAGAAAAATAACTTCGGCATGCATGAATAAAATAATTTTCATGTTAAAGCATTCGATTTGGCAAGTTTGGAAGGATTGAGCCTGGTTGGACTTCAAGTCACTAAATTTTTGTTTATCCCGAGATTGGATGATAGGTAAAGATAATTTGGAATCTTAAGTGTAATGATATAAAATTATCTCTCTCTCTGCGTTAGTACAGAAGGTCATTCGCACTTTATGCAAACGATTTTGTAATTTATTTTCCACGTTTGCATTTTGAGATAAAAATTTGGCAACTTCAGAATAGTCGTCTTCTACTGTTTTGTTTTGATTGGAACGTAAAATAAAAGGTTTGTTTTGAAAACAGCACCTAAAATTGATAGATGGCTCGAAGGCTAAGTGACTACGCTTTCCGAGGAGAAATATTCGTATCAACGAATCATAAAGCGGTGTAAAAATCGTGGTTATGGCATTTCAAAAAAAGGTATTTATAATATATTAAATTTGAAAGGGAAAAAACATCTAACGGAAAGTAAAAATGAAAACATGTCCATTAAACCTCATCCTAAGACTGTTAGAACGCAGGTAAATATCAAGAAAGTGAAAGTCTCTGATCCTAAAAGAAAATACGCCAACTCAAAGATCCATTGCATTGAAACTAGGTAGGTCTCCTGGCACTGTAAGTAAAATCATTCATAAAGATTTGAACTTAAAACAGATGTTTAAACATAAAGTTCATCTGCTTTTGCCAAAGTATATTGCTGAAAAGGAAAAGAAATTGTAGAAAATTATATGAAGAACACCTAGATGCTGAAAAATGGAAATTTATGGTAACACCAGAAGAGGTATAGGTGTATTTAAGTTTGTAATAAAAAAAATATCAATTTTCTATTGTTCAACTGACGGGAATGACCGTACTAAATGGCTTCGTTAGTGTAGAGAAAAGTTCCCAAAGGGATTCATGATAGTTGCAGGATTTTGTTACAACGGCAGATTAAAAATCCAAAAAGTCTCAAGTAAAGCCAAATTAATTCACTCTACTATCATCAGAATATTTTGGAACCAATTTTTGAAGACGAAATTCCAGCCATATATGGAAAGGACATTGATAAAGTTGAGCTTCATATGGACATCGCCTCTAGTCACACGTCTAAATCAACTGCCGCTTACTTAGCAAAGAAAGAATCAGAAACAGGAATAAAGCGTATCCCATTTAATGAAATACCTGTAAAATAACCTGACGCTTCTCCAATGGACTTTTGCGTTTTTGGTTTATTAAAGCGAGCTTTGGAAAAATGGCATCCAAGAACATGGAACGGACTTGGAAACCGGTCCAAGAGGAATGGGGTAAAATTGACATGACAGGACTAAGAAAAAGTTTACTTTCATGGAAAATTCGAGCTAGAGATAATGTCAAGAACCATGGCTATGAGATAGAAGTAAATCGCCCCAGACATTTATACATAAAACTTAGCTATCAAAATCGTTTCCATAAAGTGCGAACGACCTTCTGTACTACAGGTTTATTATGTTTAGTGAAAAAAGAAGCTATGCTATATTGCCTTATAAAGTAAAGTGTTTTCTTACGTTATGTGTAATTTCAATTTTTTATATAGTAAGTAACATGAGAAAGAAATTCATATTGGAGATTTTGAAGAATTTGAATTTTTTTTTATTATAAGGTCTTTTACATTCACAAGTAACACAAAAAGCTATCGTTTTCATTATAGAACTTGCCTGCTTTTATTTCGCTCGATACAGGAAACTGTCAAAATGTATTACAAAAAGCGAAACTGCATTATTAGTCATAAGCTAACTCTGTGTTTGCAGTGCAAAGGCTGTTTAAGAGGATGATGGACATTACAAAGCGATTTTTGAAAATTTTACCGCAGCGATATGAAATTTTGCATATATATTCATTAAAGTATAACCATATTAAACACCTCTATAAATATTCAAAAATATTATAAGTATTGAATTTTATAAATATTTTTAAAAGAAATTATATTTCAAAAATTTTTTAGGTAGTTTCCTCTAACGAAACTACCGCGGGTTATTAACGTAGGATTACTTATCATTGCTTATTTTTTTTCTTTTTTGGCGCATTTTGGTACTTTTCTGTATAATTGTTTACTGCTTCTGGGTTTGGCGGATAACTCGCGACACCGGACAATTTTTTTCTCTCCGCGGGACCGTTATTGAGGAACGTAATTCTACGTTAAAATTGAAATTAATTTTTTTAATGGTCCTTGCGATCCAATTTTAAATTCCTATCCTTAATTTTGCATTTATATTGCTTTTAAATACATTTTGAACAGAGTTATGTATTACTTTCGTTGAATAGTTAATTTTTAGGAAATATTTTTATGATTGTACTCTGAATTTTCGTGAAATTTTTGTACTTTTCTACACTTAAGATAAATTTTGATAATCTGAATGATGTCGAAACGTAAATTGATACATAACTTTATTTTGATTTATTAAAGGAGTCTTTATTATAAGTTTTATAAAATGTCGTCAAAAATTATGATGCGAGGAGCATTTTAAAGACTTGTAAATCTCGAAATGACTCATTTTGAGAAAAAGCTATTTACAAGATGTTTTTTCCCTTACCTTTAATACTTACTTTTCTAAAGCCACCAAGTTTTCATTTTACTTTTCAGTACATACATTAAATGCATTTTATTCTAATATTTACATAATTTTAAAATATCAATACACCAAAAAAAATTTCTAATTTTTGTTCGAGTTTTGGTAATTTGAAAGTCTACCATCTCCTTAAGTCAAAAATGTGCTAAAATGAGTTATCAAACCAGCCTTGTTTGAAAAAGTAAGGGCTACTGCAGGGTGCTGAAAGCTAAGTCTAATTCCACTCCTAAATATTTTTATTCATCAGGGAAAATTCGGGATATGTGAAACAAAACACAAACATGTTAGTGTTAAAGTTATGTCGCAATCAAGGACTTAACACTCTTTACTCAACAAAAATAAAATTAGAAAAATTTACTTTAAAAAAGAATTCAAGTAGTCTCTTCTAACGAAATTACCGCGGGTTATTAACGCAGGATTACTTATCGTTGCTTACCTCTTTTGTATGTATATATGTATCGACATATATGTACGCATGTATATATATATATATATATATATATATATATATATATATATATATATATATATATATATATATATATATATATATATATATATATATATATATATATATATACATGTATGTCAAAATTTTGACGCATCTTGGTACTTTTCTGTTTAACATCTCCAAGCGATATACTGAGTTTGGTGTGCTGCCAACATTATAACTCGCGAGGACAGATGGACGAACGGTTTTAGCGTCTGAAATTTTCCTTTCTGCAGGACTGTTATGTAGGAACGTAATCCTACGTTAAAATTTAAAAAATTAAACTTAAAAGAGCTGACTTTACAAAAGCTGTTTTTTTATCCCGTTTTTCTCAAGACTACGATTTCGGACACTCTTTACACTGCAAACACAAAATGATTATTTTACAAGAACGCTATTTATAGAAGCGAATTCAGAGAACAAAAGAAAGCAACATAATAACCCCAGTTCCTATTGTAAAATGTATTTCCTAATTTTTTTTCTATATTTTTCTCTTTGTTATGCTTTATATTTGTAAAGATAAAATACCCTGCTTCAAGACAATGAATGAATTTTTTTACTTTTAACTTTACTGCTCTCTAAAAGTTGTTATATGGTCTCTACATATCTTCCTTTCAAAGCGCTTATCTTATTTTAGTAGATGTTGATAATGAGTTATGTTCATAAATAAGAGATTTGCAGTTTCTCGTTTATGTACTTGTCTTTTGAAGAACTTATTTAATGCTCACTGAGAAAGTTGCTGTTTATTTATTTATTTATTACAAATGCCCGGGAGATTGGCTATGACTCCATTTGAAGGGTCCAGGGGTAAAACCACTTTTCAGCCATTTTTACGAAAATGAGTTAGCAGGTCCATCTTGTAGCTTTTAAGGAATACTAATACTACGTGCACTCATATTTGAGTCAGAACCACTTTAAAACAGTTATAAATAGCGATGAAGTTTCGACGTGCCATAGTAAAACCACATTACTCAAACTTTCAACTTCGTTTTGCACAAAACGAAGTTTTTAGAGTAAAGTGGTTTTACCCCTGGACCCTTCATTTGTTCTAAGTAAAGGGAGAGACTGCTTGCCATTAATTTAAGGGGGCACCGTATAGGTGGCCAGCATTACCCCTTACAAGCCGGTCCCATAATTTAGAACCGAGTCAAGTGACGAGACCGGAACACTTGACTCCGCACCTGAAGAGTTAAATTTGAGAACTTGGAGGACATTACAGCCACGAGAGATTTTAGGTGCAACGGCCACCATTAGTGAACATGGTGGCGATTTTTTGTCAGCGACCGGCATCGAACCCGCGAACCTCAGATCACTGGCTCGACGCCTTTGCCAACCGGGCCAGAGAAAACTACTGTAAAAACAAAGTAAAACAAGGAATTATATTTTCGAAAACTTACGTTTCACGTGAAACGTAGTGAAAAATATCAAAGCCGTACATGCTGCCAGTAAGAGGGGAGAAACACTCATCCTGTAAAGAATATAAATAAGATCATATAATCTGGAAGGGAAGTTTTTCAGGTCTTAATATATAGCTGAAGAAATACTGCTGAGTACTAACCCTATTGGATTCGTTCACTTCATATTAACCTATGGAGAAAATTTGTACAAGGATTGCTTACTTGGATTGAAAGATTTTTTTAAAGAATTGCAATCCGTAATAGAGAAAGAAATTTTACACCTTGGGGCATTTTTCATTTTTAAAAAATTGCAAATAATATTTTTAAATTTAAATTATTCTCGGGAAAGAATCCATTATAGTGTGTTTTTATCGCTCCTAAATTCCTTTAGTGGACGAATGAATCCTGTAGCAAGGTGCAGAAAAGGTCAGGCTACCTGAAAATATCATTTTTATTTTATTATCAGCATTTAAGTAGCTGTAAATAGTAGAATTTTTTCCCATAGGTTAACATTGAGGTGAGCAAATCTAGTAGGGTTTGTACACAGCAACCTTAAGGCTTTGAAATAGAAATATAATAAGCATTTTTAACTGGAGATATCATCAAGAAAAATATTTCTTTAAAAGATTGCCTAGAAAAACTTAATTCATTTCTTCTTTTCCTTAAACACTTGGGAGCATTCCATTTAAAAGAAATGTGATCGTTTAAACTTCTGTGTTTTGACCAATAATATAATCTCTGTAATTTTCAGGGATTTAACGATTCATTTTAGAGCCCTTTTAAAGTAATTCTAATATCAGGTTTAGAATAAGAAAAATTGTAAATCAGACTCTACTATGAAGCTACAATTTTAAGGATTTCAAAATAAAACTAATTTGTGTGTTTTTTCAGACTTTTAATATGGAAGTAGATAAAGTTAAGAGTCATAATGTAAAAAACAGTAGAAAATCAAAATTTTCCTCACTTTAATATGAAGGTAGTTTTTGTTTAAAATACGTATTACATAAAATACTGTACTATGAGAATGATATTTTAACGAAATTTCCAAGAAAAGTTGCAAACAGCATGTTTAAGGATTTTAAAATAAAACAACTTAAATTAAAAATCTTTAAAATACTTAAGGTTTAGATAAACTACTGAAAAATTAAACTGTAAAAATGCAATTCTAATGAGACTATAACACGAATATAGTTAATGAAAAAAATTATTATAATAACGTTAAATGTTAAGAGCTTTACTATACAGGAAATCATGCTTTCAAATTAGAATAGGTTGATGGACAAACTTTTGGGAAAATCTCTGTGGCATGATGGCAGATATTTATATGTCATTTTTTCATGGTTTCGGCAAATTAAAAAAGTGTTTTTTCTCGTAAAATATAAAACCGCTCAATTAAGTTTTTCAATCCAAATATTCTTTAGTTAATACTCATATTCAACCTCGAGCATATGGCTGGTCTTCAATGAAAAGTTTCAATTAGGGACTAAAATATTCAATTAGGGACCAAGTATTACCTCTTTTATACATAACAGCTTTTGCCAATACGAATAACTGAGAATTATTTCAAAATTCCTCTATCAGCTTTTGCCATGTTAAAGAACCAATTTTAAGTGTGACATATCAACTTAAAACATGAAAATGAATTTTTAGGCCATATCAACATCTGCCATAACGCCACATATCTACAATGATAATGTGTAGTTTCAAAGGATTTAAGAAAAAACGTAATTTGAGTGATGGAACGTAACATTAAACAGATACAGTTTAAGGATATTTAACATTGAGGCAATTACAGAAATTTTTAGCGTGAGGAATTAAAGGTACAGCACAATTTCAGAATCATACGTAAAATAACTAAATATACAATTTTTACGGTAATAAAATTAGGTTAGTAAAACAAGCCTTTTTAAATATAGACAATGCACAAAAAAAATTTTCTGTACATCGTATTTTTAGATCCTAGAATAGACGTAATTTAAGAAATTTTAAAGTGTTTTAAAATAAATGTAGAGACATTTCGAAAACAAATCTGTGCTTCAATATGTCGTACAGAAAGGTATTTTTGAGCATAAAATCAGTGCTGTATGTACATTTTAGTTAAAATCTATAACGCTCATTAATCTTTTTAGCTCGGCGTTGGTTGGTGCAAATTCTGTTCAAGGACTAAACATTGTTTCATGAATTTAACAACCAGTACAGATAAGGTCTCAAAAGACTGTTTCAGTATTATAGGTATATAAGAACTTATGAATAACGATATATAAAATTCGATATCAAGTAATCTTTGCTCTGATGTCTTATGAAATGTCCTTACAATTTTTAGATGTTTGAAATTAGATATCATAATTACAGCAACTGCAATTTCTAATGAAGGTAAAAGCTTAACATTTAATGCTATGAGTTATTTATAAGATGATTAATAGTCTCTTTTATATAGTGCTGAGCAATTTAGCATAAATTCAGATCACGTTAATCTCTAATCACACAAAAATAATATTCAACCTTACCTTTTCAGTTTTTACTAGAATATACCATAGCTAATTGCTGCACTTTTGAAAGCAACATGTGCATCTGATAGTAAATATCGATGCGCTCTAGAAGAACAGGAAATATCACACAGGATGTTGGCCCTTCAGTGCCTTGCAATCACTAATTGATCCTTTCCCATTACATTGCAGTGACAGGGCTCTGACGTCATTTCTTGACTTTTTGTGTCCCCCCGATTTCAACCCGAAGCAAACTTTAAAAAAAAATGGAGCACGGCAAATTTAATGACCTTAAAAATGTCACCATGCAGAGAATGACCATATGGTTTACGCACGTACACAGCACATGTGTTCAACTGGATATTCAAATTTCCGAAAATTAGTATACTGTATATTTTATGCAACTGTAACAGCGACATGTAATATATAAGTACTAATACATGGAAAGAAGATTAAATTATATTTTTAAAATATTTTTTCACCCAACAGTTTTGAAATGCGTTGGCCTTTGTTAAATATTTTCCGTTAAAATATTTCTCTATTAATATTTTTCCTAATCATTTTCTATATTTTATTATTCGTAAATTTTTAAAATAATTTTCGATGTCTATCTATTTGGCATAGAAACCAATATTCAAGGCATTGATAGTACTATATAACAGTATAATCTGCTGTAAAATAAAAAAAGGACTTAATATCATAATGTTGTTGTTTATTGTAATGTATTGTAATTGTATGTAATGTTTATTTTTACCCAACAATTTTGAAATACGTTAAATATTTTCCGTTAATATATTTCTCTATAAATATTTTCCGTTGACCTATTTCTCTATTAATATTTTCTATAATCATATTCAATATTTTAATATTCGTAAATTTTTGCTATAATTTCCGATGTCTATACCTTTGGCATAGAAACCAATATTCAAGGCATTGATAGTATTATATAACAGTATAATCTGCTGTAAAATAAAAAGGACTTAATATCATAATATTGTTGTTTATTGTAATGTATTGTAATTGTACGTAATGTTTATTTTCACCCAACAATTTTAAAATACGTTGGCCTTTGTTAAATATTTTCCGTTAACATATTTCACGATTAATATTTTCCCTAATCATTTTCTATATTTTATTATTCGTAAATTTTTAAAATAATTTACGATGCCTATTTATTTGGCATAGAAACCAATATTCAAGGCATTGATTGTACTATATAACAGTATAATCTGTTGTAAAATAAAAAAGGACTTAATATCATAATATTGTTGTTTATTGTAAAGTATTGCAATTGTATGTACTGTTTATTTCCCCCCAACAATTTTAAAATACGTTGGCCTTTGTTTAACATTTTCCGTTAACATATTTCTCTATTAATATTTTCCCTAATCATATTGAATATTTTAATATTCGTAAATTTTTACTATAATTTCCGATGTCTATCTGCGGGGCTTAGAAACCAGCATTCAAGGCACTGATTGTACTATATAACAGTAAAATCTGCTGTAAAATGAAAAAAATTAACTGAATATCATAGTGTGTATATTGTTATAATATGGTCATGCGTCATGTTCATGTTATCAAATTATAAAAAACTCTCATTATATAGATAATAATACAATATGCTTATTTATGAATACGGGGAATATTTTATTGAAATGTGTGTATTAATAGAATTAATAAGAGTGAGTACATGTTCATTTTTTTACAATCTATATACAAAGTATAGTTTTTAAATGTTTTCGGCTGCTGGCATAACTAAAGCTTTGGACGTCAGTTTAAGCTGTCAATATTTATAAAACTCTTTTACACTACTTAAATTTAAAATCATTCGGGGACTCGAGGTAGCCTTGTTGTAACGCGCTAGGTTTCGGTTCCTGGGGGGTGCTCGGATTGAATCCCGAAGGAGCGCCATTAAATACCTCCGTGTCTAGAACGGATATGGGTACGTTAAATCCGTAGGCCAGAAAGTCCCTTTATGAGGTCAGAAAGGGTGGGAGAGAGTACGATCCCTCCAGATGTCGCCCCTGCGGGTGTTCGGTTCCAGCTTTAATTTTTGAGCAGTAATATATATATATATATATATATATATATATATATATATATATATATATATATATATATATATATATGCACTGGGCAATAATTTATAAACAGGAGAGATGCAGTCAGAGGAAGAACTTTTATTAAGTTTCAGCATCATAAAGACAGATTTGCAATACTGGAGAACAGTTTAACAATTGTGGACAGTTTGCAGAAAACATCAGAGGTTCGCCGGACTTAGCCACGAGAGCGGAAAGGAACGACGTGTGTTACATTGCAAAGGATGAACTTAGACGAGAAAAACGGAGATGTCCGTCCACTTCAGCCAGAGTTACAAGAGAGCGTTGGAAGGTCTTCTGTTCAGAATTATAAAATGAATATTAAAATGAAATGAATTGGTTAGAATCAGTTATGCGGCCTATACATGTGAGGTATGATGTAATAGTAGCGTGGTTTTCCCGGGATCACGCGCGTATTGCTACGTTCTGTTAGTTAGAATTTGAAAAAAAGCCTTATTTATTATCAAGTGCCCGCATAATGATCGGCACGTGCATTAAAGGGAAGTATAGATAATCAATTAGTTTATTTTTAGGTCTTATTTTGTAAAAGGGGACTGGGCTTTATAAAAAAAGAGAATTTGGAATACGCCTTAAAAGTAATGTAGGAGAAATCGTTTTTTCGTTATATATATATATATATATGCATATATAACGAAAAAACGATCCCCGCTCAGTTGACTAACTGATAATAGGATTTTAAACTCCGACAAGTACAAATACGGCTGGTGCGAGGCACTAGACTAGACCATATGTTGATGTATATACCACCATTATACTTGAAGAAAAGCTCAAGCCTCGACTCGAATATGTCCAGACAAACGGTCGACGACAAGGTTACATTATTAGTAGTATTTTTTTGCCCATCAGTCTTTTAAACTCACTAAGTGTGGGGGAACAAATCTGTGTTGCAGCGTTTAAAGAATAATTAGAGAGCTAATTGTAATTACATTTATTTTCAGAAAGAGTTGGATAGCAACATTTTCTTGTAAGTTATCTGATTCCTGTTTGTTTAGTGTCACAACAACTCTTAAAACTAGAGACTGGTGAAATGGTAACTGATCATCTCCTGTTAATGAAAGGTGATTAAATGACAATAGGGGTTTGCACCCAGACTATTGCTCTTGCGGTTGGTTACGTATGCTGAATTATAACTCCTGATATATATATATATATATATGTGTGTGTGTGTGTGCGTGTGTGTAATACCCGGCAGCTGTAGGCATTCGTTCTGTAGTCCGGTCGAAATGAATCTCCATAGATTTCTATGACTTTCTTTGTTCAAGACACGCAATGACGGCGTTTTGAAGTATGTTACAGGGCACATAAAAGTACAGGTAACTTCCGGACCTGCTGGAGTATTACGTTACATCTTGATTGAAGATAGAGCAACACAGGACAATGACACAATGAGTGCGGCGATGACACACAGCATGCACGGGACATCAGCACAGTACGAGGACAGTCACAAAAAAGCCCGTGCAAAACTCTTGCTATCACTTATACGAAGGGTTCTTGACCTTTGACACCAGAGGACCAAAAAAATTCTAATTGGTTATCGGTGACCATCTGACCTCGTGAGTCAGAAGTCATATGATCTTTCGGAAGGCGCGAGATAAACTCGTAATGTTGAATCATGTTTTCAAAGTAACTTTTATTGTTTTGTGCAAGTGCGATAAGGGACAATTTAGCTAGTTAATTCGTTTATCCTAGGTCATAATTTGAAATAGGGGGCTAAACTTTATTGAAACGTTAACGGGAGAATTTAGAATATGCATTAATTAATTAAGGCGGAACGCTATTATTACACACATATACATATATATATATATATATATATGTGTGTGTGTGTGTGTGTGTGTGTGTGTACAATCAATATTCTTATCCTTACAACGTCTATGGGGAAACAATTATTCTTGAACACTATACAATTTACTCAGATAACATGTAAATTATCCAGTGTGATAGTTTAAAAACAATGAACAACAAGCAGAAGAGTTTGAAAATATTTATTTATCAAACATGTTTAGAAATATTCAACTTCGAATTAACAGAGCAAACACTTTGCCTTTAAAGCAACATTTTCAAAAGTACAAAACAATTTTCCGAGTCTACAACAAGGACGGAATTTTCGCAAAAATTTGTAAAAATGCGTTTTATGTTTTTGACTATCCATATAAAAATCAGAGATAATATTTTACATACATGAAAATATTTCACAATATCTGAAAGGTGAAAATATATTGAATACATTTAAATGACACAAAGTTCTCGGTCGGGTAAATTATATGATCTTCCCTCACATTTGATAAAATAGAAAGATAAACAATAGAAGACAAACGTCATGTAAATAACTTACATTTATAATTTTAGAAAAACGTATATATTTTTTATGAAGGATGAAAAATATCATTTTTATATTTTCTTAGGTTATAATCAGGTAGAAAATTATCCACAAAGAAAGCTTTTAAAAAACGTAATATTTTAAAAAGGGATGAATTTATTCATAATAAGCAAGAGAATTGCTGTAGTAGATGTTTGTAATAGTTGCTTTATGTATTTGACTTAATGACGAAAACTTTAATTGTAATGCAGAATTAGTGAGGATGAAAATAGCTTTCATAGAAGATGCTTATTGAAAAATTCATTAAAAATGATGAAATTTTTACGTAAAAATTAACAAGTAAAATGAAGCTAATATTGTGTATGTCTGTAGTATTAAAAAATGATGAAATAATTTTGTTTAAAAAAAAAGCTATCATTGCATTTTTTCCTGTATTCCATTATACAATGAAATAATTAATTTGATACTTCATTTTTTTATCTTGTGCTAATCGATGAATTTGACAAATTTAATTCTGACCCTTAAAAATTTGCCATATTAAATATAATACTCTTCAATGCAAAAGGAAATTTTCCAGATGGAAACTTACCTGTCAGAAATCTTAAAAATATATACTCTTTACAATACAAATTTGGAAAATAATTATTTTGATTTCGATTTTAATTCATTTTAATTCATATGCAAAATTATATCACCTAAATTTTATGGATAAAACCTTTTTAATTATTGTATTTTCAAATAACAAATTGTTATAAATTATTAAGTTACACTCCGGTAAAGTTTCAATTTCACTATAAATTTTATTTTATTTTATTTTTAAAATATTGCAGCCTCTGTTATACGTAGAAAAATCGGTATTTTGCTGTGAATTTCAGCTGCTTGCTTCAGCGTTCAGATGGAAGAGAAAAAACATTATTACATAAAAAATAATTATTTTATTTGTTTATTAAATATTCAATATAGGCTTACCTAAAGATATACTTTAGAATACATTTTTGTAATAATTTACTTTGATAACTTAAATTCCCCTTTGAAGAGTTTTAATCTCCAGTTTCAAATAATTTTTTTTATGGGAAAAAAGTTTTAATTTTTTTCTGTAAAATTTCTAATGTTAGTCAAAAAAACTTAATTTCAATCTCATCAAAATCATCATCAAAATTAACATCAAAATCATCATACTACTGAAAAAATAAACTTATAACAAAAGTTTGAATAATTTAATACACCTTTTTATCACTTTTAAGTAAGCCAGGTCGCCCATTATTTATAAGGCCTTCAAAAAGGTTTTATAGCGGCAGTGTAATTGTAGCGATTGCTATCCATCTTTAATTTATATCTCATGATGTCATAAAACACGTGTAGGACCATTAAGAGAACGCGACCTTCAAAATCACATGATTTATATTATGTCTTCATGGAAGCTCTTTAAATAAAAACTCAGCTTAGCTCGACACTATTTTAAAATATGATAATGCAGTAAACTGAAATGTGTGTGTTTTTGTGTTAGATACCGCACAACCACAGTCAACAAAATCTTTTTCACTTAGCTTCCTTTTAAAATTCATTCACAAAATTCGAACTTCCTACGTTCTTCTCTTTCTTTCCACAAATGTTCGCTGTACAATTCATGAAACAATTAACATATATATTCAAACTGCATAGCTGAAATTCAAATTTTTGAAATTATTATTTTTAAGAAACATAAAACGTTTTACACATGACTGTTATCCACCAGTTCATTTTTATATGTATTCGCAGTTTTTAAAACCATTTAAAAGAAATATAGAATAAAATATTTTGGATGAATGAATCGTTAATATGATGAACAAGTACAAGCACAAAGAGTGTTTCGTTCCTTTCTTGATAACCATCAAACAGTTGCTTACGGGAAGCAGCATTTCAGTAGTAATATGAAGTTACTTTCTGTTTATTTTAAGTTTTTTTCAAACAGTTCTTAATCTGCTATTTGACAGTCATTATGCTGAAAGAACATTCTAAATCCCATTCATAAGTTACTATTTTATAATTTCGGTCAAGGCCACTTTACGGGGAATCATCCCTGTCTCCAGCTGACTTCAGTCCTCTTGTTTGCATCCCATCGTAAGCAATGGTAAAGAGCGATTTCTTTTCCATTAAGTTGGATTTCTTCAATCTCAAGGCTGTGCCATCCTTTCCAATACCAGAATCCGAATCTTCATCTTCTCCGTCGGTCTGGTGATTAGGGTCCTCATGTCTCGACGCATCATCTTCAGTCGTCCTCGGAGGACCTAATCTGTCTGATTCTTCGTGAGTTTCTCTGCTATCGAAAACATCTGTATCTACTGGTCCTAATTTGTCTTTCCCGCTCAAAGCTCCTGAATCTTCAGTAGACAATGGTTGCGACCTTATGTGTAGAGATTGTTTTCTTTGGAATTGTTCATCGGAATACCGACGATGTTCTTCATTGCCAGTTTCTTCATTTTCTTGTTGAGAAGGCTCTACATCGGGTTTTTGATCATATCTGTCATCGTCTGCGTCGTGTGTCCCTGCCATAGGATCATCATGAAACGTGACAGTGTGTTGTTCTTGTCTGTCTTGATATTGTTCATATGAAGTTGGAAACTGATCCGTATGCTGTTTATGAAAGTGCTCGCTTTGATCAGTTTGAGTGTCTTCCTGTGACTGAATCTGGTTTATCCTAGAAGTGGCAGGAGCCATAATTACTGTTCGAGAATCGTCTTCCAGATCCTCTGGGGTATTTGAAGTTTGCTGATGCTCGTCTGAACGCCCTGGCCACTGGGTTGTTTGTATGTCGTGTTCTTTATATTGTTCGGTTGGCTGCTGGGTTTGCACATGCTGTGGTCTCTGAATCGGTAATTGATCATGAGGTGGTTGATGATGATGTGGTATAAACTGACGATCCTGTTCAACATATTGTTCTCGATACACTGGCTGGTTGAATTCACGAGGCGGTTGACCTGGCTGAATTCTTTGGTGGACTGGTGGCCCATAATTGTGCGGAGGCCCTTCTGGAGCGAAGCGCACGTTTCTGTAATCATCAACCGCAGGCAAACGCTGCACAGCGTATTCGGGCCCCTCCCACCTTTCATAAGGGTTACGCACGTGTCGAGGATATTCTCCTTGTGGGTAGGCTGAAATCCAGTTGGATTCGGGACCAACATAAGGTCTTTCAATTTCCGAAGGATCATCAGAAATAATGACATCCCCTTCAGTCCTGTGGTATCTGAAAAGAGGTATTATAAGTACTGAATTTTAAAACATGTAAGGAGAAACAAGTTAAAATGTGGTCATATCAATTATTAAAGCTGGATCAAAGAAAATCTTAAATATTTCCAATAAGTGAGTCCAAAATTAGGCGATATGTAGTATATTAATATATGCTTTAAACAAATGGTCTCAAGCTTAAAAATGCACAATAAATGAGATCAGGAAATAGAGGAAAGGTGGATAACCGATGACGTACTTTAAAAAAAGTACTCGCACTAAATTCAAAAAAGCTTAAATATGTACAACAGGGGTGTCAAACTCGCGGCCCGCGACGAACATTTTTGCGGCCCGTCCATTATATTGGCACAATAATATATAATAAAATAACCGACGCAGAAATATAATAAGATAGGAAGAATTCGCTAAATGTTTTTTAATGATACTCTTTTTTGCTATTATTAAGCAAAATGCATATATTTATGTTGAATATACTGTAATTAGGTAAATAAACCTACGTTTCTATTAAGATTGATTTTTTTTGCGGCCCACCTATAGTTAAACCTTGTTTATTTGGCCCAAGGTAGCCTTTGAGTTTGACACCCCTGATGTACAATAAAGGAAATACAAAATTATGTGAAAGATAAATCCAAATATTCATTTAAAAGTATACTCGTGAAATTCCAAAAAGCTTATAAATGAACAATAAATAAGATCGAAATTAGGTAAAAGGTAGATAAATTATGACATGATTTGACAAAAATTCTCACTAATTTTTTTTTTTAAATTAAGTTATAGTAAAGACTTTTAACTCTCTTTCTCACCTAGAAAACTTAAGCTGTTGAGAAGTTGCTCCTTCAGGTGGCGGTTCTTGTCTCTGCGTTTGTGCTACGGCTACGCCTCTTTGCCTGTACGTCCTAGGTACTCTCAGGTGAGAATCTTCTGTGTTGAGAGCGGTTTCACTGACACTTCGTAGCAGCTCACCTTCCCTGACATAATGCCTGTCGTCTTCATCTTCCCGCATAGGGCTTCGGATGTACAGAATTTCCGTCCTTCGAGGCCCTGTATGAAATCAGTGTATTACAAATTTTCCGAAAATAAAATACAGTGGACGCTCGTTAATTCGAACTCGGTTAATTCGAACTTTCGGTTAATTCGAACTAATCCAAAGGCCCCAAAAAACTTGTATTGGAGTTAATGTTAAAAATATCTCATTAATTCGAACTAAATTTTTATCACTTCGGTTAATTCGAACTAAAAATTTGACAAAAAAAAATTCTTTTTCCTCATTTAATGGAGAAAATACACACTGTATTTATTATTTTGAGTGTCAAATTTCTTTTCTGTGTAAAGAGGCACATGCCTGAATTCCTAGACTATTGCATGTCCGCTAAAAGTTAGTAGCTATTGTCCTTCTTATTAGTGCTAAATGGAAAAAGCAATTTTCCTTTATTTGGATCGATTTTCTTAGAATTTCAGAAAAACTAGTCTTATTACTACAGATTCTAGGGAGCTGCGTCAGTTATAACTGCAGTGCAGACAAGTTAATGTGGTCTAGTTTTTCTTCCTCATTGTGTGGTGTGAACGTGTAAAAATTCAGGATGTCTACACGTGAAAAGTACAAAACCCTAACTTTGGAGACAAAGGTAGAAATTTTAAAGAAAGTATAGAATGGCGAATGTAAAACAAAGTTAGCAGCTGACTATGGAATTTTAAAAAATGCCTTGTCAACTAATTTGAAAAACAAGGAGTCAATTTTAGATTCATGGGAAAAATCAAAATTTGCTAGAGGAAGGAAACGCATGGGAAATGCGTCCCAAGAAGTTCTAGAAAAAGCTCTACTGCTATGGTTCCAGGATGTTAGATCTCGAAATTTTCCGATAAATGGACCCCTAGTGCTGACGAAGGCTGATGAATTGGCAAGTCGAATGGGTATTGAAGATTTTAAATGCAGTGATGGATGGCTTTCTCGATTTAAGTCAAGGTAAAATATTTCTTATCAAACTGTATGTGGCCAAAGCTCTGATGTAAACGAAGACGTATGCACAAATTTCGGTAGGAAACTGCCAGGGCTTTTCTCTACTTACCTGCCGAAAGATATTTTTAATGCGGCCATACTGGACAAAGCTATAATGGACTCTATTAAAACTCTGAAAGCATTTATTCATATGGAACCTTCCTCTGAAAATGAATTGAAATGTTTAGTTCAAATCGAGAAGCTGAACAATGTAGGCATCATAAACAGAACCAAACATCCATTTTACAGTTTTTCCCCAAAGTGTAATTCATATTTTTAATAAAAGTTTACTTTATACTGCATATCTTCTGCTTCATTTTATGATTAAGCTAAGTCTGTATTGCTTTTTAATATGTTTAACTTTAGATAACATAGTATAATATATTTTCTGAGGTTATACATACTAGGAGAGTTTCTTCTTCAGTGATACACATTTAAAGTTATATATTTTCTCTTAACATCGGATAATTCGAACTTCGGATAATTCGAACTTTTTTCTGAGAACCTTCGAGTTCGAATTAACGAGCGTTCCTTGTAGATGAAATGAGATTTAAATCACCTAAAGTGACTGTTAAGATGATTAATGAAAATAACAGGGTGTCATTTGCTTGTTCCACAAAGGTAAGACTACTACACACAGATCATTAAAAATGAGAAAAAATAAGCGTATGTTTCATTACAAGTCCACTTTTGGTGGCCCACCAAAAGTACCAGCGAGAGAATGAAATTTTTTAAAGGGGAGATACTATAAGTTATTTAATTAAAGTTGTAATCTACAACATAGACCAATTAACCCTCAAACGGTACAGTGGTTTGAGACGAAATAGATGGTACGGTCGGGTCGGAATCGACCCGATCTCTTTTTTGATGAGGTTTTTGGTAGAAATAAGCACACAATAAGTATTTTTGTTGTATAATAACACTTATTGGTAATATTTTACATACAATATAAACCCTTTTTGTAGAGAAAATGACCAATAAATTATAGTTTTGCTAAACAAAGAAAATCTCTCTGGTATTTACATAGAATGCTGTATATATTAGGTCTAATATATAATTTAGTCTACCTAGTTTTAGAAGTTAGTGAAACCAATTTTCTGAGCATAAAATTCTAAAAAATAATATATACTGACATTTTTGGCCTTCAAAATCGAAATAAAAAATGAAAAAATCTAAAATAAAAACATTTTAAAAATGACTAGTGATCATAAATAATGTTTTTAAACAAAGACACTCGTATTTACTTATTCCTCTACCTAGTAAGGTGGTCTAGTAGGTCTGTCTGGTAGGGTCTCTTGTCAACTAGATATATTGCAGTGAGAGGGGAGAGTACGGGAGGGGGAAGACACACCCTTGGGTCGGATCCACCTCCACCGTAACGTTAGAGGGTTAACCCTTTGAGGGGCACCATTTGCACAGTGCAAACGCCTAAATCTAGTCCCTTTTTCCCTTGCATTCAATCTATTGCAGTTAAACGATCAGAAAAATGGTTAGTACTGCCATCTGTTATCAGTTTAAAGAAGTAAAAGCATTTTGCAACCTTTAATTGGAAAATTTTCAAGATTTTTTAGGTTTAAAAACTACACCATGCAAACGGTGGAGGTTGTTGCCCGTGAAAGGTTTAAGTGGTAAAACGCCATTTTATTTCTTCATATCTCACTCACCATCTTCTGTGTCCTCCGTGCCTACTCCAGCTTCGTCAGCCGGATCCACACGCACCCTGGGTCTCACAACTTTCCTCACTACCACATAATTGCCAAGCCTTCTGGCGTCCGAGTCCCCGGCCATTTCTTGCACCAGCATCTCCGTGTTGGGACTCAGAGGACGACCTCTGCGGTAGGCCCTTTCCATTCGACCTCCCGCGACCACAGGGATTCCACCGTCAGGGTAATAGGCACCTCGCACAGGCACGTCATCTTAGAAAACAGATAGAGTCATCAGAATTAATACTAAGACAATATTTCGTACTAAGGTTTAGAAATAAACAAAGTTAGAGATACGTGCTTTTAAAGTAACATATCGAACAGGCAGATCGCTCAGAAATGTATGTTATCAAAATAAATCCAAACACAATACCGTATTTACGCGTGTATAAACAGCACCTGAATTTTAAAACAACATTTGGGGAATTTTTTTTTTCTGAATTCCGTTGTAGACTCAAAGTAGCATCGTTCTGCGAAATGTAGCAATGCCATACATTCCTTAGAGTTCAGTTCTAGTAACAATATCGAGTACAACCTCAGCTAATGGTGGTGAAACTACAGTATGAAAAAGATGATTATATATATATATATATACTAACTAAATACCCGTGCTTCGCTACGGAGTACATTCAAATTAAATACAGCGGTCAATGTATGCAATTAATACCCAAAAATATATATATATATATTTATAAAAAAACCGTATCGGATATTTTTATAGACAAAGTAATGTAGAAGAAAATATTAAAATTAAATCTAATAGAACATACTAAAGAATATAGTACAGTTAATATAGTACAGTTTGAGGAACATTTCTTTTAGTGTATTTTAATATTTTTTGGATAATGTCCAATCGTCTGCCACTTTAGAAAGAAAAAAATTATTTTTGGTCTATTTCGCTGTTATACACGTGACACAAAATTAGTTAAAATATCACAAAAAGAAAAAAAATCACGTGATCAGCATTTAATAAATTAAATTATAAAAATTAATCTTTCAAAATTCCCCAAAAATCAGAAAATGGAGGTAAAGATTCGAAAAAGATTTCACTTTAAAGGAATTTTTATGATCTTCCTTGTGATATAAATTTTATAACCCTCGGATTATTATTTTAAATGCAAACTTTAAAAAATGTTACAAAAACAGCTTAAATTTTAATTTTAAAAAAATCTAAGAAGAATTTTTCAAAAGTCTTTCTTAGTGCACCCCTACACTATAAGAAGAATCGCCATGCAAAATTTCAGCCCTTTAGGTCCAGCGGTTTGGTCTGTGCGTTATATGTCAGTCAGTCAGTCAGTCAGTCAGTTATGTAACTGTTTTATATATACAGATATTACACACGTGCATATATAGATATAGATAGATACGTTTAACACATACATACCTCTTTTATATATACATACAAAAGAGGTAAACAACGATAAGTAATCCTACGTTAATAACCCGCAGTAGTTTCGGTAGAAGAGACTACCTGAATTTTTTTTTCTTACTTCATTAAATGCTAAATAATTACTATAACCATTTATGCTGAGTATATCGAATAAAAAAACAGCAAATGCCCAACTCATCTAAACTGGTTGCTGCATACTATAAAATAAATATGATCATCAAAGATGCGTAAGCTTACTTATTATTCGTATTTTTTTTAAAAATTCTGAGAGACTGATAAAAATCCCTTATATGCATACGTGAAATCAACGTATTCTGGATTTCTTTCATGCAGAGAAAATGCATGTATAAAGAGCAACAGTAATTTCCTTTATTGCTTCATACCGTAAAACGAAATAGAGGCATAGCGATAAATAGCCAGTAGGATAATATAGACTGGCAGACAGCACATGCAAAGCCATTCAAGTTTCTGGGAAACCTGAATAGGAAATAAAAAACCGTTGTCATGGTGTATGAATGAAAGATGCTGATGAAATGGCAGGAAAAAGTGAGACATTGTATAAAAAGCAAAACTCAATTTCAGAAATATCATTCATTTATCAAATTGCGTATCTATAAAATGATTTCTTCAGAAAACTAATCCTCAATTCGTTACATTAATTAGATGCCAGTTAAGGCTCCTGTGTACTTATCCTTTTGAATTCGCTCACCTCAATGTTAACCTATGGAGAAAATTTGTGTACTATTTAAAACTACATAAATGTTGTTAATCCAATAAAAATGTTATTTTCAGATAACCTGAACTTTTCTGCACCTTGCAAAAGAATTCATTTTATAAATTTTTTCCACCAAAGGAATTTAGGAGCGTTTAAAACACACTAAACCAGAAAAATTTCTTTCTCTATTACTGAGTACAATTTTTAAAAAAAATTCAAATCTAAGTCGGCTATCCTTGTACAAATTTACTCCACAGATTAACGTTGAGGAGAGCGAATCCAATAGGGTTAGTACATAGCAGTCTTAACGAAATACTTCTTGACAGGAAACAAATGTTTTAAGCTTCTATGTCCGCAAGCTAAAATCTTTTTAATTCAAATCAAATAGTTAAAAATCAAATAGTTGTACGGAGAATGTCATACATGCAAATAGAAAATAAAGAAAAGTATTTTATAAAGTAGTTGAGAGGAAATGTCAATCGAGTAACAGATTGTAAAGTTTTTTACCTTGTTAATATCCTTGTTTCTATCATTTATTAACATATAAAAAAATATAAATAAAATATTAAAAGTATGTAATTTTAGAAAATTTAAGGCATTTTCCACAGTATAGCAGCTAACGGAAAGATTTAAAGCCATTTACTAAAGAATCAAATCCCAATGGATCTGCCTCGACATATTTTCACTGCCAATTTTCGAATCACCCTTCCGCATGACTTTTTATTTTGCCACCTTTACCGCATTGGTTTGGTAAACTTTCCTGACTGTCATCTTTGTTCGTTTGGAGACATTATAAATTTTAATCATCTTATGACGTGCGCCTTCTTAAAGGACTATAGATTCACTACTGATATCCAAAGTAGCTGGAAATACAGAGCTACTTTGTATTGGGCTGCTAGAGGAGAGCTATGATATCTTTACTGTCTCTCGACGTAGGAAAAAAATCTTGTTATTATTACAAACTTTGTCATTTTAAAGGAATTAAAGTTACTGCATTTGGAACATGGCGCCCACGTGCTATAGCGTCGTGAGTTTCCACGCAGTGGGTTTGGTTTCAAATCCCCAATAAGGCTTGGTCGTTAACGTGTTGTCCCTTCATAGGCAGTGATGCTGCTCACCAAATTGATGCTCCCGTAATAAAGAAGCCAGCAAAACTTCGTGGTGAATAACAATTCACGTTAGGCATAAAACATTTGGAATATTGAATAGTATTTGACATCATACTCCTATCAATACGCTGAAACCAAAAATTATGATTTTTCCGCTAATTGTAAAATTGTACGGCATATTTAATAAAAGTTCAGATTAATTTCAGGTCTTAAATATTACAAGGTAAAAGAAAACTTATTGGTCTATGAATTTAAAATAAATAACCTTAACTGAAAAGGCGCTTCAATCAAATGATAAAATAATACATAAGATACGAGTTGCTTTATAGTTTCAAACTTAGATGCCCACTTGCTTTAAACGCGTGGATAGTTTTTCTTAACCAGTCGTTTGTGAGAAGCTATCTTCTTAATGATACAGAATCTTTAGTTGTCTAGGACAGTGGCACGCAAACTTTTTTCAACAGTGACCCTCTTTCTTTACATAAAAAAATCTCTCGATTCTCAATGAAAATTTTTTGGTAGAAACGCAATTTTTTAAAAAAAGTATGAAAATGTTAACCAAAAACTATTGAAAAAAGGAAACTGTACATTTTGGGTGTACATTTATTTTGTGTAATAACAATACAGAAAGTCTTGCTTACTATCTGTACTTGTTTTTGGTAAAACTGTTTGGCCCCTTATTTAATAATATCCTATCATTTGTTAACATATAAAAAATATAAATAAAAATATTAAAAGTATGCAATTTTAGAAAATTTAAGGCATTTTTTGAGTTAAATTATTCAATGACATAAATTTACTTTAAACAATCTCCGACCCCTCCAATTATTTTCTCGACCCCCCCCCCCCCCAGTGGGTCACGACCAACAGTTTGAGCACCATTGGTTTAGGATATCCGAAAGACAATTGCGTCTCGTCTATTGAGTTTTTCACACATCTTTCGGGGGAGATAAACGTGTTTATATTGCCGTACGCTGACACGCACGCAAAATTATTCCAATGTCATATTTGCACGCAACTCAGGGCAATGATATTTCTTCATGCCAAAATAAAAACAGAGTGGTTTCCTAGAATCATTCTAATTCAAACAGGATTTTTCCCACTGGAAGAATCTGCAATCGGATACAGATACATTATCTCTCTTCCCTTTCCCCTGAAGAAAATTTCTGAAATTTAGACTGTAGATGAGAATTATTGCTCTCCTTGTACTTTACCGGGTGATGTCCGAATGGCTAGGGCGATGGCCTTCGGTAACAGAGTCAGTGGGTTCGAGTCCCAAAATTGTAATGGATGTTTGTAGTCGTTCGGAATCGGCTTTAATCAGTAGGTCCCGATCTAATTAACCTTCTTCGTGTAGCAAAAAGTGACCGTAGCACTCCAAACCAAACCAAACCATCATATACTTCTCATGTTTGTCTTGTATTTTTCCCGTTTTCCTTTATTTAACGTCACAAGCAAGTTTAAAACGAAAAGTTTCCAAAATACGAAATAAAGAAGTCATTTTGACATCCCTTTAGGATTAAATGAGACATGTTGATTGCTGTTTATCATTAGAGACCTTATTTCTTCATTCATTGCCGGATTATATTATGGTTTGATGTTTCTCTAATTGAAATACGTAAGTAATGTTTCTCTTTCCTTCATGGATCTACAAGGCACATTCACAAAGTAAGAACCGATTGGGTGAAAAAAAATTTTAGAAAGAAGTTTCTGAAAGATTTGTAGTGCCAACTGTTATATTACATTAATTTTCTGTGTACTCTCCATATTTATTGAGTTATTTGTCGTATCGTGAGACTAGCTTTCGTATACCATCGTCGAAGAAAGTCACCTCCAACCTATTCAGCCACTCTTTTATAACGTCTTTTGTTTACGGATCACTCTGTACACACTGACAATCCAAGTATCTCTTCAGGAAGAGACACAAATGGTAATCGTTAGGTGCTAGGTCAGGATTATGCGATGGTTATTCATAAAATTTTCCTAACCAAACTATTCAAGCAAAGCACGTGTGCGGACGGTGGTGTGCGGCCACGTGTTGTCGTGCAAGTGACAAACTCCAACAGACAGTAACTTACGCCGTGAATCTGAATTACTCGGCGCAGCTTCTCAAGAGTTTCACAGTAGGATTCAGCATTTAAGTAAGCACCATTAAGAACCAGTTAGTACCTTAATGGTCGTAACTTAACATTTATAGTCGTCCCGCACAAACATTTTTTGCGCTCAAAAATCTTATCATCTACTTCACAGCTAGCAGGATTTTCTGTTTTAATTTCCACTTTAAACTAACAGAGAAAAGAGAGATAGCTTTATAGACCAATATAACTTACACCAAATTAAGCGCCAGATGTTCAGGAACCAAATGACGGCGTCGTCGTTACTATGACGTGACCTACGCATGATCTATGAGCAATCGTTTCTTACATTGTGGATGTTCCTCGTAGATAAACTGATTCTAGCTAACTCTATGAAAATTGTCTCAAACCTGTTTATATGATGGATGGTTTGGTTCACTCTGAGAGAATATAAGTAAATCCTGGCATGGCATAACACATACTATAGTAATGGCTTTAGTGATGGTGGCAGTAATTTTATCCATACAAAAGTGGACTAATGCTTACCAGGATTAGGAGCGTACGAAGTGGTGACAGTATCGTTGAGATGAACAGCAGCTTGCGGTGCTCTGTGATGTGGGGAAGGTCTTTCATCATCAGACCTCGCATGGTTTTTCTTGATGATGGTACTGCCCTGATTTTGATGCTGTTCTTCTTGCCATGTTGTCGTTCGGGTATGACTCTCTGATCTGAAATTACAAAATGATACTTAGTGATAAGCATTAGTGATAAGTGTCCTTATGGTCGGGCTTTCAATAGTTTAAAAATTTAAATGTGACTGTTTTATAGAAACCTCTTCCTGTAATATATATATATATATATATATATATATATTCATTCATCAATAGCTCGACAGTCCTGGTTGGACCCTGGCTTTCTCAAGAAGACGGAACCAGTCCTTCCTTCTGTGCGCCACAGCTTTCCAGTCTCTGACATTGATTGAAACAAAGCCACTTTGGAGGCAGTCCGTCCACCTCAGTCTGGGTCTGCCTCTTCTTCTGACTCCTGTTGGCATCGCCAGAAAGATTCTTTTAGTCGTTCGGTCATCATTCATTCTTAAAATGTGTCCGGCCCATTTCATGCGTTGAATTTTATGATATTTCAGAATGTCCGGTTCTATGAATAACCTATAAATTTCAGAATGTCCGGTTCTATGAATAACCTATAAATTTCCGAGTTAGTTCACCTACTCCAAACTCCATTATCACAGAAGCCACCAAAAACGGAACGGAGGATCTTCCTCTCAAAAATTTCGAGGGTTCTCTCATTAGCCTGGGACAAGGTCCACGTTTCAGATGCATACGTGCGGACTGTCCTGATTAAACTTTTGTATATCAACAACTTGGTGTTCCTTTTAATGTTGTCGGATTTTAGAAATTTTCTGAGACCACAAAAGCATCTGATGGTCGCAGTTATTCTCTTCCTTACTTCTGGGGACAAGAGATTTTAAGAGTTGATTTCAAATCCAAGGTAGGTGAAGGATATATATATATAAACACTGCTGGCTGGGCCATTAAAATTGCAACACCATGAAGGAGGGTACAAACGTTAAATTCGCATGAAAGGAAGGAGATGCTGGGATATGCAAATGATTAGTATTTAAGGGCAATCGAACGATGAAGGAGGGAAAACGGCATCTCAAATTCTGTATAAAAGGAAAGTTACGCAGAGGGTTTCTCATTTGGAAATCGCATTTGAATGTTGGTTGTTTGTCAGAGGATCGTGTTATGACTCGAATAATAAGGAGAAATGGCACGTGTCGGAATTCAAAAGCGGCAGGATAGTGGCCTATCTTGAATGAGGTTCATTGTTCTGCGATATTGCTACTCTCATTGGTCGGAATCCAACGACTGTCATGTGAATATGGAATCGATGGGTTCAGGAGGATCATACTGAACGCCATGCAGGATCTCAACTGCCTACCACTACTACCTACCTCGACACAGAGGGTGTTCGACTGTTGCCCTAGCCAGCACGTTCTCCAGATCTCTCATCCATTGAAAACATCTGGTCATGGGTTGCTGAGAGACTGGGCCGCCACCGCTCTCCAGCCACTACGATTGATGAAGTGTTGCAAAGACTTGAAGCAGCATGGAATGACTTGCCCATATTTGTCATCCAAGCCCAGTTCGGCTCGATGCCTAACCGCGTTAGAACCGTTTTAGCTGCCAGAGGCGGAAGCTGTGTGTACTAATTTCGGACCCTGTATACCCCAAAATTGCCTACAAATTTAATCATGTTTTCTTCCTAGATTTATCAACGTAAATATTCATCGTGTTATTAACAGATTTCTATCAAGCAACACCCGAATTCTGTAATTTTGGTAAATCTGTAGAAAACATATTCAGTCAAAGAAGCTTATATTTATGGCAAAAAATGTTATAGTCACATGCAACTGTTGACTTACCGTCTTCTAGATTCGTTATTAGCCTGCAAAGCCCCGTTTTCCTTGTAGTGGATGATAGTATCTTCAGGAGCCACTTTGTTTTTCATTTCGAAGAAATCGCGGCTAAAATTATAGAAAGAAAACACAAAAGGCAATTCAATGGTTTGTTTTTTAATTATGACTAATATTTCATTATCATTCATATTACAACATTAAATCTCATATTAATAATGTACGTACGAGTAATTAAAGATACATCATGTTTGTTGATTGACGGTAATTACCCTCTAGTACCAAAAAAATTGAATTTCACGTCAGTAAGAATTATTGAAATTGCTATTTAAATTTTCACCCAGAAAAATATTCTGTTTTACTCACCCGTCAGTGGTGCGCACACAGCAACAGTAGCAAAACAATGCCAGGATTGCTAAAATCATGAGGATGACCAGTGCAATCAATAACCAAAAGACAATGTCGAAGCTGTTGCGGTTGATAGCCTCCACCTAAGATATTTAACATCTGAATTAAAAACTAAAAAAAAGACCCTATGATGTTTATTAAGAAAAAAGATATCAAGGTAAATGAAAATAAAGTGATCCTTATACGAATTATACAAAGAACTTAGATTTTTTACGTAACAATGACATCCAGCTGATAAAAGTTATTTTGCAGGATTAAATTATAAAAAACTTAACACAACATAAAAAAGTAATTAAATTATCAAACACATTACAGGATCAAATACACTCAGAAATGAGTGGTTTGCTGACTCTTGGGAATTAAGAAAAATGTTCAGAGACTTTGTTATCTCAAGCGAAAAAAAAAAAAAGTGAAACGTCTTTAGTTGCAGAGAGACTCGGCAGTTGAAGCGGTGAATCAGTCTAAAACAGTCATGTAGTCTGGTGAATTCCATTTTCACAATTACATGGCTCATATAGAAAATTGTAGGCAGAGGATTCGGGTTCATTTGGAAAGGCTTCTCGAAGTATTTAGAATGAGTTGATTTGAAAGCTGACGTATCGCCAGTCTCTTGAAGTTGGAAGAGATAGCGAGAGTTTTAGGTCCATCCAGTTCTTGTGGGAATGTCTGATAGAAAGAACGAACTGAAACATGTTTAGGTTGCTTATATTTATCTGAAAATTGTTCTTGTAGATGAATACCATCAGCAAGACAACTCTCTATGCCAGTGCTTCCAAAATTTGGCAATCTCAAATTTAATTGTTAGATTTTATCAATAACTGATGAACTACAATAATATTGAGCAAGCTCTTTATCCTGAAATTATTTTTATTATCACTATAAAACTGTCGTATTTGTTCATGGCCTTAATGTACCAGTTTTATAATACCAAGTGTATCTTATAAAAAAATATCGATTGAGGTACATAGCAGTATAATTATTTTCAGTGGTTGACAATGGATACTTGAACAACGGATGAGGATGTTTCTTAGACAAAATATCCCTTAACCTCAAGAATTTGACATATTCAATTTGCCTCAAGAATTTGACACCTCAAGAATCTGACATATTGAAGTATTCTCCATCATTTAGTAGGTTTCATTGTAAAATTATTTGAAAATAGGCATGAAGAGAGCTCGCTATCAAAAGATAGTTTTTTTCTAAATGAATATAAAAACTTTATACCTTTTTCTGATAATTCTACAGATATTTTACTAAAAATCACAAGTGTAAGAGAGAGAAGATATTCTGATTGATAGAAATACTTATAGAGAGCATCGCACTTGGCTCTGTAAAATTACTTAGTTCAGAAGTCGTCAAAATTTAATTAGAAATTTTTCTCAAACTTTGTCTGTAGTCGATGTTTTATAAGATTCTGTCTGAAGGGAAACCTGATATAATTTCTTTTTATTATCATCTTATGGACTTCAAGATGACTAGATTTATTCCACATGGCTGAATTTTGTTACACGTTTCAAAAAACTTAATTCTAGGAACTTACTTTTGTCGTTGTCAGGTAATAATCCCGTCCAAGTAAATTTCTGTTGAAAGAAAGAAGAAAGATAAGCATATACATCTCTTTGGAGAAAACTATACAGATAAATATGATACACATGGTAGCTAGATAAAAAGCGCGTTATGAAATTTTTCGTTATTAGGTACTTAAAAGATAGAAAAAATATTTTATTAATGTGAAACATAAACCTATGTGTTTAATGGTATTAATCATATCAAATTGCTAGCAATTAAATAAGACCGCATTTGACTAAAATGATGTAATAGAAAATTATCTGCGGTAACTAAAGTTTTTCCCCGTGGTTTAACAGTTTATAATCAGTAACTCAAAAATCCAACCTAAGTACTTGCACTTCATACTAATAACAATAAACTCACTAGACTACATTAATAACGTAAGACAAATCTTTGAGCAAATTGAAGTAAATACGTCACTCAGTCTTCTAAATCTGTAAAGTTTAAGCCATAATGTAAAGTTTAAAAAGTGAGACAGTAAGAATAAAGACGTCTATAAACCTGGATTTGGTGTGGTGCGTAATGGTCAGAGTTTGTTTGAACAACGAGTAATCATGTGGTGGGAGAGGTTTTAGCATAATATTGGTACCTCTCGCCCCCTACCTACCCAAGATAGACAGCTGAAAACTGTGTCTAGGGAAAGTTAGCATTTGTTGAAGAAGATAGTTTCACCTTCCCTTGAGGCAAAACCCTACAAAACTGCGTTCAATTTGAATTACAAAAGAAAAGAGTACAGGACCTTCTCCTGTACGTCCCCTTCTTACGAAGTTCAACAGCTGAAAACTGTGTCTGGAGAAATTTACCATTTAGTCGTGAAGATTTACAAATTTTTATTTATAAAAGATAATATCAATAACAATAGATGTGGTTTGAAAAAGTGATTTTAAAATAAAGAAATTTCAACTAAAAAAAGGCTATCACCTATCTAATGTCGGAGAATAAAATTCGACCTTAAAATAAATAACCAAAGTAAGTGCTGAATTCCAGAAGAAAAAACTAAGATGTATACAAACCCTATTAAAGCATCTACATTGCTGAGATCAACAGTTGAAGACAAGGGATACGATACCCAACAACGGACAATAGACCTGAAAAAACAGTTCAGCATTTAACTAGAGAAAGTTTAATTCCTCGTACTAAAAGATAAATTTGTAGAAATTCAAACAGCTAAATACATTACAAAATCTTATCTATAAGCTGTTATGTGAAAAAAAATTTAGTAATGTATTTATCAGTATCTATTACTAGAAATTTCTAAGCCTTTGTTTCCGATTTCAAACTAAAATATTAAGTAATGAACCTTTTTACATTATTAAGGATGGCACTAGCTTATATTACGTTTGCAATAAAATTTTTGAACACGTTGTCAGATTCTTCCATGCATTACTGGGATTAATCCAAAATTATTTCTGTTTATAGAATCATTCCAAACAAACTTTAGGTATACGTATTGTAATGGGTATCATTATTATTATTATATAGTGGAGGCGTTTTTCAGGCAACGTAAAGCTGGTAAATTACATACTTTTAAATTTGAACTAAATTAATTCTCCCGCTGGCCTAGTAGACTGAAGATATTGCTTGAAGTACATGACAAAATCTTATCTATAAGGTGTTATGTGAGCAAAAATCAATGTATTTGTCAGTATCTATTACTAGGAATTTCTAAGCCTTTGTTTCCAATTCCAAACTAAAATATTAAGAAACGAATATATTTTTATATCAATAAGGATGGTATTAGCTTCTATTATGTTTGTAATAGACTTTTGAGCACGTTTCCAGATTCCTCAATGCATTACAGGGATTAATCCAAAATTATTTCTGTTTATAGAATCATCCTAAACAAATTTTAGGTATGCATATTATAATAGGTATCATTATTATTATTATATCGTGGAGGCGTTTTCAGGTGAAGTAATGCTGGCAAATTATATACCTCTACACATGAACTAAATTAATTCTGCCGCTGGCCTAGTAGACTAAAGATAGAGCTTAAAATTCCATTGTTTTTTATCTCTATTTAATGACTTTCGTATGATATACGGGATGTCCGGGCTAAAGGTATCCAAAAGTCATGACTTATTTTTTACGAAACTACCCATTATAATTTTATAAAAATTATTTAAATAAAAAGAACATGTCACCAAGTTTTAATATCAATCAGATTAGATTTCTATCATAGTATCATAGATTTCGATGTGTGCACCTTTTGTAGCACGACAAAAGTCTAAATGGCAAACCAGATCTCTCCAAGTGTTTCGTAACATATCAGGCGTTATTAGACATTTTTGCTTGGGGATTCATTAAATCCGTTGTGTATAAACAAAACATTGAAACTGTGGATGAGTTGAACAAGTGTATCATTCAAGAAATTCGTGAAATAACTCCTGATATGCTACGAAACACTTGGAGAGAACTGGATTACCATTTAGACGTTTGTCGTGCTACAAATGATGCACACGTCGAAGTCTATGATACTATGATCGAAATCTGTGATTGTTATTAAAACTTGGTGAGGTGTTCTTTCTATTTAAATAAGTTTTTTAAAATTCTAATGGGTAGTTCCAAAAAAGTAAGTCATGACTTTTAGATACCTTTAGCCCGTATCTGGATATCTTTACCCCTGTATTATAAAATCTATTTATTTTGCTGGTTCCCTGAAAATGAGCGTTTTTGAGAATGGCAAAATCTCTCATCTTTTTTTCTCCACTCGAGAAATCAAATTGAGGCCAGCAACAATAGTCGTGACTATAAAATTAACTTGTCCTTCACTAAATAAAACCTAACTCAAAAATTCCTATTAATTTCTTCCTATTAATTTCCAATTAATTCCCTTTTAATTTCTTAGGAAAGGCAATGAAACTTTACTGACCCTTAATATAGAGTTCCGAGAGAGAAGACGCGTGGAAATTTTGTAGAATCAGTCGCTCTCATCATTCTTACAGATCTTTTTAAATTGCATTTCAAACAAATTTATGATTTGGTCTTCTAAAGTTAACCCAAATTTTTGTTTTTTCCCTTTTCATACTCTCTGTAGAAACTGATCAAGACATAAAACGTAGCTCTGATCTGTGGAATAATACTTTTTTATGCAGCAAGTACTTATTCTGATGACATTCACCCGAATACACCACAAAATTTTCTAATTTGTTAATGAATATAGTAGATGTATCAACGATATTCATTATGAGGTAATAACATAGAAACATCAGTGACTTAGCCAATATTTGAACCTTGACCCACAAGGTGGAAGCATCAAAACTGTCCGTCATACAATATCAGCAGCGTAATATTTACTTAATGTACCAGAATAACATCCTATGGATAGCTGCTTAAAGTTTAATTAGGGTACAGTACAGAAACATTGGCCAAGATCTGGGCCAGGATTTGTACACAAAGCCAGACCCTCACAATGGCAGCTTACAGAGCTAGCCACTATAAAACTATGGTTGCATTGTTGTAAAATACTAGGCTTGAACGCTATTGATCACCATTAGCAAGGTGTATAAAGATTCAGTACAGAAATTTTTCTTAGTCCTCATAAAATTAGTCAACTAGAATATAAACTCAGGTACAAGAACAGAAATATTACATACTTGTCGGAACTTGCATTATGGAAGGCAACGGAATGTACATTGACATGTGCACCCGTAAGGGTAGAAAAGCCCCTGAAATTGAGAATATCAGTATGTAAGAATTTTTGAGGAAGTAAAAATGAAGTACATGAAAATTAATGATACGTGAGGAAATTTGTAAGAATATTTGATATTTTATAATTTTTTGATATTGAAATGTAAGAATATTTGAGGAAATAAAAATGAAGGTTATAAAAATTAATGATATATGAAGAAATTTGTAAGAATATTTGATATACATATATTTTATGATAATGAAATGTAAGAATATTTGAGAAAATAAAAATGAAGGATATAAAAATGAATGATATATGAGGAAATTTGTAAGAATATTTGATATTATATATCTTTTTGATACTGAAATGTAAGAATATTTAAGGAAATAAAAATGAAGGATATAAAAATGAATAATATGTAAGTAAATTTGTAAGAATATTTGATATTTTACATTTTTGATACTGAAATGTAAAAATATTAGAGGAAATAAAAATGAAGGATAGAGAAATGAATGATGTATGAGGAATTTTGTAAGACTATTCGATATTTTATATTTTTTAATATTGATATGTAAGAATATTTGAGAATTTCAGAATATTTGAGGTAAAGGCAAAAAGATCGTAAAACTAGCTTGAGGATAGGTAAAACTCAGCTTTACCTCTCGAGTTCTTGCTTCCTCTCAGATGCCTGTCTAGCTGACAGTGGCACTATAAACGATATGGATCTGTTCAGATATTCCTGAAATGAATTAAGGGAAAAGGATTTCAATAACGTTGTGGTTGCAAAAGCTGAAAGTCATTGTAAATAATTTAAAAGAAGGAGAGATCGCGGAAAAGACATTAAAATTTCGTCGCAAAAGGATATACTTTGAAGGATATCTTACCAGACAATTGTGGATTTCCGTATTTTCTATAAAACAGTAACATTTGTGAGAGTCTACATAAAACTGGATCACGAAAGTTGTTATTTACCCGTCCGTAGATCACATAGGGAACACAAAATGTTACTCGGGAATTCAAATCGTGCATCATAAGAGGTAGACTTAGAGTTCTTTGAGTTAATTTTAATAAAATCTACTCGATATATGTTTTTCCTGGGTCAGTTTTAATGTAATCTACTCGAATTACGTTATTTTATTGTAGTGATTCTGAGTATAAAGGGATCTGAGTCACAAAATTCAAAGTATCTGCAGCTTTTGATGCATTTTCTGAACCAAAAGCTCTAATTTCCCATTTTTCCCGTTTTATGCATATAAAAGCCTTCATATTGTTAGTTACAGAAACTTGCAATAAATAACTACGTTAAAAACACTTCTTCAATGCCACGTTGACATTTAAAAGCGATGGCAATATGTTTCGAAATAATTAATAGTTCGTAGAGCCGAGGAGCATTGGTGAGATTGTCGTAATGAACAAATGCCTGAGAATTGTTCATTGCGATAATTACACCAATGGCTCTTCGGCCTGGTAATGAACATTGGTTACATATAAACATGTAACCAACGCTTTTTAATTTTATTGTGGTATTGAAGAAAAAAATTCTTCACGGTCATAATACGTTCATAGCATTAATGCTGATTTATAAAAACGTTAATTTTAAATATATAAATACCTCTAAACAGAAAAAAAAATTTCCCGGTAACTTTTTTTGCTTTAAAAAAAATATTTTCAAAGTTTTTCCTTTTAATCAAAAATATTCAAGGTATTTTAATAAAAATTAAAACAAAGGAATGAAGTAAAAAATGTTATACAAATTCTTTGCTAGGGATTTTTTATAAATCTTTTCAAAGGTGCTAAATCGGGAACAATTCTATTCCGAAACAAACAACTTTAAAGTACCGATATACAGTAAAGTACACATAGGCAGTACAGCCTAAAAGTGTTGTATCTGAAAAATCTAAGAAACGTACGATTCCTAATGTTTAATTATATAAAATCTGCAATAGGCTTAATACCAAAAAGGAATTAATTTGACACCCCTATTGATAAAGCTTTTATCAATAGCTCTTTGTTAGGAAAATCACATTACCATAAGTGACCCTGCCCAGAAGTTCCAGACCAGGTCCATACAGGCTTTTCGGGCTTAATAGTGCGGATCCGGTTTATAATAGCACCACAAGACTCGGAGTTCAACTTGTCTAGGTGCCACAAAAATTTTGACCAAGCACCCCCAGGAGTGACATCTGGGGGACCGTACCTTCCCCACACACTGACTTCATAGAAGGACTTTACGGTATACGGATTTAACGTGTCCATATACGGCATAGAAACAGAGGTATTTAATGACACTTTTCGGTATTCGATCTGATCCATCTCAATACCGAAAGCCGACGCACTATGACTAGGCTACCGTGGGCCCAGTATCATTGTTCGCCCTGCTAACGATAACATAAAACCAAATGACTCTTTAGTATATTGGCATCTATTATTTTAAATAATTCCCATATTATCTTACATATACTTACACGTATGTGTATTCCATGTTTAAGGTAAGAAGAAACGGAACAGCGTGCGAAATTTCTGATTCCTTACAATCATCAGTGACGTAGACGGAGTACTCACCCGTCTTTTTAATTAAAACACTTAATGTGAGTTTCAGGACGTCAATAAAAAATTCCTGTCAAGAGGAATTTTTCATTGACGCCCTACTTTTCGTATAACGGGAATAAAACAAATGTCGCCTTTTCACTAGCATACTATTTTTTTTCCTGCTGCAAAGGTATGCTTTGGTTGTCGCATTCTTCACATTCAGCTTATTTTAACAACGTATTATCTGTTACCAATCTGTCTTCATCATGAATATTTTATTTTCAGAAATATGTATTAACCTTTAGCTTACGGGGCCCATTATAGCGAAATTTCCTTAATATGTATATATATATATATATATATATATATATATATATATATATATATATATATATATATATATATATATATGCATATATATACATAAACACACACACACACACACACACATATATATATATATATATATACATAAACATACACACACACACACTCACACACACATATATATATATTCATACTTGGGCCTGTATTCTTGGGATAGATGCTATCCCACCCCGTAAGGAAAAGGTTAAGCTCCTTTGGGTCTTTGAATGATTTATCAGCAAATACATACTTGATTATGTACTTGCACTTTCACAGTACTGGATCGGACAGGCACGCCTTGATCATGAGCTCGCACAGTGAGGGTGATAACCGGAAGCCCATGGTCTTGTGCTTCTGGGTTCGATACCAAAGGTGCTCTGAGACTCAACTCTCCCGTCTGCGGGTCGACCAAAAATTTCTCTTGGTAGTTACCGTTAACTATTTCATACGTGATGTTACTGTTAGGACCAGGACCGTCGGCATCATAAGCCTGTTGGTAAAATTAATTTGTTAGGCTAGAACATTTAAGTGAAAGAAGGATCAAAATAATTATCATTAAATTCTGCAAGATTGAAACAGGCATTTGGTAAACGTTACAGAGCTTAATAACTAATTTTATAGATGACACAGACCTTCAAATGAGTATAAAGAACAAAGATTAGGAGATATGTTTGAGAGGTAATCAATATATGACGTAACACTTTTTAATATGCAGCTTAGGAAGCAACTAGTTTCAAAAGGATCTATCCCCTAGGTCAGATCTGCACAACATACGGCTCACGGGCCACATGCGGGCCGCCAGTTCTCACTCTGTGGCTCATGAAGCCTTTTGTGAAGACACTCATTATAATAAAAGAAAAATACGGATTATTATTTAAATTATTTTGATGAAAGTAGATTTATAATATTACGAATCAGAACTTTATTTTTGTTAGATAAAATATTTTTCGCTTTACAATCCATCCTATTTTCTTGAGCCGCTTTCTGTAAAATAATAAGGCCCTAATCACATTTCGAGTTGTGCAGGCTTTCCTAGTTGATTATTGCAGACATGAATTTTCTTCATTAGAAGTCGGGATAAGTGAAATTTATTGAAGTACCGTCATCCCTGTGTTCAAAAATAAATTTGAGTAAGAGAGAAGGCGTATTTTTTAATTTACTTAATAAAGATAACCTTCTTTTAAGGTCAATCGCCTCTTTCAGAAAAAAATGTTTCTTATCCCTTTCTCAAAGAGAAGGTTGATTAGTATTGAATATAAAAATCAGCATTCTCTTTGAGGATATACTCCATCAAAACTATTGAGAAGTTTTTACCAGCGATGTTTCGAATTTTTGAGAGCTTCTATATTTGAACCTACTCACGATAAGTCTTTCTAATAGTTATCTCACTTGTAAATGCTAACATCTGAACATTTTTTATCCCCAATAGCATGTTACAAGACTACATATATATATATATATATATATATGAATATATATATATATATATATATATATATATATATATATATATATATATATATATATAAAGAAAAAACAAACAAATAAAGGCAAGCAAACAAAAGAGAACTAAAATGTCTGTGAACCCAAAAGTTTCATGGCTATCCAATATCTCTCCTACAATAGAGCTGGAGGTAGAGCGGGGCAAGATAGAATAAAAGTAAAGTCGATGTCGATTACAGAACTTGCAAAAGGGGTACTGGAACGATATTTATATGGCAGAGATATTTCAGTAGGGAATCATGGTCTGTCACTAATCGACATCTGAACATTGATTGGAAATACATTAATAAAAATTCTTCACGAAAACTGCCAAATTCATTCTCAGTGAGTGGCAGGAAAATTAGTTCTAAACGAATCCTCCTGAAAGGGATTCACTCTAAGCACAGGAGTCAACATGATGAAAGATGCAAAGTTTGTAGAAAACTAGTAAAATAAAGATACTTCATGGGTATTGAAAGTTGCACAATGTAGGCAAGAATGTAATAAACTCAATAATCTTTCTAAGCCATTTAGACCAAAAAAAAGGGTAAAAGGTTTGAACTCTTTCATTTAGTAACACACATTAAGGAAGGAAACGTTCTTCCTCTCTTACCTTCACCCTGAGGGTTTCGTAAAAGCTCCTCATATCTGGGTTGAGAACCGCATCGTACCGGGGCTGTAGGAACACCGGAGCATTGTCGTTGGAGTCGGCCAATGTAACATGCACCTCCGCCGTGTTTCGGTTACCCTTGCCCTGGTCATCTCGCGCTTCCACGGTCAATGTGTACTCAGGGACTCGCTCCCTGTCCAGTCCTTCCCCGGACACCAGCGTCAGCTCACCAGTCACGGGATCTAATCGAAGGCTGTCGAAGAGAAACGCACCAATAATGTTGAATTTGTACATTACTTTTAATTCTAAATTTTTCTGTACTTTCTATGTGTGAATTAAGGAACACAGTGAATAACGAAAGAGATGTCAAGAGCATATGATCGTTCTAATTCATGTTAAGTGTTATGCTTAGTTACGTATAATTAAATTTTAGTCAGAGAAATGTACAAGAAATGTTAAATACGAAGTTTTATTTTCAACTCTATAATTCTATAATTTTCGAGTACTTTCGATAAGCAAATAACACATACAATGTAAATAATTCAACATGAAATAAAACGTATAAAGAGGGCATAGACTGCCGAACAAATTAACAGAAAACCTAGACTAGCGTTGAAAATTTTAACTTTTCAATAAAAGATTGCGCAATTGCAACAATTCATCATACTGAAAACGGACAAATATAACTAAAAGTAGAATAATTCAACAAAGCGAGATAATTATTAGCAGGAAGAATGTAGACAAAAGTAAACAGAAATCACGCGCTTAGGACTCAACGCAACATAATGCAAGATTCTGTAGCAGTAACGGGACTAAACCATATATCGAGATAACCGATTGGTCTCGTCATCAGGAGGCCTAACCAAATCAGTTACCTCATGGGGGAACTTTCTGAATAGGATGCAGGTCTAACCAAAAGACATCCCAAGTCCCCGAGATCCCCATTGAAACAGATAGCAAATTAAGCAAATTAAGACTGCTGTGTACTAACCCTATTCTATTCTCTCACCTCAATTTTAACCTATGCCCCCCCCTTGTCTACTATTACCCTTGTCTACTATTTACAGCCTCATAAATGCTGTTAATCCAATAAAGATGGTATTTTCCTATAGCCTAAACTTTTATGCACATTGCAACAGGATTCATTTTATAAATTTCGTCCACCAAACGAATTTATGAGCGTTTAAAACACACTATACCATATTTTATTTACCTGAACAATTTAAATTTTAAAATATTATTTGAATTTTTTTTAACGAAAAATGCCCCAAAGTGTAAAATTTCTTTCTCTATTACGGAGTATAATTTAAAAAAATCTTTAAATCCAAGTCGACAATCCTTGGACAAATTTTCTCCATAGTTTAACATTGAGGTAACATTGATCCAATAGGGTTAGTACACAGCAACTTTAAGGTCACATCTTAAGTGTTACTCTCAATGACCATAAACTTTTATTTTAGTATGTACATAAAAGTATGTACGTTTATGATCATACATCTATATGTAAACACGTATGCTGCTTAAGGGTAACAGGAACAGAAAATTTTTATTTTTACCTTAATCACACAGATTTTATAACGATTTTCCCCTTAAATGTGTCTTTACAAATAATCATAATACATATAAAAATGTTTGAACAATTGAATTCCGCTTGAAAAATTTTAATTCGAAATTTGAAGAACGTTTAGAATTTTTATACATATATAACTGCTAAACATGTATTAACATAACTTTTTAGCTCTTGTGCATAGGTTTCAAAGTAAATTTTCTTCAGGATGTATAAAACTTTAATAATAAAAATTTTAATCCCACTTAAAGGTAAAAAAATAACATTTTTTAATATAAATTTTGCTGAAAAATATTTCAAGATTTTAAAGCTAAATCTAAAATCTGGAAGACAGTTCAATAAAAGAAGATCTATTGAAGGCGTTGCAAATTTGCATAGAGACGCTCTAGCAAAGAATTTAATCTTAATAAACATCGCAAATCGTGATAATTCACCGTTTAGAAATAAGTACAGATATGCATCAATGGATAGAAGAGCATAAAAATGTTTCTACTTTAGTAACAAACAGAGAAACATACGGTATGTTTCATTTGATGCTAGAACTCTACGTAGGCAGCTAAGAAATGTGTTAAATAAAGATTGAAAATTTGAGGGGGGTTTTAGGGGGAGGGGTTATTTTCTATTTTGTGAGTTTTGTGCCCTGGAACCTCGGAACTTAAACGAACTAATGCAACAAAATATTTCTGTGACTTAATTTCATTGTTTTTACTTACTTTCCGGCGATCGGACCATTTACTGCCGTATAACGCACTAGACCATAAGTACCACTATCTTCATCTGTTGCCTGTTGAGAACAAAGGAAATAAAAAGATAATAAATGTTAGAACTTCTTAACATCTGAAAAACTGAATTGTAAATTTCATTTCATTTTTGACGAGTTAATTTATTTACGTAACACAAGAGTTGCAACAAAAGGGTGTTTACTATCTTTGGAGTTTGCAAAGTCACCTAACTCAGGTATTAAATATTTGACACTGACATTCTCTCTAAGTAAGTTTATCACCATTCGCTTGAGAATTTCTTTTCAGAGAACTCCTAGAAATTATATCAATCATACTTCGCTCTAACATCAAAGAAAGATCAACAGTTTGTCTGTAGCAACCATAAAATGCATTACACTAAATTTACACCAAATCTTTCTTATAGTCAATTCATATAGTCAAGTTTATCTGTTACCCAGTCGGTTTACATTTTCCTTATATATATATATATATACATATATATATATGTGTGTGTGTGTGTGTGTGTGTGTGTGCAACGTATAGCCGATGTGCCTAAAATGCAATGGGTTTAAAATGTAGAAAAGGACGTCGGGTTTTCAATGTAAAATTTTAAGAAATGAGAACCTTTGTTGACAAGAAGTAAGCAAATTAAACTGAGTCCATATTGTGGAACACCGGGAAAGCAATTTTGGTTAACACCTTATCTTATAGGAGAGAATTTATGCATATCACGTTACAACGGGTGATAATTTAACAGAAGTTATCACGAAACAGAATTAAGTGCGTGTGGTATATAACAACAGATGATTTAACGCACGTTATTACTTAACTATTGTTCCCTGTAATAGATGTTTTAATGCTCATTATAAAAGAAGGCGGTTAAATTTGCAATATTCAGCAACATGACTTACAGCCATTTAGCACGAGTAACCGAAGATACGAGTATAAGTAATGGCACGAGTATATAAGCACGAGTAACAGAATATATAAATCTCTTGTTACATGGTTATCAGTAGCACTATATAAAACTGAATACTTTGTCAGAAATGGTCTCCATTCTTCTACTATTTTTCCCCAATGACCACCCTACCGTAACTCCCTGCTTGGGAAGTGGTCGAGCGGGAGAATGGGGTGGATCCGTTTGACGGGAAGTGGAGGGGATAAAAAGACTGGTTCGAGAGGTGACTCTCTCACCTGAAAAGGACGGGTGTGATAGAGCTTGCCACGTGGAAAGTGGCTTGCACAGGATTTTTATCTACCTATGTGAATTTGTATTATATAAGCAATGTATAGTAACGTGTGGTGTGTCCCGTAGAAATACATGTATAATAAATAATTCTTGGACTAAAGATCTTATCTTGATTCGTCAACAGTGTAATCCCTTTCCTACAACGAACAGCAAAGAACCCAGGGGCTGTTTGGCCTCGTCCAGGGAGAGCAACATACTGCAACATACTTCAGAACAGTTTTATATGCTATATCTATGATAATTACCTGTATTCTTGTAATAGTTGTTCCAGTAGGAGCGTCTTCAGGTAGAGTGACATTGTACACTTCGTGGGAAAAGATAGGAATATTGTCGTTTGCATCCAGCAACTTGACACGTATCTCGGCTGTTGCTGACAATGGGCGAATGGAGGCAGTTTCTTCAGCAGTTATCTATATTTTTCAAAACAGATAGCCTTAATATATCCTACTGTGGATATTTTACAATTAAAATTTACAGTCTTTATCTATAAATCTGTGACATCTACAATCCCACGTTTTCTTTTATCTGCGCCTAGGGTACTGTTTCGTTTCTATCGACAGAATGCAAACTATGTTATAGTGCTTAAAACATGAATTTTAGAGAAGATTGTGCAATATTCGGAATCTTTCTGATCATTTTCATTTTATATATGACTAGCCGAATACCCGTGCTTCGCTACGGAGTACGTTCAAATTAAATACAACGGTCAATGTACGCAATTAATGCCAAAAAAAATATATATATATATTTATAATAACTACAACGGTCAATGTATGCAATAAGTGCCAAAAAAAGCAAAAAATATATGTTTATAAAAAAATCGTAATGGATACTTTTATAGACAAAATAATGTAGAAGAAAATATTCAAATTAAATATAACGGTCAATGTATGCAATTAATTTCTATGTTTAATATCCATAAAACATACTATTTTGAATTCAATTCTTAAAAACTTCCATCTCAATTAGTCTAGTGGTTAAATTTTGTCTTTTACCGTGTTTTAATACATTTTTGCCAATTTATTTCGTTCTTAAGCACGGGCCGCAAAATTAATTTAAAGTCACAAAAAGAAAAGAAACCACGTGATCAGCATTTAATAAATTAAATTCGAAAAATTAATCTTTAAAAATTCACCAAAAATCAGAAAATGGAGTAAAGATTCGAAAAAGATTTCATTTTAAAGGAATTTTTATGATTTTCTCGTGATTTAAATTTTATAACAATTAAATTATTATTTTAAATACAAACTTTTAAAGATTTTACAAAAACAGCTTAAAAATTTAATTTTTAAAACATTTAAGAATTTTTCAAAAATCTTTCTTGGTGAACCCTTACACTATAAGATGAATCGCCATGCAAAATTTCAGGCCTTTAGGTCAAGCGGTTGGGTCTGTGTGTTATCTGTCAGTCAGTCACGGAACTGTTATACATATATATATATAGATTGGTTAGTTGGGTTCGTTACTTTCTGTTTAAAATTCAAGTGCAAGACAGGAACAAATCAAAAAGCAATAAAACCATAAAAAACAAATAATATTTTATTTTTCTAATGTCACAGAATTTGCCTCCAACTAGAAAATGAAATTCTATAAAAACATTTATAAGCATATTGTGTCTTTACTTATATGAAGAGCGTTTATATCTGAAATATGCTGAAAAGTGTAATGAAACAGATGCATAAATTTCATTTCTTTCAGTTTACATAATTTACTACAGATGAATGAAATGAAAAAGGACTGATTGTGTGTAGTATCAGCAATATATACCTTTCTTGCTGATCAAGTGTGATCAGTTATACATTTAATGACTGTTTTTCCATACCAATATAGAGCAATAAAACTCCATTTTTCACAACAGCAGAAACTTAGCATGTCTGTTTTACGCATGGGAAGCAAAAATTGAGTGATCTTAATCGGTTGTAGATTTTTTGTCTTGAATGTATTTTTATAATGATAACAATTAGAAATGCATTTTTGATATTGAGTATTAACGAAGAGATCGCATTCAATACAAATAGGTTGACATCACTTTTAGATATTGTAAGTTAATACTGCAGAATGAGGCTGAATATTAATTTCCTGTTGTCGATACAAAATTCTCAAACAAAAACATAATCAACAAATTTTTTTTTTTTTTAAAAGGCAATAAAAATTGACAGCATTAGAAATCATACCCTGAATTCGATATATTTTGTGTCCGATGCTTCATAGTCCAGAAGAGTTGGATCGTTGACGAGTAAAGCGAAGTTCAATTCGTTCATTCCACGAGCAGGTAGAACGCTGAATGTTCCTCCGTCTTCTTCAAGGAATAACCGGAAGCTTCCATTTTTACCCTGTCATAATTAGACCCAACTATTAACTAGTACAGTGTTATTAATCATGAATTATTATTTTTACTGTAGAAGATAACATAAACTAATAAACACGTCGCTCACAAAATTTTAATAGAATTGCTCACTTAATGGGCTTCTGTACTCAATGGCGACGTGAAGACTACGATTTCCTAAGGCAGTGGTGTGCAAACTGTCGCGAATAGTCAGAAGTAAATTGCTTTTACAGATATTCCTCGACTTACGACCGAGATAGGGACAGAGACATTGGTCGTAAGTTTGTAAGGTTTACATAAGATTCGATTCACAATAATCGAACGTTTAGGTGAACTTTAAGTGAATCGAACTTTTAGGTGAAACTTTATGGTTAAAGTTTCTTTAACTTTAAGCGGCTTCTTAAAGTTAAAGAAGCCGCTTAAGATCTGCTAATTGCGGCATACACGGTTGGTAGAAATACCAAGCAGATAGATTAAAGTGACGAAGTGTTGAGGAAGCGAAAGGAAGTGAAAGGAGTTTGCGAGCAGCAGCTCGAGGTGCTTAGCTAGGTTGATGCTAACCTACGCGAGTTCGTGTTAGACGAAAGTTATTTAGCTTTCTGTGGCCTAAAGTTTACGCAGCGGCATTGCTGGTCGACTTTCAAGTATTGTGAGTATTTCAAACTGTATGTCCTTGCAACGTGTCTATACTGGAATAATATGCCTTGCATGAATGTTTATTTAGCTCGTACTAGTAGTACGCATCATTTATTTTGAAAAGCATGTTTATGTGCCAAGTTTAAATAAACAGTGTTATTAATTTAGAACTGTGTTTGAATTTAATTCATTAGAGTGCCACTTCAAATTATATACACCCAAGGTAGGGTAGAAGGGCAAAAAACTCTACAAATTGAGTTGGTCGTAAGCAGAGTTTCAAACTTTTTATTTTTTGTAAATGCACATACATATATTTTTTTACTTTCATACGTAATTTAAGATACATTGTATTTAGATGACATAAATTATTCTTCGACAGGACTACTTATTATGTTAGCACAATCCATTGGTTCAGAATTTGCGACAGATGATACGTTGCAAGTTTTTTTAACAAAGTTATCCAAGGTAGTTTGAAGAGTTTGCGTCTTCTTTTCCTTGTATATTGTCTGGTAGCAAGCCAGATTTTCCTGAATACGACGATTTATAATTGTGAATCTTTCTTCGTTTGGATCCATTGCTTCTAAAAGTTGTAGTCCTTTATTAATTTAATTAGCTGAAGCCATTTCTGCTGAAGCCATTTCTGAAGCCAATAAAAATTTATTTGATGTATCGTGTGGATATCGAAACTATTGTATCCTATATTTTTATTATTGTGTCATAAATTTTTTGCAGTATTGCAGAATATTGCGTCATATTTTTTAATAGTGATGTAATACATATGGGTATGTACTGTACATTCGAGGAACAGTATTTTTGAGAGAAAAAATAATTTTTTTAATTTAAAAATTGCTGTCGTAAGTCGAGGAATACCTATACTTGTGTACCTGTATGTGAGACTTAGGCCGTCTGCACACGGAACAACTCAAAAGAAACTGATAACTGACTCAAAACACAAACCAGTCCGTGATGAGTCGCAACCTATGTAATTGAATGGGGCCACGCACACGACGCAACTGGTTACAAACCCGTCCGACGGGTTTGTCCGACTGGTTACAAACCCGTCCGACGGGTTTGTAACCAGTTGCGTCGTGTGCGTGGCTCCATTCAATTACATAGGTTGCGACTCATCACGGAGTGGTTTGTGTTTTGAGTCAGTTATCAGTTTCTTTTGAGTTGCCCCGTGTGCAGACGGCCTTAGATTTCAAAATGAGTAGCTATAAATACCAAACAACGATTATATGAGAGTAGCATACTCATACATTTCAACAAATATTGGATAAATATCTTTTCTCAGATAGCAAAATGTAACAGGAAATTTACGTGACATCAATTCTAAGATTCAAGATGTCATGAAAAATCGCTAATTTGTTTTACATCAACAAACGTGGTACCAATGTTTCAGAAAAATAGTTGGCTATTATTTACAGTAGTTACAGTGAATAGAAAATATCGGCGAACGAGAATCCGGAATGTAGAAAACTCATTTTTTTAGGAAAAGTTTCTTATAACATTTTGGCATCTGAGAACAGATATAATCTCAGGTCCAGGCTCACAATTCATAAATTTTTTCTATAAATAAATTAAATTATTTTTTTAATTTTTTCAATAAAATTCTTTAGTTTCATATAAATAAATGGAAGTTTGTAATTTTCAACGTTTTAATATTAAGCTTATAATTTTAAAATCATGCTTTTTTTATTATTCAAATTTTTGTTCATTTTCTCCTAAATACAGATACATATGAACATTTAAATATGAACGTTTAGTCCCACGCTTTTTTTCCAAATACAAGTGCAGAAGGTAAACAAGACTTTTTTTATTGTTATTATGCAAAGTAAATAATACATGATTTTAAAAATACAGAATAAGAATAATTATTGAGGGAGGTGAGTGTTTCTTATTTTTAAAAAGTGGCTCACGGTCGAAAAAATTTTGCACACCCCTGTCCTAAGGCAGGAGCAATACCATATGAGACAGACTTTAATGAAAGATAATTTGACAGAGCAACAGTTTTGACACCTCCGATGAGATACTTGCAAGAATTTTAACTTCTTCGAAAAATACTTTAATATAAAGGCTTACTCCTGCTACTTTGATGAAAAATGTTTGAAATAAAAATTCTTATTGCAATCTTAGACGAAATAAGTCTCGGGGAAAAGTTCTTAACACTATCTTTGATGAAATATGATTTCAGTTACATGTCTTATGAGGTCTTCCTTTTCTCTCTGTCTTAACATTAGACTCTATTTTCTTCTTCGAACCTGGTGGAAAATTATTAGACTGGCTTAACTAGGTTTTTAGAAAAATCATATGGATAAATACTTATTAATTTAGTGTGATAATTAGTGTGATATTACCTCGATCTATCGTTTTTCAAGCGACCGATTGCACTGAACGATGGATGTCAGAAATTAACAAATAAATATTATCATCAGGATTGGATGAAGTAAACGAAACATACGGGAAAACGTTGATTCGGGGAACCATCGATCGAGGTTCCACTGTAGTACCTTTTTTTTAATAAGTACAATCTGTGGTTATGAATTAATCAACAATGTTTTAACATGCCTATTTTTCAATAAAAGCTATTATTTAAATTTAAAAACCAAACTACCTACCTATTTCCATATCTTTCAATTGTTTTTTGGCTACCAACCAACTATCAAGTACTTTTTATTAACTTTTTAGAACATAAATTGGCGCCATGGTCTGATATTCGAACGTTAACGTCAACAGCACTGATCCCCATGAAAGGCTAATATTTGAGAGGTCAAGGAAACAAAACCTTTCAGTTTATGTATAAATATATTGTTGTTGTTGTCGCTAATGGCCCCTGGTTGGAGGTTCCATAAACCAAGTCCTTATAGGCTATTGGGCTGAAAAGGGCCACAAGCATCGAACCAGGGACGTTCAAGTCACTGGCCCGCTGCTCTTGGTAACTGGGCCATCGCGCCCATAAATATATTGAATTTGCGAAAATTCCCAACAGATGGTTTATTAGACAATAGCAGTTAAAACTTTGTAACTAGCTCTTGGGTTATTACTTAAGTTCTGTTGATCCTCCCCCTTTAAATTGCTATATGAATACAGTTGGCTTTTACAAATGCATGAATCTGAGGTAACCAGAACCATATTAATATTTTTCCTTATTGTAAATGTATTATTCCATCTTTACCTGGTCGTCATCCAGAACTTTCGGTATTTCAGGTCCTTCCCACATGATAGGTGTTAGAGTGGGGCTATTTTCTTCCACAGTAGCGACGTACCTACGGCTCATGAACCTCGGCGGTCTGTTCTCAGTGTTAACCAATACAACTGCAACAGTTGCCTCGGAGCTTGCTGGACGACCGGGAATTAGATCCGATTCCAGTTCAGTTGCCTATAATATAATATTAAAGTTGAATCTAATATTCTGCTCGTTTTACTGACAGTATTCAAGCAGTAACTTGTAAATAAGGAGAAACTGGGAGAGTGACATTTTCCTTCCCACAATATTTTAATACATTAATATTATAACATATCACTAATATTTAGTCTCCGAAATATTTTGATATTATGTTCAATGACTGACTAACATGTTTCATGGGGTAAAAAATATAATGTCTCAACAGGCACAGTTAACCACATAGTTGACACAATTTAGAAAATCTAAATTGTGTTGGGCTAAAAAAAAGGACTCTAGGACTAAAAAAAAAATAGAAAGGACTTTCATTAAATCTTCAATGATATCAGCGTATCTCCACGTTATCCTCGGGATTTTAAAAATCTCGGAAATTTCAGTATCCTTGCGGCTTTGGGACAACCGACGCGTGGGGGGCACGTGGGATCTCCATTTTTCTTCGATCGGTACCGGAAAAATCGATAATTTTGATAATCTAACGTCACTGCTCTCACGGTTAATACGGAATCGGTGCTAACGCTATATTTTGGGGGTTTGGGGGCAGAGGCCTTTAGGAGTAATAGACCATTAGGTTGAATTAATAGCGTCTTTAGTGCTACTTTTTGCCAGTAAGTTGCCGAAAAAACGATAAACACGTTCGGCGGTTTCGGTTACACCATCACTTTCAGAAGTAACTTGAAACCTGCACCCCCGTGTCCGATTTGGGGATGCATTTGGCAGCGCACAGTTCTCTAGGACTTTAAAAAGCTTTAGGAAAGACTTTCATGAAGTCTTCAGCGGTATGACGTGATACGACGGAATCGCTAGCCTCGCGGACGTGGCGGAGACCGTATCACCTCTTTCTCCCGGGATTTAATTTTTTCTGTACACAGGAGGTTGCCAATCGAGCAAGTCAAAGTTACTGGTTTAAATACTAGTAGAAAAAGTTGTACTAAATAAAGTAATGAAATATATTCTAAGTAAGTAAGTTATCAAGTAATCCATACTTATATATAAAGAGAGAGCGATTTTGTACGTGGAGGGTAATCTTCAGAACCACTGTACCTATTTGAAAAATTCTTTCACTTTTTGAAAGGTACAGTACTCCAGATGGACATAGGCTATATATTATGTATATCTAATCAGTAGAAATAAAGTTAGGGTCTTAATCCTACCAATCTCCATTGTTACCGCTACTGTCCTCTACCGCTTTTTGTGCCGAAGTCTTCAACGATCCTTAGCGTGGTGCTATCGCGGTGGGCTTCTGTTCTGACGTTAGCGGTTTGAAACTAGCCGTTCTCCGGCACGCTTTTTTCTATTAAAAATTAACTTTAATTATTAACTAACGTAATATTAATTTAAGGTATTATTTAGGTTATTATTAAAGTAAAAAAAGATTTACAATTTATTGGCTATCAACTGGAAATTTATTGGTATAATATTTTGTTCAACCCGGACAAAGTCGGGACGGGCCGCTAGTCTGTAATAAATGCAAAAACGTAATTTTGATCCAGCCACAAATAATTTCCAATCTAATGATCAACGGTAGGTTTCAAACTGTAAAAAACTCATTAGTCTATAGCGAATCATAGTTAATCATATAGTTTATTCAAAATTCTTTTGGCAATATCTAACAGTAATAATCTTATTCACAAAGACACCCTAATGCAATCCGCCATGAACAGAAACTTACTTATCATTCATGTATTATAATAATTTCTTAATTTATTGTATTTCCAATTATTTTTCTGTTTATTTTCAATTATTTTTCTGTTCAATCACTTCTTAGTAGTTATGTATGCTTACTTTTATTACCAGGACAAACGGTCCAGAGGTGGAATACACTTCTCTGAGCAGTTCTATGGATGACGCTAAGGTGATCAAACCTGTCCTTGAGTTGATGTTGAAGTATGTCACACCTTGAGATCCTGTAAAAATATTCAGTACATATGTAATACCTACACTTTAGTATGCTATTAATCTGAGTTTGTTCATCGAGGTTTGGGGGAAAGGAGAAAGATTTCCTCTAAACTATAATATTGCAGGAATTACTAATTTGCGAGCTTTGAAATATTTATAATATATATACATACTTCTTGCCATACCAAGCTAATCATAAAATGAGAACCATCGCCTAAAAACTAACAAAATGTTTATTTACGAAAGCAGGGAGTTATTAATTTAGTTTATTTCAATACTGAGCTTCATGTTATCTGCCCAAGTTAAGGTAAACATCTACATTAGATGAAAAAAAATTCATGTAGTCGACATACACGTAGTGGTATACACATTTTTTACTCATATTCTACAGCTAAATGCATGAAATTTTGTTTAAATGGCGTTCGATTAGTATGCAGTGCACATAAAGTTTCTAACACTCTAGTGTTAGAAACTTTATGCTTTCTATTATTCCACAAAGTAATTTACATAACTTTGTGGAATAATAGAAAAATTTTCAAAAATTATAATTTTAAAAAAATTAACAACATTTTTTAGGAGTTTCCTAGGTTTGCTAATTTCAGGCAAACGTATGATCATTAAAATCAACCAGAATTATGTCATAAAAATACATCGCATGCTAGATTTGAAAATTCCTTCAAAGAATTTTCCTTCGAAGAATCATTTCAAAGAATATATAATCCGTGGGACTATGCCCGATGGCACTGACGTGACGAGGGTTAGCCAATAATTTTTAGGTGCATGCTATAAAAGATCTAGGAGGCCGCAACAAATTCCCCAGACTCCAAATTAGTTTTAATAGGCTCTTGTACAATACTTTAATAATACTTAAATAGTGCTTAATATTTTAACAATACATTAAAGTTTTCCATTGCAGACAATTATTAGCGAAATTGCTGATTAGCAAAATTATTGAGATAGAAAATTAAATCTAAAATAGAACAGAAAATATTTTATACAAAATTAGGCGTTACTTAGAAAGATTCAGTTTGATTTTACTTTAGGATTTTCTAATGTATCCCGTAATATAATACCATACATATCATTTTAGTAATCGGAATCATGAGTATTTCAGTACTGTAGGTTACTTTCTCTAGGTCATAAAATTACGTTTTTACCTGGCACAAAACTATAACTGATATTTCTCTGGTTTCCGTAATCTCCATCTTCAGCAACGATTTGGGTAACTTCATCGCCCTAAAATAAACAATAAAGCATATATTACTTGAAGAGGACCAGTTTGAAAAATATGTAATCTTGAAATATACAAAGGACAATATACTTTAACAAACTGTACAATATGTACAGTTTAATAATAAGTCACTGAGTTCCAGAAATGTTCAAAGTTACTGTAATTTAATACGAGATCCAGCAAGCTTCCTTTGACCAAAAATGGATTCCTCTTCCTCTTGGATAATCTTTAAATAAGTTTCACATGTTATATTTTATTCTCCTTTACCGAATGATGTATAAGTTTACGCCACAGAGACTCATATTTACTAGTTAGTTTGTTATTACATAACAAACATATTTACTAGTTAGTAACAAACATATTTACTAGTTTGTTATTACATAAGTTATGTAATAACAAACTCTGGGTTTACTGGTGCTTCAAAACAGCAAAGAAAGGCGCATTATTGCTCTATATTTATACTAGCTGAAAACCCGTACTTCGTTTAGGAGTACATTCAAATTAAATACAACGGTCAATGTATGCAGTTAATGCCAAATATATATATAATAAATACAATGATCAATGCATGCAATTGATGTTAAAAAAAACGAAAAAATATATTTATAAAAAAATCGTAACGGATATTTTTATAGAAAAAATAATGTAGAAAAAACTATTCAAATTAAATCTAATAGAACATACTAAAGAATATAGTATAGTTAATATAGTACAGTTTGAGGAACATTTCTTTTACTGTATTTTAATATTTTTTTGGATAATGTCCAATCGTCTACCGCATTAGCAAGAAAATAAAAAAATTTTTTATCTATTTCGTGTTTATGCATTTGACGCAAAATTAGTTTAAATTATCATAAAAAGAAAAGAAACCACGTGATAAGCATTTAATAAACTAAATTCTAAAAATTAATCTTTAAAAATTCACCAAAGATCAGAAAATGGAGGTAAAGATTTCATTTTAAAGGATTATTTATGGTCTCTCTCGTGATATAAATTTTATAACCCTCGGATTATAATTTTAAATGCAAATTTTAAAGAATGTTACAAAAACAGCTTAAAAATTTAATTTAAAAAAATCTAAGAATGCTTTTCCAAAAATCTCCCTTAGTGGACCCCTACACTGTAAGAAGAATCGCCATGCAAAATTTCAGCCATTTAGGTTCAGCGGTTTGGTCTGTGCGTTATCTGTCAGTAAGTCAGTCAGTCAATCAGTCAGTTACGGAACTGTTTTACATGTATAGATGAATACCATACCATGAAATGAGTAAAGACGGCAAAATTAAATTTCTATTCAGCCGAACCGATGGCCACGAAATAGTTATTGTCAATTCCATAGTTTCAATTAGAGAACCTTTTTGGCTATTTTTAAAGTTTGCATATAATTTTGACGAATACCCGATTAAGAGATCTATTCCTCGTGATTAAAACAAGATTAAAATTCAATAGTTGTTACAAATTGCTCCCAAAAAGTCATATAATCTATAATTGTAGTCAAACAAAATTATGAACTTAAAACAAAAATAAAATTCAAAAATTGTCGAATTTCACCCAAAAATAGCCGTAAAAATCATAGACATAAATTGTAGGTAATCAGTGCTATAAATTAATATTATATTGTATCAGGTATTCAGCCTTAAATTCCTTTCAAATTTCATTGCTGACGTCTACTGTCATGAGGAATTTTTTTATTTATTGCAAAAACCTATTCACGGCCAAATTATTTTTATTTTCGGGGGGGGGGGGGGGGGGGTACTGAAATGGTAATGTTGGTCTGTGTTACACTAGGCCCCAAGGTAAAGAATGAAAAACATCCAAAACGTTTTTAAATTATAAATACACCCAAAATGGTCTCATAAAAAAGGGTCTCTTTAGCACAGATAAGTAACTTCTTAAAAATAATGAAGATAAATTTACATATTTTTGAATTAACTATTACACGATAAGTTCGATTTTATATATTTAATAAAACCGTCACTGCCTGCGTAACCTGTCGCATCAACGTGGTTCCTGACCCTCTTTGTACCTTGTGTGATCTTCACGAGGAAATGGACTTGCCTCATCTGTCCAGATGTCCTGCTCTTCCTCGGACATCAATCTGGGAGCGCTACTGGATTGCTCGCTTTCATTTTTAGATTTATTATTGTCTTTTTGATGTTCAACTGTCTTTTAATGTGCCATTGGAAATAAAAAAATAATAAAACCTTCATTTCGATGCAATATTTAAATTATCTTGATGTCTCCTTTACTTATTTACAATGAATAATCCTACGGGACATGGGTGATCAAGTAGTAAACAAAAATACAAGGAATGACTCTGGTTACAATGCTTCACAGGGAATGGTTCATTTTACTTTTTTTACATTCCCTATCTTCAAAGTATATCGTGCGGCATTTGGTGGGTGGCAACGTGCATGTTGTCGATACTAAATAATCTATGGCCAATTTCTCGGAAACTCATAGTAGTGTAGCAACACCAAGATACCCAGTATTTTCAAGGGCTTCAAAGAGATAATTTTTTGTTTACATTTATTTCAATTAATCTTTTCCTTACAGGGTGGAATAGCATGTATCCCAAGAATAGGGGCCCAAGAATTAATATATATATATATATATATATATATATATATATATATATATATATATATATACATGCATACATATATATACATACATACATTTATACATATATACATATATATTTATGCATATAGAATTATTTACATATATATATATATATATATATATATATATATATATATATATATAGCGTCCTTAATGGCCATTCTTACAAAGGGAGTATGAGATTTCCTGTTCTAAAGAGAGAATCAGAAAAATGGGCCCCGTAAGCTAAAGGTTAATATGGCAGATACTTGTTTGGGAGGTTACTTTGTGTGGATACTTACCATAGAGAGACTGTCCGACACGCGTACAACAGGTGGCATGGGATGAAAGATGGGTGGAGTGTCTTGAGCATCTCTTACGGCTACGAGGATAGTCTGGGCAGCTACGTTCCGCGTGTCCACTTCTTCGTCCGTCCACGGATTCTATAACAGAAGAAAGGCATCACGATATTACTTCGCAGTAACAGAGGCATCAAATAAAGGAATTTTAATCGAAAATTATCATACTAGGTAAGGATAAACATTAATTAATCATGTAGAGCTTAAATATTGTTCTATCTCCTTACATTCTTGGGATTTTGGCCTTATGTTTAGTTTTTCTGATGGGCGTTCCCTTTGCTTCTTCGTTCAATTTTTTAACCGAATTACTTTGAATGCTTCATCCATCATTCGTAGAACTGAAAACGTGGTTTACAACACTAATGTCAATGCTTCTTGGAAAGATATTATGTACCAAGTCTTTTTCCCCCTATTTATAATTTGCCTGACACTCTCGGCAAAAAAATATATATGCATATAATAAATTTCTTTCGAATTTTTCAATGCTTTCTTCCTTTTCTACTTCTCGTGTTGGCAATTCCCCCATTCATAGTTTCTTTGGAATGGCAACATTTCGTAAAGAGTCATTTGTCTGCTTTAGCTTACCGTCTAAGCGTTCTCTTGCTCTTCTAATGTCATAGAAAGCAGTATTTGGTTTAGGAATTCGAATTGAGCCATTTAAAGTGTATTTATAGGCTATTTTATTTTAAAATTTTCACTCGTACAATGTAGTGCCCAAAAAATAAATTCATGCCTCTTTTACCATGCCACTAGAATTCACTTAAACTTTGTAAAAATTCAAAAACAACTTTTAAAGAAATCCGTTACTTATTCTTCGTATTTTAGCTTGCTTCTTTAGAAGCAGACCACGAGAAGGCCTACATAGTAAACCAAGGCTGGTACAATGGCCATTTTGCCTGCTTTATAACCTATAGTGGCGACGTTCTCCTGGTTTGCTCCTGAGAAGATAAGCTATGAAATTGGTGAGTAGAGTTTGATGCGCAGTTATTTACAGTGTATATTTAAGGGTTTTCCTAATCTGTGAGTTGTGTTCACTGCTTTTGCTTTATATTTCCCCATAAATTTAACACTGATTTTTTCAAAGTTCCTAGCAAGGCAAAAATATGAATTCCTTAAATCTCAAAATTTAGAAGAGGTCCTTTAGGGGTAAAACTAGATCTTCAGCAGTGGAAGCAAGCCGGGACCATCTGTGGAACATATGAAGCTTGAAGTCCCGGACTAATCTGATTGAGTATGGAGATGAAAATTTTGTTACGGGTAAATAGTACTTGCAAAATGGCTCTCCAGTATACAAACTTTATTTTCCAATTTAGTAGGCAAGAATAATATTAATTAGTAAATTTAAACTTAGGCACGCGCTATAGCGAAATTTTTTGTTTTAGTTAAGGCTAACGTTTTACTCTAACATCTAGGACATTAGAGTAGCTAGACCCGAGAAAAAAACATAGATAAACATGAATCAGAAAATTTCATACGAATGGAACTTACTAGTGCGTATATATCCAGGGAGTATAGATTCTGTTTTTCGTAATCGAGCTTCTGTCGTAAGGATATCTCAGCCTTGGTGGACTCCTTCAAGGGGCTGATGACGTATCGAATCACAAACTTGTCAGAGCCTTCAAGTTCAAACTGAACAGGAAGGCTACTGCTGTTGCGCTTGCGCACAACGACGGTGCCGATGACATCTTTCTCTTCGGTGAGCTGAAGGTGAAGAAAAAAAATACCGCTATAAAGATAAAGCTCAGTGATTCTAATATCAACAAGATACAAAACTTTCAGTCGCGTTGTCTGTACAAAGAAAAAATTTATTTTAGCTTGTTACATACACAATGCCGATATAGGTGTTGAATTACTCTTACCTCAGATACTGAGATTAATGGGTCATAGTCCAAAAATGGTGACATCTGATTGGTGGCGTTGGTGATGATGATGGTGGACTCGACTTCTGTAGTCTTTGGGGGTGAAAAGTAATAATTTTTAGAGTTTAACATAATCATCACAAAAATTAGTTTGGAAAACTTAAATTAATAATTACCTGGACTCCGTCCGTGACATAAATTGTAAGTTTGTACTCTTTCTCCTGAAACACATAAAGTAAAGTGTTATTGTCATAAGTTGTAACAGAAATTAGTTGTGTTTTTCGCGTGTAGAGGGCGTTAATCATCCATGTTTTGCTGTATATTCAACACTGCTTTATCTTTTGTAATTTTCTAGCAGTGTTCAGTATTGTCTTTGTTCGAACCACCGATGCATGGCGTCCGTTTAACGAACGATTGGATAATGGATAAATATTAATCAGGATCAAGATCGCTATTATTTTTGGAGTCTAGTCATCCTTTTTGTCTTGTCTTATAAGTTGCACTGTTATATATTTGATATTAATTTTGTTTTAAAGGGAACAGCAACCCTAAATTCCCCAAAAAGCGCATTCTAATTATTTGGTCTTAGTATATATTATAAAGCTTTTGGAATCAAATAACTTGAATCTCGTTTTTCTATGATAATTACGTTCCCAGATGAAATATTTTTATGCTGAACTATTCGTACATATCTTGTTTCAAATCTATAGATTAAACTTATTTATGTCGGAATGAATTTTTTCATGATTTTTTATTTTAAGGGTATATATCTAAAATGACTCACAGGGTATATTGAGCAATTTTTAAACAGCATTCCTTTGCCTTTTTTTCAGTTAAACTGTAGACAGAAATTTTATTTTAAAATAAATTTTAAAAAAAATTTCCCTAAAAAAATTATTCTTATTTCTTTCTCTTTTTTTTTTCTTTAAACTTATAAATAATTTTATAAATAAAATTTTTACAAATCCTGTTTCAGAAACCAACTGTCACTATGAAAATCAAAATTTAATTTCGACAGCAAGAAAAAGTTAATTCTGTTATGCTTTATTTATAAATCCCGATACAAATTATTGTATTTATTACGTTATTCAAATATTCAGTCCTTATCTGTATTATAATGTAACACAGAAAACTGAACATTCTAAATTAACTTTATATGTAATAATCCACATATGATTGTTAGTCCGTAAAGGAAGTTTGCGTATGCTAGTAATGGTTCCATACAATTGAAATGTTTTGATATATTTCCCCAATAATTAAATCCAATCGTCTCAATTTGCTTATGATTAAATATGGATTAGAGTTTGATGTAAAACATTCATTAAGTAGAATCAGAAAACAACTTGGGAAGAATATGCAAAGACAATCTACACATCTCTACATCTAGTTTAGCTAACGTAATGTATAATTTCACGATTGCGTTCAACCTAATGTCCAGAATTGTTCAAATGTATGTCATATGTTCACCGGTGTTATTCTTATTTTTATTAAATTTTACCTTTTATAAAATTTATGGGCTAAAGTATATAAAAGCAATTAGCTTTCTGTGGAATTCTGGAAAACTCCATCACTTATCGAAGCTCCTTTTAGAATACCAATGGGATAAACCTTCAACAGTTTAGGTGTCCTCTCTGGACCTTCCGTCATTAAACCCCAAACAACCAACCAATCGATGAACAGTTTAGGTCAAGATTATCATATAAATGTCTGCAGGAAAAAGAAGGTGAGGACATTCTAATATTAAACAAAGATTCCCCTTCCAACAACAGCCAATACGAAGAGATATTATACAGCTGTAAACTCACCGTGGGTACCGATTTGAGGAAGACATTGGCACGAGTTTCTGTCACGGGTCGGATGTCCAGTAGCTGGTTCCCCACGTCACCGCGGACCCCGAACGTCAAGTTCTGGTTGTCTGCGTCCGATCCTCTCAGGCGATAAATGATCGAACCTGGCAAAAAACGATGCGATTGGAACTACTGCTATGATGAGTTATTTAAAAATAATTAACAATAATAACCTTTTTAGTGCGAAACACCAAGATTTAAACCAATCATGGAATAAGTAAAAATTAATCTTATGACTGGGGTTATAAAACGCAATCAACTCTAAATTACAAGTTTCACACTACCGATTCTCATTCATATATATATATATATATATATATATATATATATATATATATCATTAAAAAAATGTGAATCAGAAAACTAGTGGAATGCTAATCCAGGGAAACTACATCCAAAACCTGAAACTGAAGTTTCGAATGGCTGGGGGGAGTTGTGACCCCCCTACTCCGGTTAAACTAGTTTTGTGCCGCGGCAACACTCCCGGAAGCCCGAAACCTCAGTGCGACCTAGACTTTCGTCAAATATTATTAAAAAGTAAATCAATAATCAAAACAACATTTAAAACATCAAATCTCATAAAACCCATTTAAACACATTGTGTAAATTTCAACTATTATATTCATGTAAAATTATAACCAACCTACTGTGTTTCTCACATACCTGTATATTGCTACAATGTAAGGATGTTCCTTATTCAAATATCTTTTATACTGTATCCCAATCTCAAATAATTAACATACTGTTACGGTTAAAGAAAACGGTGTTTATATTCGGTTTTACTGATATTTAAAAATTTTTTTATATTAGACATTAAAAAAGACTTAGGGAAACCCATTTCTAAAGCAAAATTTATAAATTGTTTAATTTTAAAATCCATATCTATATTATTAGTATTGAGACGTTTACATCTTGTTAAAAAATTAGTGATTACATTTCTTTTGATGTTTAGGTGTATGCATGTTGTCCATGACATAATACGATTTGGTTTAAAACTATAGTCATCTCGTTTATCATACATTTTTGTAATTATTGAGCCATTGCTTACTATAATAGTATTATTTATGAATAATACTATTATAGTAAGCAATGATAGAAATATTTGAAATACTAATGTAGTGCAGCATAGCGCCTGATGGTATTTTAATTGAGTACAGTTATTTAATATATTATTTCTAACTTTTGTATATTTATTTATATATATATATATATATAACGTTTTCCTTCATTAACTTTGTCTTACCGCAACAGAGCATTATCCCTCAATGTTGATCTACATATTCCAAAAGTAATCTATTCGTTTTCCCCTTAATCAAGCCACGCGCCTACATGTTATATAAGAAGATTGTTCGAGAACCATGACGAAATCAACACTTCATGTGGCGTGATGGTCAGTTGGTCAGTTGTCACCTTTCAGCCAATTAAAAGTTTTGCTCGCCTCTACCTCTCTAGAATCCGAGCGTCTCTTTCAGCTTTTGTGTGTTCGTATTAAACCCCAACATGACGTGAGTTTTAGCTCTCTGTCCATTTCTTAGCAGCGTTGAGCTGCCGGGATTTTTCCCGAAGTAAGTGATCTGTCGAAATGTTTGATGTACGTATGTCCATCGAGAAACTACCTTATAATAAAAACCTTTTGAAGTGAAGCTGAGTACTCCGTGCTTCTGGAAGTGTCCTTTTCTCTCCAGCGTGCCTGCATCAATATGTCAGCCACTCGTTTTGCTAATACAGTCACGACTACTCTTCTCAGTAATTTTGAATCTCCCTACTTGAGGGACCATCGCCTACCCCGGTTCCAAGACTACGGATTAAATCGGAACTTTCCCGAGTTACCCCGGATTCATTACACACACACACACACACACACATATATATATATATATATATACTAAACTCATGGCTCATGGCACAATAGTCCGCTGTGAACCAAGTCCGGCGGTGTCCATCTCCGCTTTCTTGACAGTGGACTTGGGGTGCCATGCAGCTCGGGAAAGTTACCATATAGCACCCCAAGTCCACTGTCTCAGTCAGGGGGTCAACCTGACGTGGGACCCCCAGAATTTAGTTCCCAAGCATGCTTGGTCCTCATTTTATCGACACACTCAAGGGACGAAAGACTGAGTCGATCTTGTTCAATCGCAGGGTCGCACCCTGGGATTGTGGGGTGGCAGCTTGACGCTTTTGACCACTACGCCACCGGATTATAAACTTCTCGATTTTGCATGCAGGTTTTGTTTATAATAGAGAAATTCATGGATGCAAGTTTAACCTCATATTTATCATGACAATAACTTAACATATCTTATTAATACCCCTGTTTCAGTTTTCGAGTGATTTGTACAAGATATTTCAAAAAGAGGTGTATACTTTTGGATAAAAATAGAGAAAAAACAAAAGATGCGTAAATGCTCATTGAGAGCCATGATATAATGAAAAACAACGATCCCGTAACTTTGTTACCATATAGCAACACTAGATGGCTTGATACATTTGACCATCGGAAAATCGTATTACATTTATTTGTGTTTCGATTTTTCTCTATTTTTATCCAAAAGTATATACAACTTTTTAAATAATCTGTACAAATAACTCTAAAAATGAAACAGAGGTATTATTAATATATGTTAAGTTATTGTCACGAATAAATATGGGGAATAAACTTTGCATCCATGCATTTTCGATCATGCAGAGCGTTAGCACATTATGTGTTTGGATTAGGGGAAACGAAGTTTGATCAAAAGTTACTTCGGACTTCCCTTAGGACTTAGTTACTTAGAACTTTACCCTTAGGACTTTAATAATACCCTTACGACTTCCTAGATGGAAAATTATACAGACATGGCATATTCAGAAACAAGCTGTTCTGTGCTACATCCAAGGAAACGAGATGAGTACGTGCTGTTGGGAAGAAATTTTCCCCAAGATCTAATATTCCGTAGAAGCTCTGGAATGTAATTCAGGCGTCCTTCTCGGGAAATAGAATAGAGCAAAAATTTAAAGCAGGAAAAAAATATTTCCATCCGTGTTAGATGATCTGCGCTCCAGAATTGTTGCTGAAATTAAGTCTAGTATGCCGCATATCGAAAGATATTGATGCAGATTACAGGTCAGCAGAATTACTAAAGGACTGTCATATCTAACATAAATAATTATCTGAGTTGAAACTTTAAGTGTTAATGTAATTTTACAGGTTAATAAAATTAACCACCTGTAACACTTTACCGTCTATTGCAACTTAAATTTGAGACTCCCTTTGGAAACATCCTCTCAGTATTAATCTGTGTGTGAGTAATTATGGCTGTTTACGAGTACTGTAATAATCGGATTCTTTCTCATAAAGTTTGAAAACTCTTCTGAAATCTTGCTGTTTTTGTTATTGTTGTTCTAATGCCCCCTGGGCAGAAGTATTTCCAGATCTATTTAAGCTAGAGGGTTGAGGAGGGCGGCTCTCGTTTATAATGGCACCACAAGGGCCGGAGTCCGATTTAGCCAGGTGTCACCTCAATTTTGACCAAGCAACCCCAGGAGTGGCATCTGAGGAACCCTACCCTCTCCCTCCCTTCTTGACCTCATAGAGGGACTTTACTATCTACGGATTTAAAAGGGCCCATATCCGGCCTAGACAAAGAGGTATTCAATGGTGCTTGTCGGGATTCTATCCGAGAACCCTCAGCACCGTAAGTCGACGCACTACCACTAAGCTATCTCGGGCCCTCTTCTGATATCTGTGAACATGAAGTAAATGAAGAGGTTTGTTCTGACATGAGATTCATCAGCTTTTTTTAAAGAACTGGACATTTCCTAGACTGGTGAATTGCAAAGATATATTCTTATATTTGCCATGAAAATTTTGTATTTGAGAAAGTTACACTATGAAAAAGAAATTTTTATGAAAAAAAATTTTTACTTTCTCTACTATTTACAACACTTGAGTTTTACAGCATTGACCTCGTGAAAATGGGCTCATACAAATTATTTACAGTCTTACTCCTGATCCAATTTTGACACATAACCTCTTAGAAATGCTAAAGATATATTTAATTAACCCCTTCCGTACCAGCATATGTATATGAAGATTACATGCAAAACCAGTTTTTCGGACATTTAGATTTAAAATATCAAGTATTAGTTTTCAGATAAATGAGATGCTTTTATTCATACTAATAAGAAGAGATATAGGTAACGATATTTAAATCGATATATATATATATATATATATATATATATATATATATATATATATATATATATCAATATCTAAATCCATACATATAGAAATATAACGATATCTAAATCGATACACATAGAAATATAACGATATCTAAATCGATACACATAGAAATATAACGATATCTAAATCGATAGACATAGAAATACAGGTAGCCCTCCTACAGCACGGCATCTTACAACACGATTTCGCTCTAACACGATAAGATAAATTGCGCGAACCCTCGTATAACACTGCAACCTGTAACACGGTTTCGCTCTAACACGATAAAAAAATTGCGAAAACCTTTGTACAACACTGTACTTCTATAGCACTAGATAACATGATTTTTGTTTAATACATTTAATAACTAAATTACCTTAAATAATGACGGGAAGGAATAATGAACTATAGTGGCTTTCCATGAAAATGTATAAACAAATTATAATTTATCATTTATAACTCTATAAAATTACAAGAAGTCTTAGCTGATAATCTTGAATCATTTTTCCCGAATTCAGACCCTTCCGCTGAAAGAAACCGAAAATTCAAAAGGGAGCTGCAAAATTGTCTGTCTCCATACCGTGAATCTACAATGACCTTGTAAGAACCAGCAAATAAACCAAAATTACAGATTTTTTTAAAGCGCATAGAAGGTTCAAAAAATCTAAATGAAGAAAAAGGTTCTGAAAGTGAAGGTGATATCGTTCAATCTAAAAAACGTTCTCGTTTGATCGTACTGAGCAGTGATGAGGAAGAAATTTATTAAATTAAGGTCGCATTAATTGAAAATAATATTTTTTTTTTTCATTTTGTGTTATACATACATTTATATTTTTAATAAAAATTTAATTACTTATATAGAATATTTTAAAAAAATGTTTGTTTTTAATGAGTTTTAATAACGTAACCTCCCTTTTTTGAACTGTCTCTGGGTCTCATATAACACGGTTTCACACAACACGGCCTTTTCTAGGAACCTATCTACCGTGTTATAGGAGGGTTACCTGTATAACGATATCTAAATCGATACATATAGAAATATAACGATATCTACATCGATTTATGAAAAAATTCCATAAAAAAGTTAATTTACAGTTCTGTCACCAGTGGATCCATAAGTGGTTCCACTGGTGTTTGTGGGGAATCGGGCCATGGATCCATACGTGGTTCCACTGGTGATTGTGGGGAATCGGGCCATGGATCCATACGTGGATCCACTGGTGATTGTGGGGAATCGGGCCATGGATCCATACGTGGTTCCACTGGTGATTGTGGGGAATCGGGCCATGGATCCATACGTGGATCCACTGGTGATTGTGGGGAATCGGGCCATGGATCCATACGTGGTTCCACTGGTGATTGTGGGGAATCGGGCCATGGATCCATACGTGGATCCACTGGTAATTGTGGGGAATCGGGCCATGGATCCATACGTGGTTCCACTGGTGATTGTGGGGAATCGGGCCATGGATCCATACGTGAATCCACTGGTACAGAAGGGGTTAAACATAGATAACATATTTCACCCAGTTAATTTTTGTGTTTTTTTTTTCAACTTAATCATTTTTTGAAATTTCATAAGTATGCATTTTTTGTCGTGTTGTATTCAGTTTTATAAAAAAAATACTCAAATATGTCTGATCATATGTATATTGCTATTTAATTTTTTTAGTTAACACAATTAGTACTTCAGACACATCATAAATGGACATATTGCAAAGCTTGTTTTCAAGAATATTTTGATCATTCTGGAAATAAATTACACTGAAAGTGAACTTTCGTACAGAATATTTTCATTTAGTCAGGGCTTAATGGAAATTTTCCTCAAAAATTTATCTGATTAATTACCTTTCCTTTTATTTATTTAATAAAAATGGTGATTACAGATAGGACGTGTGCAGGATTACCGAAGGTAGTCAAATCAATTTTAAATGTTGGAGTTGAAACTTCAAATGATTCGCTTCATTTTTATATTCATAAAATTTGGTTACTTATCAAAATTTACCCTTCACAGTCCTTAAGGCTGTTGTATACTAACCTTATTGGATTCGCTCTCCTCAATGTTAACATCTGGAGAAAATGTGTCTGCTATTTACAGCTACTTAAATGCTGATAATCCAATAAAAATGACATTTTCAGATAGCATGAACTTTTCTGCACCTTGCAACAGGATTCATTTTATAAATGTCGTCCACCAAAGGAAGTTGTGAGTGTTTTAAACACACTATATCAGATTTTATTCTCCAAATAATTTAAATTTTAAAATATTATTTGCATTTTTTAAACGAAAAAAATTTTTTTTTAATCTTTAAATACAAATCGGCAATCCTTGAACAAATTATCTCCATGGGTTAACATTGAGGTGAGCGAATCCAATAGGGTTAGTACACAGCAGCCTTAAAATTTCTGTTTACCTTTTTAAAACACCGGTATTTTCTTCCAAAAATTTTATCTGTTACCATTAAGAACGTATTGTTGAAGTATGTTCATCGCCCCATATCTCCTTTTTCAATAAAATATGTCTTTTATATTTTATAAAAATGCAATCTGAGGTCCATTTACCAGTATTTTTCTTACGACCAAATCAAATACTAGTTAGAATCATTTATTAATGTTTCGAGGAATTAGTAGGTTAAGAAAGAGAAAAAATACTTCATGATTAGAACTTTATATGTCGTTCTGTTAAGGAAAACTAATTAAAAAAGTCGAACGTAACTCGGTTTTTTTAAAGACCGAATGAATGCTACTATTTTTTACTTATTTAATACCCTTTCTACTAAATTTAATATCTAACTAAAGTAGTAAAAGAAGTACTTAACCTGATTCCGAGTCAGTTTTTCTCTTTTCTTACCCGTTTCTGGTTTGAAAATTAAGAATCGATATAATCCCAGCAAATTAATCTACATAATTTATCGTTCCTTAATGAATAGATAAGAACATGTGTGTGCAGAATCATTACTAAATCCTTAATGTGTATCTCATAAGGATATGCAGAAAGGAGCACTGACCGACTTTGGTATCCATTGGTAACTTGAGAATCCGCATGTTGTGCGAGAGGTCAATGTTCGGGGCGACTCCTGCAAAGAAATCAAGACATCCATTACGTCAGAACAAATATAAGCATGAATAAGTAAGCATAAACCAAGTAAAAGTGTGAAAAGGTTTGAAAAAGAGAAGGGTATAATATGGATGGATATAAAATTAGACTCTTGTTACTGTATATAGAAGAATAAAGTTTCGTCTTCGGCTTCCAGCAATAGAAGCTCTAAAACAGTGGTTCTTAACTGGGGGTGCGTGCACCCCTGGGGCGGCGAGAGAGATTTTTTAGGGGTGCGAGAGAATGTTCTAAATTTTTAATGAAAATTACCAATTTAGTGAATCATTTGATGGATCCTTTTCCTCGAGAAATATAAGCAAAATTAATAGATGGATCCCTCTTAGTTTGACCTATATTCAATGGACGACAACGTTTTATTAAAAGACGATCTTATCTCAATACGAGCTAATGCACGTATTGAAATGGAATTTGAAAAACAGGACTTAGAACAGTTCTGATGTACGCAGTTAGAACTTTATCCAGAATTGGTCAAAAGCAGCATTAGAGACACTTTTACTATTTGCCACCACTTACCTCTGTGAAATGAGTTTGTCATCACTTTTACACATCAAAACAAAAGCCAAAAACAAAAGCCGCTTAAATGCATCGGATGACTTACGTGTGGCTCTTTCAAAAAAAAGCCTCGTTTTAAAAAGGATAATTATGAACAAACAACAACTTAGCCATTATAAATGTAGATATTGTTTTATGTGTAATAATATAGTATGTATTGTAAATGTATTGATTTTTTATGCAATAAATAAATTATCTTGCAATAAATGTCTTTTTGGATATAAAAAATATAAAAATTTTTCAAGGGGGTGCGAGATCTTATTTTCAGATTCAAGGGGGTGTTGACTATTAAAAAAGTTAAGAACCACTGCTCTAAAACATCAAGGGAGGGATTTCTGTCTCATAGCTAATGCTTGGTCTAACGCAGCCGTATTCAACCTTTTTTTTCTCTCGGGCCACATGCATATGTCTGCTACATTACGCAGACCGCAACATAGTACACTTTACTTAATAATATAATACTTTAAAACATAAAACTCAAACCTAAATGTATCCAAGATTATATCTAAAAATGAGTATGGTATTTATGTTGAGACAAACTTTTTACTATTTCAGAAAAATCAGGTATTATTATTATTGTTATTATTAAACAAATTCCTGGCCACTGACCATCAGGACATCAGGCAACGAGCTCTCCAATATTTTTTAACAATGCAGTCCAAATCATTGAGTGCAGAAAACTCGTCCAGATGAGCAGCAGTCATGTCTTGTCCAGAGTCACACAAGACACAATCAGGTGAATTAGTCAAGTTAAATAATACGAAACAAATGGGCACTAAGACAATCGTGTCCTGTCAAAAGTCTAAACTCGGCCACTGCAGCTGCACGGAGTGAATCCGTGACACAGTGAGATCCACAAATCACACTCCAGGACCTATCTCCAGCAGCATGGGAAGCCACGCTACGAAACGATTGTTTGAAGATTCTCTTTAGCTCTAATTTAGAAGATTGGATTGGCAGGTCTCTACAAGACCTTTGAAGAATATCAGTTCCCTTTTTTTTTGCCAAAAAGTCCGTCATCTCGTTTCTCCAAAGACCACAATGGGATGGTACCTATTGGAAGGCAACTATTCCCTGTATACCCTTCAGGAGCTCCCTGCAGCTATGTACTCAGGAACTCGGGAACTCAGAAAAATAAGGTTTATACTTGCTTTACGTGCTACAATACATCTTCAGGGTAAAAACCAGTAAGCCGATTTCTATGTTCGTTTTTCGTATATTTCATTTTGGAATAGGTTGGTGATTCACAGATATACGTTGATGTGAACAACGGGAGCAACAGGTAGCGTATTTTTGTACAGTTTTTGTATTTTTTAGTCATTAATTTCCAAAATTATGTTTACAAAATTCTCTACGGGGAAATGAGGGTGAGTGTCTCGGGCCGCGCGTAAAAGTTTGGCGGACCGCAGTTTGAGTATCCCGGGTCTAACAACAGCTTACGATGTTTTAAGAACATATGCTTATCTCTTATTCGTATCATCCATCAACAGTGTTTTGCATATTTGATAAATTTTAAGACATAAATAGGCTCATAAATAGGCTGAACACCAATCTTCGTTACCAATCTCACTAGCACACACGTTATGAATTTCTTGTTGCTGAGCCATTACCATCAGTTCACATAAAATCAGTCTTAAACTTTCTGTTTCGACTACTCTGGGAATTCGATTACCTGTGTCTCAAAGCTAATACTTACATACACGCAAGTGCATGATTCGATGAAGAATGTCTTTGCTACCGTTCTCGTAAACAGTAGGACGAAGTTTTTAGTATGTGGTGCAAGCCGTGATGGTGGATTAGAGATCCTATATAAACAGAGTGGCTAATAAATACCCATCTTGCTTCTTAGTCACACCATAACATTCGCAATTTACCTTTTGGTACTGATACATTTTGTTTATAGAGCTATAAAAATCCTATTTCGACAACTTTATGAAGTCGATTATCTTTGTCTCAAAGCTAATACTTACATTTATGATCGTGCATAATTCAAAGATGATTGTCTTTGTAATTGTACACAGCAGAATGAAGTATTTAGGATAGGTTGCAAGACGTGATTGCGGATTACAACTCCTAAATAAACAGGCTAACTAATGAACACTCGTTTATTAGTTATCTTGTTTCCTATTCTCACTAAAAAAACTTGCAACGAACCGTTTGTTGTCTTTTGGGTGTTTCTTTAGCTAGTTTATTGCAAGTCTACTAAACATCTATCTGAAACTTCCTATTTATGCGATTTTATGAATTCGGCAATTTTTGCCTCAGACTATCATTTACATTTAGACTTAAGTCAAATATATTTCAAGAGAACTTTTAACAGCAACAAATTGTTTGGGAGCTATACTCATTTGTTTATGGAATTTTAGACAGTGTAAAATCCTATGAGATAGAATTTCTCTCTTCAAGGAGCTTTAAAGATTAGTTAAATATACTAATTTCTTCAAAATAGGAAATTTCAAAGGACAGGGTAGGGTGTTTCAGAAAATTTGACATCATTTCACGATATATTTACTTTGCCAATGCTCATTCAAAAATGACCGGACTAACGATAATAATCTTTGTGCGACTTATCTGGATTTAAAAATTAAAATTCAAAATAGAGAAATAAAAATAGGGATATATGATAAAAGGTTAGATTTTAACTTTGAGGTTATCACGTTTACCAATTTCCATAGCAACTTAAACTATAAAATTTATTATAATATTTTTTACTCACAACTTTACAGAATAAAAAACATAGGTAACAACGATGGGGATTTTTTGGAGGCATGTAACATTTTCGAGGAAAACTGAAGTAAAACGAATTTCCCTAAAAATTTCAGCAATTTAAAAGTTTTAAAAAAATGGCATTTAGACTCAGGAATTTTTAAAGATGTTTAGAATTTTTTTTACGTTTTCATTTGGTTAAGCTGTAATGGGGGTGTGGCGCTGTAGTAATGTTACAATGACGTAACTTATAAGATAGAATTGGCTGCTGTTTCGCCATAACCGTCACTTACGGAATTGGGGTGTGTATGCATCTTTTACTTTGCATTAGGATTATTCGTGTACTTGCATGTACGGTGCGTTGAGCCCATACTGTAAGTTGTGTTTGTCTTTTCATTTTCTTTTTGACTTATTGCTTCCTTGGGGGACTCGGCCTTGGGATGTCTTTTGGGCTTACCTGCATCCTATTCAGAAAGTTCCCCCTTGAGGTAACTGATTTGGTTAGGCTCCCTGATGACGAGACCTGTCGGTTACCTCTATGTTGTTTTATGGTTCAGTTCCGGCTCTTATGCAGAATCTTGCCGTTGGTGCGTGTATGCCCAGAGTGCTTGATTTCTGTTTGTTTTTTGTCTATATTCGTATTATTTTTTTCTATCTCTGTTGGATTATTTACTCATTCAAATGACCTAATATTTAGATATCATGTATGAAAACACGTCAAATTTTTATTTCGATATTTTACATAGCATTCTTTTTATTTTATATATATATATATATATATATATATATATATATATATATATATATATATATATATATATATATATATATATTTATTTATTTATTTATTTATTTATTTATTTGTTTTTAGAAATGGCCGCCAAATTATCCAGACCTGTCGCCTTGTAATTTTTTACATTTGAGGGTAAATAAAAGACCTGGTTTATGTATCCCCGCTTCCTCCAAATGTACAGGAATTCCAACAGAGAATCAGTGCCTTCTTTGGTAACTGTAACCAATGGCATGAATTCATTGTTGCAGTGCGTTTGTCAGGATATAGAATGCTAATATGTTTCTAATAATCCCCGGTTGGAAGTGTTCTAGACCCCGTCCGTACAAGCTTTGCGAGCTGAGGAGTACGGCTTCAGTTTACGATAACAGTACAAGGGTCGGAGTCCAACTTATGACAGTCCAATTTTAACCGAGCAACCCAGGGACGAAATCCTGGGGGACCGTACCCTCTCTGACCAGATGGAGGGACTTTTCGGTCTACATATTTAACAGGCCCATATCCGACTTAGACACGAAGATATTTAATGACGATTGTCGGGACTCGAACCGAGTATACGGCGCCCCACTCCCTCAGGCCCTCAGAGCTTTTATAAGTGTGAAATCTCGAAGTATATTAATAACTATTGGTCAAATTATTGTATTTACCATGAAGTTGGCTCCAGCTCATGCGACCTAAATTTCTGTTAACCTTTAACTTACGGGGCCAATTTTTCCTATTCCCTCTTCAGAACGGGAAATTTCATACCCCTTTGTAAGGATGGCCATTAAGAGGGTTATATATATATATATATATATATATATATATATATATATATATATATATATATATATATATATATATATATATATATATATATATATATATGTATATATATATATATATATATATATATATATATATATATATATATATATATACATATATATATATATATATATATATATACATATATATATATATACATATATATATATATATATATATATATATATATATATATATATATATATATATATATATATATATATATATATATATATACACACATATATATATATATATAAATATATATATATATATATATATATATATATATATATATATATATATATATATATATATATAATCATTCATTTTTGGGCCCGTATTCTTGAGTTACATGCTTTCCCACCCCGGTTAGGGAAAGGTTAAAAGATTGAGAAAATGGGTGAAATCCCGTGACAAAGTCATGAGGAGGGGTAGTTAGGAGCTTTTTACTCCCCTCTTTCCTGGGATATAGAGCCCATGAATAAAAATAATGTAGGCATTAAGACATGAATTCCTTATAAAATATATGTTGTTTTGTAATGAAGGAAACTGCCAAAGATGTGGGTACTAACTGATCCACTGGAATTGGCACTCTACTCATGAGAGAAAATGAAGAAATCTCTCACCTGCAGCCGTAGTGAAGAGGGCCGTGATGAAGAGGGAGCAGCTCAGGAACATATTCAGGCTTTCCGCCTAGGTTTCTTCATTCTCCGGCCTCTTCGGATTACCGCCTCTCCGGTACGCTTCTAAAAAACATAAAGTAAACAAAGATTCGTTTAAAATACTCTAACAGGTGAACACAGGATATATATATATATATATATATATATATATATATATACGTACACATAATAAATAGAAAATTAGCCTGCATGACAGTCGTTATGAGATGAAATAACGTTAAAATGAAAATGATATAAAGTTGAAGATCTACAGTTATTAAGATAAGAAGTAGAGAGGTCAAATTAAAAACTGCTTAATTCAAAAATTAAAAGAAAGAGGTTAAATTAAAAAAAGGGATAGGGGTAAGTACCAGTATAAAATTATACATATATAAAATTATACATTTATACATACTTCATAAGTAAAGCAAAAGACAAAAAATCAATAGTATGAGTATGTATGCGTATATATATTTGTCTGTGTGAGTGTGTAAGTAATCGCTGCTCTTATTCTTGATAACAAAATACAATAAATAGTTTGTAGTTCTCCAAATTTGATGATATTTACGAGTATAATAATGGTTCCATAAGCCGTTGTTTATGATGCTTTCTCACACACACACATGAATGTATATATATACAGTGGAATCTCGATCGATCGTTTTCGGATCCATCGTTTTTCCGTATGTGTCGTTCATTTTATCCAGTCCCAACGATCCTATTGCTTTGTTATGTTTCCGCAACTATCGTTTTCCCGCATTTATCGTTCATTTCAATCGGTCCCTTGAAAAACGATAGATCGAGATTCCACTGTATATATATATATATATATATATATATATATATATATATATATATATATATATATATATATATATATATATATATATACACTGCTGGCCACTGTAAATGCAACACCTTGAAAGAAACACGCAAATAACATGAAATTTGCAACATGCATTAGCGGTGGTGAGATATGCAAATGATTATAATTTCAGCGCAGACGTACATCACGCGTGCCTGTGGCGCCACTTCAAAGCGCTATTTAAGGCTTGGAGATTTCGACGATTTCAAGTTCGGCAATTGTGTTTTCTTGTGGTTTTTTCAAAAAAACGATCAATTATGCCTCGTCGAAAACACCGATCATCTTTTGATCAAGTATCCGAGTTCGAGAGGGGAAGGATAGTGGCCTACCGAGATTATGGATTATCTTTCAGGGAAATCGGTAGTCGTGTTGGACGAAACCAAACAAATGTAATGCGGATATGTGATCGTTGGATGCAGGAGAGTACGACGGACCGGCGTGTTCGATCGCATCCATCTCAGCGCACCACTTCACATGATGACAGGCAAATTGTGCGCATGGCATTGACGGTTCGCTCAGTCACATCACGAACCATAGCACAGCACATGCAGTCTGTAACGCATCATCCAGTGGCTGCGCGTACCATTCGATGCCGTTTACAGCAGAGTGGTCTGTCCGCAAGACGTCCATTGCTTTGTCTACCCTTGACGCAGAACCACAGACGTCGCCGCCAATGGTGCGATAACAGAAGGATGTGGACGGCAGAATGGAATGAAATTGTCTTTACTGACGAGTCACGCTTCTGTCTGCAACACCACGATGGTCGCATTCGAGTCTGGAGACACCGTGAAGAGACGATGCTGAACAGCTGCGTTATGCACCGCCACACTGGTCCTGCACCGGGTATTAAGGTATGGGGCGGTATTGGATATCACTTTCGCACACCTCTAGTTCGCACGCATTGCCGGTACTTTAAACAGCCAGCGCTACATCTCCGAGGTGTTGGAGCCAGTTGTCCTTCCTTACCTTCAGGGCTTGCCCACAGCCATATTTCAACCGGATAATGCGCGACCACACGTGGCACGCATTGTCCAACGGTTCTTCGTCAATCGTCAGATTGAATTGCTTCCCTGGCTGCCTCGCTCTCCGGATCTTTCGCCGATAGAAAACATGTAGTCCATCGTTGCTCTACGATTGACCCAGATTCCATCCCCAGCTGCCACAGCAGATCAACTTTGGCAACGTGTGGAAGCTGCTTGGTCTGCTGTACCCCAAGAACTCATCCAAAGTCTCTTTGAATCAATGCCGAGGCGTGTGGCAGCGGTGATCTCCTACAATGGCGGCTACTCTGGCTACTGATTTTGGCAGGATCCACACCACAGAAGTCTATAAATTTAATCATTTGATACTTGGTCAACATGTTATCCACAAAATAAATTTTGTTGTGATATCTCTTGTCTTTCTTGGTGTTGCAATTTGGGTGGCCAGCAGTGTATATATATATATGTGTGTGTGTGTGTGTTGGAGGAATATTGAATCGGGTTATATTTTGAAAAGAAGCTAAAACACATATCAGATATCCATTCTACCGATTTAATAATCAAACAGTCAGTGATTACTACATTTGCAGAGACCATCATCGGACGTGGAGAATGTTATTAGCGTCGGAAGGGAATTAAAACGAACATTGATGTTTAGTGATTCTCTTAAAATCGACGAAAAATAACGTCTTGGGCGTGGTGACCACATTTGGACAGTTCAGAAAATGTCTTTCAGATGCCTAATTGCTTCCAAAATTGCTACTAGCTATTACAATGTTGTTCATGGTAGTAGGATAGAAGAAAAATTAGCATGACATCCTACGTCTGCACCTGTCTTAACTGAATCTGTTGTTTTTGTCCTCCTTAGCTAAACTCCTTAGCTGTCCTCCTTAGCTGTTTGTCTGTAAGCACAGCAGTTTAATCGAATAGTAGAAAAATGGCTATTTGACTTGAGGGATTACTACTTTTTATCTATTTTTTTATAAACAAGGTAGTTGTTTTATTTAACCCTTCAACGGGCGCGCCCGTGTTCAGAGTGCAACATTTTCGTAGTTTTGAATGGTTTGCTTTTACTTGTAAGATTTGAATGTTCTAAGCAGTTTCTATTTATAGCTTCATCCTTTCTAATGCAGGTCTTACTTTTTTACCCTTGAATACCTTTCCATTCATTGGTAGTCGTGATTTAACCGTGATAAACCAAAGATTATACTGGATTACAATACGTCAAAAGCAGGAGTTGCTGTACTCGATCAAATGTGCAGCTGCTACACGGTATCTGGCATATCACGAAGATGGACAATCTCGTTGTTTTTTAGGTTTTTGACATAATAGGAATCCATTCGCAAGTTGTCCTTAGATCGAATAAACCGGACAGTTCTGAAATAAGACGGTTGTATCTGCATTCTTTGGTCTTTAATTATAAATATATCTCAATATTATCAACATTTTATATCTTGTCATAAAACGCAGAATTATTATTTTTGACTTGAAAAAAAAAAGTTTATTACCAAAGGAATATTCAAGGTTGAAAGAGACGTTGCACTTTGTGCCACGCGCGCCAGCTGGTGTTACCATTAATTTAGCTCATCAAAGCCATTAATTTAGCTCATCAAGTAGATTTCCGTCGACGGTTGTAGGAGGCAAAATAAGAATTTGAAGTTAAATTTCTTAGATCCCCTCTTACCCTTCGAAATCTCTGTAGCCATTTGCCACTTTTACCTGGTAATGTCACCTTCATGCTTTCAACAATATAATTAATTATGAAATAAAAGAAATTATGAACGAATGGGGGAAAATATATTATTAGGTGTGTATAAAATAATCTGGTGTTACAAATTAATTACCTTTGCATATTTAAGGGTGTGAGAAATGATAAATGTAATGTACTCACAAGACTACAAGAGTATTTATGGCGAAGTCTAATGCCTAATAATTACAAGATAAAAAGAACTTTTTATATACCATGTTTTTAAATTTTCTGTTGAATTATATAAACTTGACAATTCTGTGTATTAATAAATACTTTTTTAAAATTTTTTTGATGAATTATCCCATCAACTTGAAAGAAAATAAAGTTAATTGGAAGTTAACTTGGGTTTAACTTTTAGTTCCCGTCCCGGCTGATAGATGGCTGCACAAGTCTACAAAAAAATTAACTGAAAATGAATTTAATTCTGCTTAAAGATGGCTAAAAGTATTAAAATAATGCATTGTTTTCGTGTTCTGAGCTATTCTAAAAATTTCAAATGTCTAGCTAGTCGGGAAGTTGGTTAAAAATCGATTGCAAGATTTGTACTGGACAAAATCACACACAAACAAGAAAGCGAGTAAATAAAAACATGGTAAAAATACAAAATAACAAAATCGTAAGAATACAAAATAGAGTAAAGTTCCAGTTCGTGAATGAAATTGTTTGCTCAAGGTTATAGCTGCTGTATACTAACCCTATTGGATTCGCTCACCTCAATATTAACCTATGGAGAAAATGTGTTCAGGAAATGCCGACTTGGATTGAAATATTTTTACCAAGTTTTTATTAACTCGCTTTCTTGTTTGTCCAGTACAGATCTTGCAATCGATTTTTAACTAACTTCCCGACTAGCTAGACATTTGAAACTTTTAGAATGGTTCAGAACACGATGACAATGCATTCTTTTAATACTTTTAGCCATCTTTAAGCAGAAAAATCCGCAAAGGGACTCTTCGATCGAATTCAATGCTTGCCCTTTTGCGTAACGGCGTTTGGCGATTTTGAATACAGAATATATGTGAATTTAGTTTGTTTATAAAAATATTGTGCGAAAAATTTTTTTAAAAAATTATATAAGTTAGCAGTTTATAAAGTCTGTGGATAGTGGAAACGACTAAAAAGTCATTAAAATTAAATAAAAGAAAGTGAAAAAGAATAATTAATTGAAGCTTTGTGCAATTACGAGAGAAAAGGAGAGAAAAATAAAAATAAATACAAGTGAAAAATAATTAAATAGGAAAATATTAAAATTGTGTTTTGGCGAAATAAGAGGTCTTTCCAGTAAGTTTGGAGCAGTCAAACTCTTCGACGCGCAGTCCTTCCAAGGTTCTAACTCGGCTTAATGCGACGTAAGCCTGTCCCTTGGCGAACAGTTTTTTTCCGAGATACAGAACTGCGTGGTTCACGGTGCATCCTTGCATTTTGTGCACAGTGCAGACAGATCATTTTCTTTCAAGTTGAAGGGATAATTCATCAAAAGAAAAATTAAAAAGTATTTACTAATACATAGAATTGTCAAGTTTATATGATTCAACAGAAAATTTAAAAACGTGGTATATAAAAAGTTGTTTTTATCTTGTAATTATTTTTTTTAATTGTACTCCGTAATAGAAAAAGAAATTTTACACCTTAGGGCATTTTTCGTTCTTTTTTTAAATGCAAATAATATTTTAAAATTTAAAATTTCCGGCCAAAAAAATCTGGTTTAGTGTGTTTTAAGCGTTTATAAATTGATTTGGTGGACGAAATTTATAAAATGAATCCTTTTGCAAGGTGGTGCAGAAAATTTCAGGCTATCGGAAAATACCATTTTTATTTGATAATCAGGATTTATGTAGCTGAAAATAGTAGACAAATTTTCACCATAGGTTAACATTGAGGTGAGCGAATTCCATAGGGTTAGTACGCAACAGCCATAAGATACTCACAGCAAAATTTTTGTAGACAGGGACTGAAAATCATCTATTGTCTTCTCATTTTTCAACGAGTATTTTTCTTCAACGCGATAATTCCGTTTGTTTGGAAAAATAAAATTAAATGATAGTGATTATACTCGAGGTTGCTGCTCCATGTGGGATAAACAACTATAATGAGAAGCTTTACTATCAAAATCATAAATCCAGATCACTGCTCTGTTTTTTCGATCGGAACTAGTTGCAATTGAAGAGGTTCTCAAGGCTGCAGCTTCCTGCACTGCATATAAAGATATCTGATTTTGACTGATAGCCACTGTTCTATCCAAGACCTCTAGAACTGGCCTCATATTGGTGATCTTCAATCTCTGTTCCGACTTTACTGCAAGAGCACTCAATATACCATGATATCCATTTGCAGTGGATCTCATCGCAAATCGGTCTCAGAGGCAACGAAGCGGCCGATACCCTGGCTAAGGAGGTAACTACAATGGATTTGACCTCTAACACTTCAACTTTTTTGGAGATCTGCTCAAGAGTTAAATCTGCCATCGCCCTTTCATGGCAATCTCCTCCAGCACATGACTGGCATTGTGGCAAACAGCCAGGAGGAGCTATGGCTTTTGTGGGCAATCGTGCTCAGCGGACTGCTTTGTCAAGACTCCTAACTGGTCACCTGAAGTGCCTTAAATTTGATCAAGGCAATAAGACCTTCTCCATTTGTGGAAAATGTAACATCAATCATTCCACCCCTGACCATCTTCTTTCTTGCTTGGGGTTTAAAAAGTAGGATTTGATGCAGAGTCCCCTCCTTGTCTTGGATTTTTAAAATTTTTTCGGTCTAAGGGATCTGGTCTAGCCTATTGGTTAGATCAGATAGGATTAGTAACAACAACAACAACAACAACAACACTATAATTAGATGTCTATGTCGGGTCAGGCTCTTGAGCCATCACACCCTTTTAGCACGAGAAAATACTGTTCATTTTTGTAAGTTCTCCCGCTATGATCAGATTACAAGAAGAAGAATTTTTCACCTTACGAAGCCTTTTCATAATTGTCAGAATAATCGCATCATCTAAAACTTCTTTCTGCTCATCAATAATAACTAGGAAAAAAATCATTTCACTTGTCATTTCTTCGTGGTCATTTTTAGTAACAAGCGGAGTTATCGCATCATATTTAATTTATTACTTGTCATCGTTATTATCTACGTGAATAATCAGTTCATCTTTTATTTTTTTTCCCATTCTTCATTGAACACCAAAAAAATAATTGCTTCATATGGAATTTTTTCTTTGTTATGGTTGAAAAGTCCATGAATTTTTGGGTGCATTTTCGTATTCAACTATCAGTGATATATTGAAAGATATTACCGCTATCATATTATATTCTGGGGTATAATATGATATAGTAGAGTTCAAATTATCTGAATCTCTATAAAACAAGGTCATATGCAAACTTTTCTCCTTTTTTTTATTTTTCTTTCCTCAATCATATTTTTTGTTCCACGAAAGCAGCGGAGACGGCAATTGTTCAGCAACCCAACAAATCCGAGATGTTTGGGATATAACTTAGAAAATTTTAATTTAAAATCCAAAGATAATGATAAGGAAAACGATCTCTCAGACAGTAAGATGCAAGAAAGTTCATTAATTTTCTAACAACAACAAGGAAAAAAATCACAGGTGAAACAATTATTCGCGGAGTTATTAGTGTTGACCTGGAAGAGACTAAATATGAAGAGGTAATTTACCTAGTTACTCGTACTAATTATGAAGAGGAGGAAATGGCAAATGAAGTTGTTGTTTCCAATCCCCTTGGTGTAGGAAAGTCTACATCAAGTCCAAAGGACCTAGGTCCTCAAATCCCAGGTCCTTGTCGAAGGGTAGTAAGCAGCTTCACTTTAAGACGAGGTACCCCTAGGGCTGAAGTCTGACTTGACCTCGAAGAACATCGGTCCCGTAATTTTGAACCGAATCAAGTGACGAGACCGGACCACTTGACCCCGCACCTCCAGAGGTAAATTTGAGAACTTGGAGGACATTTGGCGTCGTTGTGGCAACAATTTTTTCGCTTGCTCTTATTTTTGGAAGTGGTACTGAAGTATGCTCTTCTATGGATAAAAGTATCTAAGAAAGAGTTTGCCTCAAATTTTGTGCTGCCAAAGAAATTTCTTGTGCTAAATCATTCACGCTATTGGAGAAGGCCTATGGGGAGTCAGCTTTATCGACAACAAGAACATATGAGTGGAACAAAACCTGCAAAGAAGGCGGAGAAGTGGATGATGACTTGCTATGTTCAAATCGACCTTCAATGTCTTTGCTGACGGAAATATCGACAAAATGAAGGAAATGGTGTTGGAAAATCATAATTTAAAAGCTTAAGAGAAATGGCTTTGGATCTGCACATGTCTCAAGAATCCGTTCGCATCATTTTAGTTGATGTTTTGACCATGAGACACGTCACAGCATTGCTTTTTCTGGGGGAGGTGAATTTTCTTCAAAAAGAGCTCCACAAACAGGTTGCTAAAGACATGCTTGAACAAGCCAATTGGGACCTTACATTCATGAAACGTATCATGACGGGTGACGAAACATGGGTTTATGAGTTTGACATGCAATCCAGCCAACAAGCTTCGGAATGGTGCTTCGACAATGAGCCATAACCGAAAAACTAATCGAAAATCAGTTATGTTGACTGTTTTCTTTAACTATCGTGGTGTTGTCCACTCGGAATTCCCCAGACTCAAATTACCATTTCGGGGAAGACGTTTTGAGTCCATTGAAGGCATAAAGCAAAATTCGCTGAAGGTGCTCATAGCTATACCGATAAGTGCCTATAAGAAGTGTTTTGACGACTGGATAATTCGTTGGCATAAGTGTATTTCCTCAAATGGAGCCTATTTTAAAGACCGCAGAATGAATTTCGATGATTAAACCAATATTTTATGTTTTATTGAATAACTCCCTGAGTTGATTTGACAGAATGTGTATATATATATATATACACAAACAAACAAACAAACAAACACACACACACACACACACATACACACACACACACATATATATATATATATATATAGCTATTTTAATGAGATTTGGTTTCGTATTTTCTCTATGTCATTTTCTGGAAGTTTTCATTTCCACCCTTAATCATTCGGGGGTCAAAATAACCATTGGTCTTATTACAGTTCATTATAACAAACTATAATAAGACCAATAATTATCTTTTCGCTCTGATAGAGAAATGCGGTAAAGGCTAAATCATGTTCCTTCATTATCCTGTTTCTATCACTGAAATCCTGCCATGGAACAATTATGGGAATTTCTGTTTCAATTCCTTTAATCGTTCTATTACGTGTAACACGTTTACTTTTGGGCCAGCGGTGTAGGTATTGTGTGCTAAGTCCAAATAAGTCGTTTTATATATATATTGAAAGAACTGCTGTAGACATAAACCTGTTCAAGAAATTAGGTTTCTGGGATTATTTACTACGAAAAGAAAAAAAAGATCCAATGTTGGTTAGTGTCACACTGAAATACTTAAGATAAAAATAAAGCGTAAGTAGAGAAACACAAGTGCCTCAATTTTTGATCAAATTGTACATGATCAGTACAGGCACGAAGTTAAAATATATTTTCGCAGAAATTGCCTACTGCTTTGCAAAAAACTGGTTTACAAGCAGTAAAGTATCATTCGTAGGATGCAAATATCTCTAGTATTTAAGAAATTTTGCTCCGAAGACATGGAGCTCTAGAAGAATTTGGTTTTTTCCTACGATACAGTTTCCTACGATACAGGTATTCGTAACAGCTTGCAGGCATTACGCCTATGATTTTTGCCTTTTTTATTGGAAAAAAAATATCAATGCAGAAAAAAGCGGTGGACAGTAAAAACAAATGTGTAAGCATTAGAAATTTTAAAAAGTCCAATTATTGACAGATATTTTAGCTGTAAGAGCCTGTTCACATAGAATCCGTTAGCATCAGCATTACTCGTATTGAAATATATTTAACCAATTACAAACCTAAAACGATTCGCCATGAAATTGTTAAGGTCTGTGATTGGTTTAAAATACACTATCTGGCCAAAAGTATCCGGACACCCCCTAAATAAGTGGATCTGGCCGGTGACGTAATTTGATGCGTAACCGAAAGCTATAAAAGTGTTGGTAGTGGTTTGTCAGATCATATTCGAAATTATCTCAGAAACCAAGCTATTAACTTTCACAATTCTATTGACAGTGAACTCTTAATTAATCTTGCAAATTATGATCACGCTGACTCCACTATCAGGAAAAGGCCTCGAGCCATCCTGAGTCTTTCGTCTTAATTTTTTGTTTCTCCTCGTCACTTAAATAAAATAAAAAATATAAAAAACTATACCTGGCATAGCCAAGGCAAAAACATTCAAAAATTTTATAAAATATAATAAAAACCTATTTACTATCCTAAAACTTCCTTCTAGCACTTTTATGTTTGTCTCTGAGTTTTTTCCTTTTGGAATTGCTCATTTTCAAGTAATTGAACTCACGGATTCTGAACCTTATCTCTCTATCCAATCGCTTTTCTTCCTCCTCTCTCAACTTGTCAATTGAAATCCAGCTTACAGATAGCCATTGACTCCACCCCCATCAGCGAATCAACACGAGGATCCTGGAGGCATCAAATTAGAATTCTTCTTTTCACCTCTCCGCTGACACCTCTCCGATATTTCCGCTCTCCGCTGACATTCTCCAGAAATATATGTGTTAGAAGGCGTTGGCCTAGGTAACACAGTTAGTTACTCGTTCCTATGGTCCTATGTCAGGTGATATTTATGCGTTTGTGAGACAATGAGTAAGTCAAAGGAGCTTAGTGACTTTGATCGTGGCATTGTAGTGGGATGCCACCTTTGTGTGAAATCAGATCGGGAAATTTCGTACATTCTACAGAAGCTAAAATCCACTGTGAGTGATGTAATTGTGAAGAGGAAACGTCGAGGCAGTGAAACTGCAGAAAAACGAAGTGGCAGGCCGAAAAAATTAGTGAACGCAGCCGTAGAATTCTGAAAAGGATAGTGAAACAAAATCGCAAGTCCTCGTTGATTGAAATCACTTAGGAATTCCAAAGTTCATCAGTCGTTAGTGCTAGCAGCAGGACTGTTCGTCGAGAGTTAAAAAACCTGGGATTCCATTGTCGTTCAGCCGCTCACAAGCAGAACATCACTCCCCAAAATGTGAAGCGTCGATTGCAATAGCACAAAGTTCACCGTCGTGGACTGTGGACATGTGGGAAAATGTTCTTCGGTGTCATGAATCTCGCTTTACAATCTGGCAGTCCGATGGACGCGTCTGGGTTTGGCAGATGCCCGGCGAGCGTTTCTTACGTGAATGTATTGTGTCGACTGTTAAGTTTGGTGGTGTCAGCATCATGATGTGGGGGT